>JACRUU010000011.1:8478932-8543932 GCA_030449085.1 Kryptopterus vitreolus | reverse complement strand
TTTGTTGTTCTTTTGCGGTTGTGATTGTTGTTGCTGCTGTTGTTACTGTGCTGTTCTAAACACGTGAATTACCGATTACTCGATTTCATTTTTCCTATAATTTGAGTTAAAGTTTAAAAATGATAGTAAAAATAAACATGTAACATGTGAAAATAGTAACACATGTAACTGTATGCTTTAACATCTTAGATTAAATAAAATAGCAATTTTACCGTAGCAATTTTAAATAATTTAGACATTAGATAACTTCTGGGAAGTTAAGCAATTGTACAAAATATTGTAAAATTACATTTAGCTTTTTTTCGCTTTGGTGTAGTCAACAAATCCTTCCATACATCTCACTTACAAGACAGTAAACTAGAGGCTCATCCTTTTGTCTGAGCAATAAAATGATTTAAGTGCTGACGGTTATTGTAGATTGCCGGCTGCCTTTCAGGCCTCAGACGTTCAAAGCCAGAAAGGGTTGTTTTGGACTTGGCAGTGCGAATACAGCGTAGCACAGGACATTTCAGTCTTAATTTCTACAACGCAGCCATCGACAAAAAACTATGCAACAGATGGAGCTTGGATGTGTTGATGAAATGCTACAGTAAGTGCATTTTTTATTTCTACTATTATTAAAATTAGTTGTACTACTACTACTACTAATACTACGAGTATTAGTAATAATATTAGTAGTAGAAGCAGTGCCAATGGCGGTTGTGCTAGTGGTATGGGAGTAATAGTAATGGCATTTGTAGTGGTGGTGGTATTTGTAAATTCCTTCCAAATGTTTGTGATGTTGGATATATAATCATCATTAGATTTTATCAATTATACCTTGTTTGCCTGGTGTAAAAAAAAATCTATATTTATTCATTCAGAAGCATATAAATGATATTCACATATAAGATAAATAACGAGCAGTCTTCTTTCATTTTTAAAATATGCAAGCGATTCCTTAAATGTGTACACTAAAGAAAGAGAGAAAGAATAATAATATATCGTGTAGTTATGTTACTGATGCGTGGAAGGCAAAAATGCAGGATAGAACACATAGATTACTATCGAGAAAGGAACAAAGCACCAGTTTGATTCAATTCAGATTGAGTCGACATGTTTATTCAAACCTCCTACTGAAGAATCGGGAAAAGAGTATCCTGTTTATTAAAGTCACAGACTCCTAAAGTGTAAAGCCAGTGTATCTGGAAAAATAGACATTCCTAAAAAGTCACGAAACTGAGTCTCATTGCATTGTACTCATATAACGCAATTTGGCTAAATATTACGATACATACTTAATTTATTATAATCTGTAATTCGTATTTCTGTAGTAAAGTATATTTGGTCATCGAGCACTTCATGGTTAGCTTACTAATACCTTGTTTATGCATATGGGGAGTTTCAGAAGATGCAGGCAACCAATAATTTTGCCGTGTGCTGTTGCCTATGAGCTGCTCAAGACAGTTCCTAATGACTGATATTGATATATGGTAATTTCTTTACCGGATCACATGACACAATTACCTCAAGAATCGATCAAGATGAATTGCACGTCATCCTACGTTTCCGATTTTTTTCCCCTCGCGACTCCTGTCCACACGCCTATGGTGCAATAGATGTACAAAGTTTAACACAGTCGAGTTGCCTGTTCGTGCTCTCTAACGTTAATCCGAGACATGACCGACTACGATGATCGCGGTAACTGCGCCTCCAATATGTATTTACCGAACTGCACGTACTACGTCTCGGCTCCGGATTTCTCGACTGTGTCGTCGTTTTTACCGCAGTCCTCACCGTGTCAAGTTAATTTTCCGTACTCTTCCAACATAGCGCAAGTCCAACCTGTTCGAGAAGTGGCTTTCAGGGACTATGGACTGGATCACCCGAGCAAATGGCATTACAGGGGCAATTACGCTTCCTACTATTCAACGGATGAGATAATGCACCGAGATCTACTCCAGTCATCAAACAGAGCGGAAATGCTATTTAAAAATGAATCTGTGTACAGCCACCACGGCGGCACGAACTCGGCGTGCAATTTTTTTACCAACGTCGGTCGAAACGGAGTACTTCCTCAAGGCTTTGACCAGTTTTTTGAAACTGTTAACGCTGGAAAGCCCAACCCTGAGTCCTCGAGACAAAAGACTGAGCCTGCTGTCCCCGGAGATGCCGCATGTAATAAAGTGTCCTCAGATAGCGCGGATCAGGCGAAAAGAGACGATGAAACCACAGAGGACGAATCTCCTCTGTCAACATGCGAGCAAGAGGAGAAGAACAACGGCTCAAGTAGGAACACACATTAAAGCTGCTAGACCACGTTGTCGGTTCGGTTTTATGTGCAGCTTTATAAGCATGCAAAGATTTTTACATACCCAGTACGACTTGCCTTGTTGTAAAACTATTTTTATGATGGAAAGCAGTTCGAGGGGCATGTGGCATTAGTGGCAACGAGATGTTTATTTCTATAATAAATTGCAAACTGATATGCATTTATAAAGAACTTTATAGTCATATGTCATTATCAGTCTCGTGAAGTGTATTTAGTGCTGCATCTAAACCTGTGTCTCCTTCTGGACTTCCGTGTTTCTTGGATCTGTAAATCTAAGCAAATTTAGATTAGCAGTATACTAGACTAGCACGATAAAAATGTAATAGAAGGTTTTTGGCGCTGCTTGTTGAATAATATAAAAATCGGCTTTCTTTTGTGTGCACGCGCTTGTCCTTTTTCATTTGTGGATGGGTTTCCTGGGTAGTTACTTTGTTTTGCCATGTGTCCATCTGTTTTTAGAATGACGGCAAAGGAAATCGCAAAGCGAGACTTTTTACATGAATGCAATTTTAAGTTCTTTAGAACTACTGCGGAAATCGCAAAGCGAGACTTTTTACATGAATGCAATTTTAAGTTCTTTAGAACTACTGCAATAAACGTGTTTTATCTTTTAATCTCAGTTAGTTAAGCGGTTGCATGACTGAGTTAAGTACAGTAACATTCTAATTCAATTGCTAACCCACCATTGTTTTCTTTGTTAGGTACAAAGTCCAGAAAAAAGAGGTGCCCGTATTCAAAATATCAGATACGAGAACTTGAACGAGAATTCTTTTTCAACGTGTACATAAATAAAGAGAAGCGCCTCCAGTTGTCAAGAATGCTAAACCTTACAGACCGACAAGTGAAGATCTGGTTCCAGAACAGAAGGATGAAAGAAAAAAAGCTAAACCGAGATCGTCTCCAGTACTTCACTGGAAACCCTTTATTCTGAAATGATTAGCAGTCCACGTCCATGGCTTTCACTGAGTCATGTTTATGTACGTTCTTAGGACACTATGCATTCAACCGAAACAGAGACGCAAATTAAACTGTTAGGTAAAATGTATATTTTTAACTATGCAAAAGTTTTGGTAGCCTATTAACACAATAAACAATTACCTCTATGAATATTACATCCACAAAAGCAAACCTTCGAAGAAGAAGACGACGAAGAAGAAGAATGGTACCAAACGTCTGACAATCCTTTGATGTTCTTTTGTTTTATCGTGACTGCTATTGTATCTTTTTTATTTATTGCAATTTTCATGGTACAAGGCTACGTAAGTCACTACATTTGCAGTAAGCAAAACAAATTTTGATTACAATAATCAATGTGTGTTTCCATTAGTGTAGAGTTGTGTATGCATTTGTTTCGGTAGCATGCAGTGTATGGTGTAGTAAATAAATATGAATATTCCAGAATATGTTGAACTTCTTTTTAGTAATAGCTTGTTTCTTTAGTAAGACAACGTGCTTGATTTTTTTGTAGTTAAATATATTGTTTTTTAAAAGTTTTGAAGAAATTCAAAGCAGAATTGTGCATGTTAATTACTAAGCATATTCTTTAAATAAACGTCTTTACACTTCTCCGATGATTTTAATGGTATAATAGTTAATATATAAGAGTGCAGAAACAAAGTCATCACTTAGACTGTAGATGCGTGAAAATCGATAATCCTAAGTAAGGTCCAGACTCCTCGAGTTTTTGTTCTTTTACACTAAGGGTGTTTACCAAACCTTGAACCGCGTCTAGACGGTTCAATAAAGACTAGCTGTAAATATCTAAATTGGGGGGCTATTGTACCCTCTGGCCAGTCCAAATGCGACGTTGGCCCTAAACCCTACACATTGTAAGAATGTTCTTTTGAAGCTGGGATGTGCATCTATAGATCACCTATAGATTTACACAGAGAGTAGCATTCTCTAACCGAATGAATAATACAGAAAACTTGATTTAAAATATCAAACTGCTTTATCGCTACAGTTACATTTGTGTTAAAGGTAACACTAGGATCCTGGCAGCATTGGGTTTTTATATTTTTTTTGGGTAAGTATGGAAAACTATACAAATATGAAAATCTAGTTTGATCTGCCGGATTGTTAAGGTCGCTGCCCCTAACACGTTTGTAAAAATAAAGGTGCGTTTTTCGTTATTCTCGTTGAGAAACTACGGCCCTCGAGAAATAAAGTACTGCATTATCCAACATGGCCGCGATACACTACCATTCCATACAAGACCAGTTTTCCTTAGCGTGCTACACGATCAGAACATGAATAAATTACATTGAAGACCATTAAAAGCAAGTTTTTAAAAAAAATTATGCTAAGTACACAAAAAAAATGTTTTCTTGTTTTGAATACATGATACATTCTATAGATGGGTTTGTTTAAAAATAAATCCCGATATGTATTTTCACTGTTTTTGAACAACAGCAGCTAGTCTCGCCAGCTAAATACAGAAAAAAAAAACAGAAAATAAATATAAATCTTTTGCTTCACACCACTATATTTGCAATCTATATAAAGTTTCATCTTAAACGACTGTTCAAGATAAAAAATAAAATAAACATACTTAAAAAGAAAACTTTAATGGTTGCAAATGAAAAACTAGACAGAAATCAAATGATATTATTTGCACTTATTTTAGATGTGTGCATGCCAATTGATGTTAACAGTAAAACTACATAAAAAATCTGAAGCTAAAAGATGTTTTCTTTAGGTGAAATTTGTAAATAGAATTTTACGATAAACAATCCACGTCATGAATAACTTACACGAGTAACAAAACCCAATTTCAGTAAATATATGTGCAATATAGAAACCTTTTTTTTCTATTTATTTTTTTATAATAAGGTTTACATACCTGCTAAACTGTCCATGCATTACTTACAAATATGTATATACAGCCCGCAATACTAACTATACGATGTGTATAACCTTTCCTTCATTTACCTTTCAATATTTTAAAAATATTGCTGTTCCTGAGTTTCTGACAGCAAAATCATCTATTTTCTGTTTGAGCAAAACTTGGCAATAAGACTCCTTCTAAATATAATACTGAAATGATCATTTAATTCTTACATTTTTATGTTATTTTAGTTAGTGGCCACTTGGGGGCACACTTACAACAGTTTTGAAGTAGTCATTGTGTATTTCAAGTGTTCGGTATGTAACAATGACTGTGATCTTGGGAGTGTTTCTACGTTTCTGAATATCTGAGATTACCTATAATCTTTTTTATAAGGCTACAATATTTTCGATTTTAAAGGAAATGAATACATATGGAATAAAAACGTCAAATCAAAGCATCGAAAGTACATTACTTATGGGGCTTCTTCCTAATCTTTTTTTTTTTTTTTTTATAAAAGTGTGTGTGTGTTTGTGTGCATGCGTGCGTGCGCGCTTGTCTGTGTGTTCTAAATGACCAGTAAATATTTTAGTGATATATTATATAAAATAGTAGAAGGTAATTCTTTAAGAATAAGTTATTTCTGCTCATGATTTAGAGGAGGGTAAATAAACAAAATATACATATAGGAATTACCGTTTTCAATACTTCATACTTCGATTTATACTGTCTAATATATATATATATATATATATATATATATATATATATATATATATATATATATATATATATATATATATATATATATATCTATATATATATAAAATTATGTTATTATAATAAAAAGCTATTATCACAATTAATATGACTTAAAAATTAGAGTTACTGAAATCTCTTTTTATGCTAATAAGTTTTGACTTTGACTATAATATAACAGATACACAGCTGCATAACTGCGAAATGTATTTTTGAAATACTGTTACATATATTAATGCATGACAAATGGACAAAAAGCAGGATTAATATAGAATTCAATTATCTAGTGGCAAGACATTAAGTATGTACCGTATGAATTTAACAAATAACTGGAAAAAAAAAAGAAATAGGTTAAACAAAAAAAATTGAGTTTTGTCTGCAGATCTGATTTTGTTTTTTTCAGGGTCTAACTGTAGTCAAAAGTCATTATTGTTATATTGTGCTATATACATATTATATCTATATATATTATATATATATATATATATATATATCTATATATATATATATATATATATATATATATCGATTTTAAATCTTCAAAAAAGTTTACGCTATTTTAGCTAATATAAATCCTTTCATCATATTTATTGAAAACAAGTGCATAAAATTAAAACATTTAATAAACATTAGACATGAAACCATTTCCAAACCATTTTCACCATTTTAAGAATTTTATTATGGTTAAGTGATACTTTTTAAACTTGAATATGCTTCACATTACAATGGTACATAAACAAAACAATAGCGCATTTGTTATTTTTTGTTGAAAATGCTGTAGTAATGTGCAATTCACAAAGTAAGTGACAAAGTAAGCCGATGACAAGCACAAATAAAATAATTACTATACATTAGCGTTTCCAAAATTAATATACAATAAATCATAGAACGATTTAAGAAAATCAATTACAAAGTCAATAAACCAAAATAGATATTGCATGCAGGTTGTTTTCAATTAAATACTGTTAGTTGCAGTCAAGCAATATTCCATACTTTATTACTGTATTTGTTGCTGTTGTTTTTTGAAGTGGTAGTGCATATTTGTGAAAATGATTCTACGCGTTAAACAATGCATATAATTCTACAAATAAAATACAGAAAAAGAGCAGATAAATCAGCTGCCGCTGTTGTATTTTACAAATTGATTAAGTACAATTAGCATTATTATGTACACTATTATAAAAGAGAACATGTGTATGAAAATGTAAAATTGACATTAATATCCTATCCACCTGGTAAGAGACAATTAAATGTTGTTACAAATTAGAATGCAAAGGTAAACAGACCACATCCATTCCGTGTTCACTGAACCCGTTCAAAATCCTTCGTGGTATACTATCAAATAATATGTATGTTATTTAGTAGCCACGGTTCTTTTCGTGTACGTGAACGAGTTCGCTGGCAAAGGTATTTGTGTAAACAAGTATTTTCCTTAGTAAAAAACCAATTGCATTGTGCTTAATTTTCTTGATCATACTTGAAGAGCGGATAATAATTGTTCGGAAAAAGCCTTGGTCTTTGTCCGCCTTGAAACCATTTCCAAGTCCGTGTCCTAGATGTCGCTGTTGACCACGTCTGAATTTCCAAATTATGTGTCGGTGCGCACACGTGACATAGAGGAGCCTGCGTCTCAAGGCCATTTTCAAATTTCATTGGTGAGATTGTCATGTGGTTGCAGAGAGACCCTCCGGGTTACGCGGGATTGTTTTGCTAGATATGTCAGCTTACAAAGGACATCTCTCTCTTCTTTAAAATCTCTCCAAAATGTCCTATCCCAACAGCTCTCCCACTGCTAACGCGTTTTTGGTAGATTCTTTAATTGGGGCATGTAGAACAGACAATTTCTATTCCAGCAGCAACATGTACATGCCATCCAGTGCAGAATTGGGAAGTTATGGAATGCAAACCTGTGGACTCTTGCCGTCTCTTGGCAAACGGGCGGAAGTAAACCACCAAAATATTGGCATGAACGTGCACTCGTACATACCTCAGATTGATAACTGGGTAGATCCGAATAGGTCTTGTCGAATAGAGCAAGCGTCTAACCAGATGCCCACTTGCACATTTTCCCAGAGTATAAAAGAAGAGAGCAATTGCTGCATGTACTCCGACAAGAGAGCAAAGGTCAGCTCGTCCGAGATGCCCGCTTACTCTAATCTGATCTCCGAGGCGTGTACGGTGGACGGTCCAGAAATTCCGGTCCCTGGTTATTTCAGACTGAGTCAAACGTACACCACGGCTAAAAGTCAGGACTATAACCACGAGACCAGCACTCCGAACACGTTGATGCAGTTGAACCGGCTGACTCCTAAACCGCACTCCGCGTCCTTTGTCGAGGCGGATAAAAAGGTGCCGGAGATTGAGGAGGAGGAGACGCGTAGCCCGAGTCCGGACAATACGGTGAGCTCTCAGGAGGAGAAGAGTAACACTGCCGAGGCGCCTGTCTCCAGCCCGGAATTGCCACACAAGGAAGCGAAAGGTGGGTACAATAAAAAGATTTAATCGCGTCGCGCTGTAATACGAACGCTCCAGCATCATAAAACCCAATATAAAACACAAACAACCCCGAAAGTCGTAATGTTTAATGAGAGGCTTACTCGGGTTGCCGTAAAAGACTTTACAGGAAACGGTGCCGCGCTAACATTAAATAGCCTACCTTTTGTTGCGGTCCCTTTAATGCTTCTTTCTTTCTTTCTTTCTTTCTTTCTTTCTTTCTTAATATAACTTGTAATTTTAGCCATATCTTTGCAAACACTTTGTTTTATTGTTACCTTTAAGATTTATTTCAACAGCTGTAATTAATCAAGTCAATTTTCTTATTTCCTAAATTTCTTTTTTTTATAAAAGACATTTTGTGTAAAGCAGTTACCTAAGCCTATGGCTACACAGGACTGACTGCATCTATGATATTTGTAGGCTAACTTTTTCCAAAATCCCCAATTGCTAAAAAAATTCTAAAAGTCATTGTCCTATTTATTAAATAAACGATTGGTTGTAAGGTTGTTAAAACATTAATTTTAAGTGATTCTTTTAATTAGAAAAATAACAGGTTTTATATCGTTTATATTTGCGCTGACATGCAAGACCTTTTTACACATTAGCACTGGGTGGTGGTCGATCAAGTACATTTTCTAAAAATATTTATTTATTTGTTTGTCATTGTAATTTTCTTTGCTTGCTTTCCAGAATGCAAAACGGATACACCGACAAGCAACTGGTTAACTGCGAAGAGTGGTAGGAAAAAGAGATGTCCATATACAAAGCACCAAACCTTGGAATTAGAAAAAGAGTTTTTATTCAACATGTACCTGACTCGAGAGCGCCGTCTAGAGATCAGTAAAAGCGTAAACCTCACCGACAGACAAGTGAAGATTTGGTTTCAAAACCGCAGGATGAAGTTGAAGAAGATGAGCAGAGAAAATCGAATTCGGGAACTTAATTCCAATCTCACCTTTTCGTGAACATGCAAATGAATGCATGCCCGAAAACAAATACCCTGTCTGCCTCTCTATATCTTTTCATGATGGGTTACGCTACACCATGATGCTGTAGAACATTGGACTTTTTTTTCTTTCTTTTCTCATTCGGTTACTGTGATTGTTGCTATACGTCAAAATATTTTTTTATTGTAGTTACTTGATGGTTTTCAAGTATCGTTATGAAAGGTATGGATTGTGTATAGCCATTATGTTTCACAGGGTATGAAGTCGTCTTAAATTATAATACGTGACAGAAAAACAATTGCGTATGTTTGTTTTCATTGGAGAAATTATAGTGTCGCACAGGACAGCACTGAAAATCCTTGAAAACATGATTTTGGACCTGAAAGCACAGCTACCGTTTTTAAACAAAGTGGAAGCTCGCAATCTTATTAAAAATTGTAAATTTATGTGAAATCTTACCATTTAAATTGTTCTGTATAGTAAACGTGATATGTAATATTGAAATGTGTACCTCTAGTGCATGTTTGTGGCATGTATCATGTAATAAATTGTCTGTCAACGTAGAAGTTTGTGTGTAATAATGTTATATAAACCGCACGGTGATTAAAAAGAACATAACAAAAGTACCAAACGAAAGCAAAATAACAACAAAGCCTTTAAACAACCTCCCATACACTCATGCCGTTATATTAAAATATGTTACGAACAAATTGTGTTTCTGATCTTTGAAATCTGATATTTTAAAATTATTTTCACTTAATTTAAATATGTTTAACTTTAATAAGGTTTGTCCATGCTAATAACACATGCTGTCAAAACAATTTGAAATAAAGTATTTAAAAAAGGTCTTTATAGGATTATTATAATCACATTTTAATACATACATATATAGAATAAATATATATATATATATATATATATATATATATATATATATATATATATATATATAAACTAAGCCAAGCCAATTAATAGTATAGTATAATCGTATCTATATCAGTATTATATATACTATATAATATATAGTATAATAGTATCTATAATCAAAGTGATATGTACGATATATAATCATATAAATCATACCTCCCTTCCTTTCCATGGCGTTAGTCTGCATGTTTTAGTCTACTTTTTTATATAAGTCTACAATTATTGAAAATCACAAATCTACAGTTTGTGTTATCAGACTGTCTGTAAAATGCCAAACATACCCATTTAAGATTTTTAAAAATATACAAATAATACATTAACAAAAACTTTATTGGAAAATAAAGTGCTTAATAAAGAGTAATTTTCAGTTGTGTAATATTGTGTATTATTATAAGTGTACATTGTACTATATTTTGAGAGTTCTAAATGGGGATCAAATGGCATATTATCGGCGGGTGATGAAGTTTTATTAGTTATCTTCCATTAAATGCAGTCATAGACACATATTTTACTTTGTAACGCGAAGTGCCCGTTTTATTAAAAGCACATTGATGTATATACAAATGCACCTCATAAAGAATTTTATTGATAGACATAAACACATTATGACTTTCTTTTTAATAAATACAAATCTGCATTCAAATAGGTTCCTGGCAAAAGTTACGAGATGCAGGTTAAATACAGGTTTTTACATGTTTTTAAGAAACACCGGCGTTTGTAAAATATGAGAATCCACCAAGAATCGGCATGTTGTTTTACAGCATTTTATTGCATTTATTTTACGAGGACTTAAAACTCAGTACACTATTAAATAACCTATTTTACTAGACTGGAATATAGGATATATCTCATGACGAGCTCTTGTAAGATTTTACACTCAGCTGGTGTAATTTGGCATGCAGACATAAACGTTGAGAAGAGATCGTGGAATAAATGTGTGTTTTAATCTTGCTAGGTAAAAAAAATAGTCCGGGGCCCCCTCCATTTTAGCCGCGCAGTAAAACATAAAAAGAATTCCACAGCAAAATGCACCATTACATCTATTTTTAGAAAAAGAACAGATATATATATATATATATATATATATATATATATATATATATATATATATATATATTTCTCGCTATATATTCATCCTTAAGTTTAATTAAAAAAAACTGCATAAACCATACCGTTATCAGCGGATTGATTTACTCTCTGTATTGGTAAATATGATCACGTGATTCATGTAACCAATCACTGAAGATGAAGCCAGCAAAAATACTATGATTGTTCGGAGGCAAGGTTTCCGTAACAGTGTAACCTTTTATATGACTACGAGGGGATCAAAAAATGTCGACAAGTTCAGCTCTGAGCAACTATTATGTGGACTCTATAATAGGACACGAGACGGAGGACGTGTACGGTGCGCGTTATGTTCAAAGCCCGCACTCGGCAGCGGCTAGGCCGTCAGGTGTAGGGGAAAATGCGGATTTTTCTTCCTGTAGCTTTGCTCCCAAGGCAGCCGTGTTTCCTACGTCCTGGTCCTCGGTCCATCCGCCGTCCACAGCTACGGTGTCCGGAATTTACCATCCGTACGTGCACCAGTCCCACATCGCATGTGCAGAAAACAGATACGTGCGTTCCTGGGTAGATCCGATCTCGAATCACATCTCCTTTTCTGGATTCCATTCGAGTAATCGTCAGAGCGGGACAAAGGCGGAAATTTTACCGCCGAAAAGGACTGAGAACTCTGCGTTCGGCCCTGATACTCCAGCGACACCAGACTACAGCTGTAGCGCACTAGCCGAGTGTGTTCAGAAAGCTACCAAAGACACCACTGATAACAATATTCCCAACCAAAGCGAGCCCAAAGATGAGAAACATCAACAACAACAACTTGACCCAAGTAAGTAAAAGAAATTGCCCCGTGATTTACAACCGTCCAAACTGTACTAGCAGGGTGTGTAAAGCTGGAGGTTTTACTAACCAATAAAAGTGTCTGAACTCTTACCGCCGGTCCAAAGAAATGTATGAAGCCGTAAACCTATATTTAAAACAGAATTTACTAATAATTGTATTGTATTCTACGCCATCAATTATTACTTTTAAAAATACCTATTAATATAATAATATCAAGGAAATAAAAACACGCACCATATATATATATATATATATATATATATATATATATATATATATATATATATATATATAAATTATATATTTTTTGGTGGATGTATTGTTTTGTGTAACCTTGGATTTATTAGGTTTCTCATTCTTTTACAGGCAACCCAGCAGCAAATTGGATTCATGCACGTTCAACGAGAAAGAAACGCTGTCCATATACAAAATATCAAACACTGGAACTGGAAAAGGAATTTCTTTATAACATGTATTTGACGAGAGATCGCCGTTACGAAGTTGCACGGATTCTTAATTTGACGGAGAGGCAGGTGAAGATCTGGTTCCAAAACAGAAGAATGAAAATGAAGAAGATGAATAGAGAGAGGGGTAGCCAGGAGCCTCAGTGAATATTACTGCGGACAGCGAGGCGCGCCAATTGTTCTCTATGTATATGAGTAATATGTTACCTTTAGATCGAGGTTATTAGAGCCTCATTGTTTTATGTTACTGTGTGTCTGTCAGATTATTTTATAAAAAAACAAAAAAACAATCTTGAATTCTGATTATTTTGGATCGGATGTAGAGAGTCTTAAAATAATTGTGATTTGTTTATTATTGAAACAAATGTTGAATATGGTGTGCACGCTGGTAAAGTACACTCACTAATTATGTTTAATGCAATCTGGATTGTGTTTGTTAGTGTACAATTAAATAAATACTAAATGTGTACAGCACACTAATGGAGCAGTAACAGGCTGTGCTGCTCTCCCTAGTTGACTGCACCCAACATGCAGTATTAATTAAGTATTTTATGGTATAGGTCTCCATATGAAGTCATGAGGATTAGTTTATAATTATAGTTTGAGTGCAGGTAATGGAAAGATATTCATTTAACACTAAAATCTATAAGTAGTGCATCATTGTATGTCCCTATATTGAAAATTATGGAAAGTATTGGCTGCTTTTATTTGATCACCGTATAACATAGTATTGTCTCTGAAAATGCTGCACTGAAAGCTATTTTTAAAGTCTAAAGCAAATTAGGAAATAGTAGCTAAGAATAAATCTCTTTTTGGGAGCTAATATTATGGACCAGTATAGACCGTTGCAAATTATTATTATCATTTTCATTATTATTATTATTATTATTATTATTATTATTATTATTATTATTATTATTATTATTATTATTATTATTATTATTATTATTAGTTTATTATTATTATTATTATTATTATTATTATTATTATTATTATCATCATCATCATCATCATTCACATTTTATTATTATCATCATTATTATTATTATTATATTTTTTTAGGGTGAGAAAAATTGTTCACCGAAAGAGGTTGGTGCTCGGACTGCACACTTTGTGTGTTTTTTAAAAGTTTGAAAAATGTTTTGTGTTAAATGATATTGATAAGACTAATAAAACCGTTCATGACTGCGAAAAAAAGGTGTTGTTGAGAACCCCAATTTATTTTAAAACCTTACTTTAGAATTACTTTAAAGCAGGAAGAGACTGGGTCCAATAAAGCCATAGAGAAGACTAGACGTCTGGTCTAAATGACTTTATGGCCTATGACAGTAATTGCACTCTGCTTTGAAAACGTTCTAGTTGGGTGTTTGCGTCTGTTGCTGACAACCAAAAATGCAGACACTTTTCTACGGGGTGTCTGGTCGATAAATTGTCTGTCGGTGAGACTGAAAGAAATCGGCCCAAACACAAGGAAAGTCGGGTCTATTGACCGAAAAACTTAACTTTGAATGTTGCCTAAAATTCAAATTTTACTAATTAATGGGCGAATTTTCAGCATTTTCTAAAATTGTTTCAACTAATGTTTACTTAATGATAGAACGAGACAAAAATGGTTTTCAAAATATTCACCCATAGAGTCGCAAAGCAAATTAAATATTAGCTGAAATAATTTCATTGATAGGTATAATCGTAATAGTGTATTCAAAACGTCATATTCCGCAAGGGCTGCTCTGGACAATTCAGATGGCTAAATTAAAAATAAAACTATATTTGGCGAGAAATGGTGCCACTCAGGTAGTGAAGACTGTTATCAAGGAAGTGGAGATATCGCTAGAGGGCGATATAGTTCTTCGAAAATATGGGTGTGGGGTACGCAGATGAACACAAACCACGTGCTATATATATATATATATATATATATATATATATATATATATATCTATATATATATATATAGCTATATATATATACATATATATATATATATATATATATATATATATATATATATATATCTGTGTGTTTAATTTAGATAGATAGATAGATAGATAGATAGATAGATAGATAGATAGATAGATAGATTAGATTATTTAGTTATTTAGTAAACTATAAATCCCAAATCAGTTGATATACATCATGAATAATAATGCATTAAGTCAAGTAACCTTCAGATGTCACATTTGACTAAAAACTTTACAGACTGCGCTTGTATAACATACATACACACGCGCGCGCGTGTGTGTGTGTGTGTGTGTGAGTGTGTGTGCGCGTCTGTGTGTGTGTGTCTGTGTACATGGAAAAAATACAAATAAAACAGATTTGTCTCTTCTTTAACACATTTGATAGCAGTAAATCATATGTAAATAATGAATACTGAATTGAATACTGTTTAATTTAATTTAGGTCAAACCGAAACAGGCAAGACATTTTACTCTAGTGGGACAAAGTGTGGTTTGATGATACTGTTTCTATCAATATTAGAAGCTCTCGAATAGTTTTCTCTTCATAAAAGAGAACAGCAAGTTATCATAAGAAATCTGGTGATGGCATGATAAACGATTTATAGTCTGCGATTTGCTTAGACTATACGTTTAAAAGACAGAAGCTCTATACTACACAGTGAGACGTATGGCTGCTACAGTAGTACAATTCTAGATCGCACGCTGGTAAAACGACCGCCTCGTTCTCACGCGTTCTATTGCTTCAGCCCCCCAAGGTTGGTTGTCATTAAATGTGTTCCCAAATACCACGGCTATCCAAATAATTTTATTTTTTTCTCTTCCGTACATTCATTTTAAGTAAGAATGGAAGCACTACAGTAAATTAAACGAATGTAGAGAAGAGCATTGTGCTCTTGGCTCATAGGTGCAGAAATGTAGGCAACTACTGGAAATGAGAATAATGTTAACACACTTGCACGAGCGCACTGGTTGTAGTTCTGTCAGGAATATATAAAAAAATAATAATTACCGAAAAGAAAAAGGTTTACTACTACCATAATAATGATAATGAGGATGATAATAATGATGATGACGGTTATTATTATTATTTTATTATTATTTTTCTATTATTATTTTTTCAATTTGTTAATCTATTAATTTATTTATTGTATCATCATATTCGGTGCTATTGTACCACTCAATTTTTAAAGTGACTTCGAATTTTAATATAGAAAATTCATTCAGAAATAATAAATATATTATTAGAAATATATCTTTCTGTGTTTGTGTTTTAATGATATTATTGTATGATGTTACTGAGAATTTTGACTCGTGTTTGACTCGTGTGTTTAACTGTGTGCATGTGTGTGTGTGTGTGTGTGTGTGTGTGTGTTTACATTACACAGAATACTTTCTAATATTTGTATTGTTCTTACTGTTACCAAGTGTTAAGAGTTTCAACATTTAAAAAAAAAACACGATTTGGCGGAGTAATACAAAATCGGAGCATATGCACAAACCCACGGGATTTGCGCCAGCCCCAAATTCCTTTTTTGTTCGAAGACAATTTACAACTTGGCAATAGAATTTTTTATGGGCCTGTATCGCCTGTCATTGGATGCCACTGGTCATGTGCAGGAGGCAAGCGTCTTCATGGCCCCCTTTCGTGATTTTTCAAGAGATTTTTACCGCATTCTGCAGCTAAAGCGTTGTAACCCAAAGACATTTTCTCTGCTCGCATGATTTTTTTTTAGTGAGACGCAAGTATAACCATAGAGAGATTCCAAAGCTTTATATCTGTCATTATGTGCTGTTACATGCTAGAACCCATGTGCAGACTACATCTGGCGGCACAACACACAAAAATGCCTCAAAATATTGGCAATCGATGCAGTGCAAAAGGCATGGATTATCCTGATTCGTGTGGTAAGTTTATTTTGAATCACGCTATTTTGGTCTGATGAGCATTTTCACATTTAAAATACTTCTGAGACAAGACATACATCTTGCCTGAGCAACTTAAACTAATAATCTGTCACTAACTACTGACAGCTTTCCTTTATTTCAACACAATACGCACCTAAACACTACAAAGTTTATACAGAATATCATTAGTTCTTCCCATCATAGCAGTTGTATACAGTTACTCTCAAATTGTAGTAGACAATATTTCAGGAATATTTGTTATGCTAAAAATAACAGTAAAACAACAAAAGTTATAAGTAATTAAATCATCCTCGATGTATGATGCTAATGGTGAAGAAGAAGAAGATGATGATGATGATGATGATGATGATAAAGACGATTATTTTTGTTGTTATTGTTGTTGTTGTTGTTGTTGTAGTTGTTTGCTGTTGTTTACTGAACTGAAATTTAATGTGAGAAATGATATAATGTTGGTATTTATATATTAAATGCATATAATACTTTCTATATTTAGAATATAATGGATTCTGATGATGAATGTTCATTGAGATAGGTGATAACGTGTGTTATTTTTTGTTAACTATTCCGTCGTCTTTATGGCATGAAAATATGATTCTGAATATTGAAATTCAAACCCCACAAAAATATAATTTGTCTAATAAGAAATTCGATGCTTAATTTGTGTAGTATAATGCATTTCTTTCAAACGAGACTGTTGAAGTTCTGTAGCCAGTTGGGTGCTGTGTAACAAAGACAGTATTTCACCAGTGGCTGACAAGACAGCTGCAAAACTATTTACAGCCCTACTGCAATGCGGCAAGAAAAGAAGGGAGAGGCGCAGAATCAGAAGAATACTAAAAAGCACGCAAGAACCTGTATTCAATTTCTTAGTAGCCAAAATAACATATACTTTTGCCATTTTAGTATATTCCATAACCCAAAATAGAACGTGGACAATGAAAAACCTTTATTGATAATATTGATATGTTTTAAATACTGAAACAGGAAATCTAGATTTTAGAACATTAATTAGTTAAGTATACACACACATATTGAAAAAAAACGTATTATAAATTTTCTTACATAATACATTTTCTCATATATATATATATATATATATATATATACGAGTATCATATATATATATACAATTCATTATAACGTCATCCAAATTTATTAAAACGACTGTGTGGAAGCTATGACATTATTTGCTCATTTATGATACTCTCTGTACTCTCTGTGTTACGTCAGAAATAAACGATCAAAAAATTACCCACTTGCCGCAAAAATATATCAATACACTTATCTACCAACAGTCGGCACTGTTGTCCAACACTCAGACCATTTGCTAGGCTCCTTTAACGTCGTTAGTCGTCGTATAACGGGTCTAAGTTGTGATTGGATAAGGAAAACATGTGACCTATCTATATATCAGTTTGCCCCGACGTATAAAAGGAAATATACCGAAGAAACTAAATGCACGAAACAAAATCTAATAGCAACTCTTATGATGACTTTAGGCAGAAACCAGATAGGCCGTAAATAGTGAATGAATAATTTGTCTAGAACAGATTTTTCTTAAAGAATGAATTTTGAATGAGAATACAGGAGATGTGTACGTCTTAATTGAAACGTTGTCATATTGCATTAAAACATTGGTCACTTTCATCCAAATAAATTATTAACTAAAACAGCTTTCCAATTTATTTATCTAAAAAAATGACCCAACGAAAGAAATACTTTTCATTAATAGACTAACAGGTTTTGCTTGCCCTGTACAGTTTTACATGAATGTTATTTTGGAAATCTTTACACTTTCATGAAAGCACCAATACATATTACTAAACCCATTTGCAGCATTTGGGGAAGGCGAAGAGTCGCCATATGGAGAGAGAATTTAGTGTTCAAAGGTTCTCAAATTAGCTGTAGTGAGGTTCTCACCAGGGATGCATTTTATTGCTTTATTGCCCTAAATGTAAAACAATCAGAAATGTTTGGACGTTGCAAATAACGTCTGTTGTCATATATAGGAGTAAAGTGAAGGAAATTATTAGTAAAAAAATATAATATGCATTCCGTAATGTAAATAATATATATTTTAGATTTGACCATAACGTTGTTTTTCTCCAACATTCTAATGTCTAAGAAAAAGGAATGCTTTTATTTCCTCTTGACATCAGGGTAATCTCCATTATTGAATAAGTGCAACTTTCAGGGTTATTTATGGCACCCGCGCTCTGTCATGAATGGCTGTGGGGAAGCACGTGATACCATTAAACTTTGTTTTATGGCCAGGGAGTTGACAAGCCAAAATATAATTCACATTGTGTATTAGAAAGGCCTTGCAGACGTTTAGAAAAGATCACAGTGTTGGTACGGGAGCCCGAGTAAGTGCTGATTTTGATTTGAACATGGATATCGATGAATTTCGGTGCGCCTTTCGTGATCAGAATCTTCCTCGAGGTAAGCGCGATTGTTTTAGTTGTCACTGAACTTGTGTGGGGTTGAATTGCTTTTGATTCTTTACCAGTTTATTTGAAAACTTTTTATGACGTTGCCAGTGTGGTGGTTTGTAAATTGTTAATGTGCCTTGTTAAATGTTGTTAGATATCAAACGAACTAAAAGTGACGAAGTGACGCCGTGAGTATAATTTCATGTCCGGATTGAGCGCCTTAAGGACAATGACTACATTTTAAAAAGTAAAGAATTAAGACAAAGGGGTGAAAAATAGATAGCGAAAGGAAAAGGAAAAATCGCGCATTATTGTTTTCGTTTCGCTAGCAATTGATAGGAATACATACAGCATAATTAAAGGATATTGTGATATATATATATATATATATATATATATATATATATATATATATATATATATATATGTCTCTCTCTAGCGCCCCCATACAATATATTCAACACTATGTGTACATAAATAATAATATATTAAACAATATTATTTATTATTATTATTTATTATTATTATTATTATTATTATTATCGTTGTTGGTTTATTGTTTATTATGTATGTACAATTACTACACACACCTATACACCTATACTATATATATATATATATATATATATATATATATATATATATATATATATATATATATATATATATATATATATATATATATATATATATATGTGTGGGTGTGTGTGTTATAAATATAATGTACAATTATTGTACATAATAAACAACAAATTGCACATATAGTATTATGTATTATGTACTTATTATGTCTTATTATTAGCCTATTATGTATGATATATATATATATATATATATATATATATATATATATATATATATATATATATATATATATAAACATACACACAAGATGAAATTGTAGCCTAAATTTCTGTTTTCTCATCCAGATTAGTTTGACAGTTTAGTTGAAAATGCATCTGTTTTTAGATATCATTGTATTACTTATTCAGGATCAATTTGTACTGAGAAGACAAAATAATTATATGCAATGTGACTTTCTAATGCCTGTATTAAATGGTATAAGATTTTAAGTAGTTTATCTCACTTTGAAATTAATGTAAAATAATCCTGGTTCACTGGTAAACATTTGGACAGAGGTCACGATAAGTATTGACTTTTCTGTCCTTTTGTTCATCAGTAACTCGGCTTTGACCCAAATGAACAAGCCTCCTAGAAAGTTGAATCGCAGGTCAAGCTGTCTAACACATTAAAATTTTAAACACTTTTAACTTAGTAGATAGTTCATAGAATAGATTTTAGATATTGTTACTGAAGTTCTATGCAAGATCTACTCTTATTAATTAACTTCTAACTCTAATCACATTATTAGATATGATTTTAATTAATATTACAGATATATAGAATTTATATATATAAAATATATCTAAATTATTTTCTGCACTATTTTTATCTATAGACAGTAAAAATATATGTAAAAAAGCTTAGATCCTCGTTATAGGGTTCAAAAAGAATTCATGAAAACAAAAAACTGTGACATTGGTTATTAAATAGTTATGCTTGACAATTCTTTCTTCATTTATTTCTTCATTTATTTATTGTTTTTTTTTTCCATCTTTGTTAAGTAGTCTGAGGTTGCTTGTTAAGTGGTTTAAAAAGACAATTTTACCTATAAATATGACCACACATAAAAATTTCATTTTAACTGATTTGCTTAGCATTTCACTCTAGATATGTGGATGTATAAATGTTGCACAGTACAGCATTTTTTAATTAAAAGATACATGCACATGATTTTCTTATGCTTATTATTACTAGAAAAAAATAGATTTTAAGTGTTATCCATCAAGCTGGCCTTTGTGTTTCAGTATTTTTTTTCTTTCCATTAATGCATTCATCACAAGCCGCAATTGGACCTATATTTACATATATACCGTCGTCTATATATACCCTGTAGAACCGAATTTGTGTGAAAAAAATCACGGTCACAGATTCGATTCTAGGGGAGTATATGGTCGATGCAAAAACTGCAAATAAACTCAACTTTTTTGTCTGTGATGGGCCAACGTGTGTTTTAAGTGTTGCTTTGTTGTGGCCTAAAGGGTGAATTTATTATACGGATAGTTGACGAGTACAGACAAAATTATACCAGGCAAAGCATTATGGTGTGGTGTTGATTTAAAACAAGTTTTCTATAGCAAAAGTTGCCTTGAGCATTAGATTTTAAAATATAGCATTTGTTCAATTAGTAATGTCTCCCATAAGACACTTATGACTGTTATTTTCGCTTCCGTTGCAATCAGAAACACATGAGCATGTATGAGTACATAAGTATGTATGATTGAATTAGATTGGCTATAATATTGGCTATTGTAATTCATTATTTTTTGGATTATCCGTGTAAAATTTGGCTTCTCGCGTCCTCGTAACCATAGACTCATCACCCAGTTGTGCTATTTGGTGTTTGATTATTGATTGGCATCCTGCATTCATGACCATCCACAGTGCTCCATAGAATCCACTGAAAGAGTGTGTAGGCCAATGGGGCGATGAGACTCCTGTAACTTCTGAATGACCTCTTCATCACAAAGACGGTCCCAGCCAATTGTCTCCTGGCTTTATGCCGCTCTTTTTGTTGAAGATCTGGCATCATTTCTTATATTTGTTTACCAGTTAGAAGTTCTGGAATCAATTTGATTTGTATGGAAAAAAAGTAATCCTTGAGAAGAAATGAAATATGTCTATTAATGTGCTTTCATTTAAAAAGAATTAAATTATAAATTCTTATGATGATAAATAACGCTCAATTTTTGAGAAAAGTGAAGACTTTAATTTTAATGTTCATTTTCAACGTTTGTGTACATTACACATGCTAAGCTAATGCACTGTAGGTTCAATCAATCCTAACTGATAGAATTATGCAAAGTTTGTTAAATTCTGCTGTTAGGTGTGTAGCGCTTCTTACCCGCTAATAGACTCCCTTCACCTCGATTGGCCAAATCCGGTCACATGGGTGACTAACTTTATTCAGTTGACAGCAAGTAGGAGGGCTTTATGGAGGGTGGAAAAAAGACAACTCGAGAAAAATTAGTATTTTCTACCTTCAGAAATTAATGGCCATGAGTTCGTACATGGTAAACTCCAAGTATGTGGATCCCAAATTTCCTCCATGCGAAGAATATTCGCAAAACAGTTATATACCTGACCAGGGCTCTGGATACTACAGTCCATCGCAGGACACTGATTTCCAGCATCCAGGGATCTACTCACGGTCAAACTACTCGGAGCAGCCCTACAGTTGTAATACTGTGCATGGCTCAACACAACAATCGCGGGGTCATGTGCAGGAGCAAGGCAGCCATCCTGGATCTTTCTCCTCTCAAAGCGAGCAGTGTTCTCCGATTCAAATATCTAGCCCGAGGACTTGTGACCAACAAAACACAAAGAATCAGAACGGGATACAGTCAAGGCAACCTGCAATAGTTTATCCTTGGATGAAAAAAGTCCATGTCAGTACGGGTAAGCTTCATTCTTTTTTTAACTGTCTATTTCAACTATATATAATTCCGCTAGGCCCATGTGAGACACGCAAAATTATTCGGTGAAATATTTATGGGTTCTTCTGAAGGGGCCGCCAATTACACTAGTCATAAATTTTTATTGCTTAGGAAATAGGCCGCTGGCTGTATTGGCTGCCTCAGCGATACGAAGAAGCCCAAGTCGGCTATTTATTTAATTTTTTCTTTATTATTGAAAATTATAGGATGGCATGAAAAATTAAATAAAATGATTTGAAAGCAAAGGAAATTGTATTCGAAATGATGGAAAGTAAAACATGAATTCTTTAAGTTGTACTGTTTTTACTGGGTTAACCTGCTCACCCAAGTGTGTCCTTGTCTTTTCCAGTGAACCCAGATTTCACAGGAGCGGAACCCAAGCGCTCGCGGACAGCCTACACGAGGCAGCAGGTTTTAGAACTAGAAAAGGAATTTCATTTTAACAGGTATCTAACCAGACGGCGACGCATCGAAATAGCGCACACGCTTTGCCTTTCTGAGCGACAAATCAAAATTTGGTTTCAGAACCGAAGAATGAAATGGAAAAAAGATCATAAACTTCCTAATACGAAGGGAAAGTCGACATCGGCTGCAAAACATGTTCAGAAGGACAACCAAACAGACATCACAAATTTATAAAAGAATAGAAACATCTTATCCCAGAAGTACAAATAGACTGTATGTTAGACAAACTTCGTTGATGTATGCATGGTTTTAAATCCTGACATTCCGATCTTATTTAATATGAACCAGAATCACGCATCATTACCAAACGCCAGGAAGAACGGATATCGCATCGAATGGAGTTCGCAATGCAATTTAAAAATTGTATATATAAAGTGTTGGATGGCATCAAACCATGATTTACGGGTTGCCATGAGATAGAAGTTCTTAATGGCAATATCTTAACGAAAGCAAGTGAGGTTCATTTTCATATTCGTTTTATCATTACTGTTATATTTTCTTTGTAGTCATTTCTCTGCTAAATGTATTATGGTCTGTGATCATTTCGATAAATTATTTTAAACGAAAGAAGTGTCTTATGGCTTTAGCTAAAATGTATTAAACTGCCTGTTTCAACGATCAAATTCGCAATTTATTACAAATCTGGTTAAACTAAATATTCATTTCCAGGATTGAAAATTCTAACACAATTTGAACATTGCCATGGCTAAGAAAACCATTCTTTTCCTGCGCTTTTAAATAATACAAAGGCCTTATTACATTAACTACCAAATGTATAGCGATATGGGAAGAACAAAATAAAGCGATCTTTGAAAATGAGCCTAAAACAGGAAGCGCAGCATTTGAAATCTATTTTGTTTGTTGACAATAATATTGGATACATTGACGGTTATAAATCTCACTTGACAGTTTTGTAAACAATGTACAATTAAAGCAGCTGTATATCTGTCTTCCAGATGTCATCAGAAATTCTTAAATAATAGTTCATTTATTGTTTTACGTACTTCTGGGTTTTAGATAAACTTTTTAATCTTCATTTTTATTTATTAAATGCCAGAATAAGAATGTGGAGATTTCTTGTTTTTAATTTTTATGTGAATTCAAGTGGTCGTTCCTTAAATATATTGTTCAGTTAGAAAAAGTGCATTATTTTTTATTCTATATATTTCTGTATTTTATGCATATTTTCTACGAGCATATTTTCTAGTAAAGGAATAATAGAGCTCATTAAGAAAATGTTTATTTCCAGATAACGAATACTCTGTTGCAATAAGAAACAATGTGTATAGTTCGCTCAAATAAAATTGGTCTGCTGTTTTTGGTTCTATTAAAATTTATTTTGATCAACAATGCTAAGCTTTAGCTCTAAAATGTGAGTGGAGGTATTCACGTCGTGATTAAAGATTGACTGTTCTACTGTTATTGTGATCCCTTTGTCTTCTTGAACAAAACCGTGAGGCGCACACACATTGCGAAGACGTCTTCTGCTTCAAGTCTTCACGTTGAGAGGTCTGAAAAGATATTTTACACAGAAGTTCGACAAAAGCCTCGCGGGCAGGTTCATCCAGAGGACACCGTTTCTCTTGCCTTTCGACGCTTTTGAGCCGTGAGCACTGACCTCTAAACCCCTGACCTGCGAGACGGGCCTTTCTCGCCCAGACACTTCGTTTGAGAAACGTAGGGAAAAAAAATCCATTAATCGTTACATAATTTTTTTTTTTAAATTGTCGTTATGATTTTTGCTTTTAAAAACAGATAAATCCCACAGAATTTAATGAATGGAAACGCCACCGGTGCGATTTTTTTAATGTGTAAAAACATGATCAGTTTTTAATTTTTAGCATTTAGCATGGATATTTGGCGTTTCACATACTGTTTAACAGAAAAAAAATACACACACGCGCGTACACACACTCATATATATATATATATATATATATATATATATATATATATATATATATATATATATATCTATATATATATATATATATAAAACACATATATTACACACACAATACACCTATACATATGTATATATGTATATATATATATATATATATATATATATCTATTATATATATATATATATATGGGTGTGTGTATGCGGGTGTGTGTGTACGTGCGTGCATATATACATTTTATATAGTGAGAGAGAGAGAGAGAGAGAGAGAGAGAGAGAGAGAGAGAGAGAGAGAGAGAGAGAGAGAGAGAGGCCGGGGGGTGGGGGTGGTGGGCGCGGGTTCTGCGGGGTGTAAGTCTTCCATATCATTCATGCTGAAAGGCAGTCGCTTTCACTACAGGATCAAGCATGTAGTTTCTCCATTCGTTATGGTTTTAGCTTTAAGCTGCCTCGTGTAAATACAGAAATGTCTGAGATAAATTCTGCTAGAAATTCCTTAAAAAGGGAATCATTATTTCACAAACACTACCAAAGATCCATCAATATCTTATTACGAAATATAGCACTTAAACCCATGAAAAATAATTTGAAGATATTCAGGACTTTCTATCCAATGATGACTGTCCAAGCTACAAATAAAAACTGCGCCCTGCCTTTAAGTGATTTGGCACAGCGTTTAAACAGTGGTCTATATGTCTTAATACAATAAATGGGAGCCATAGGCAGTACCATTTGCTGTGACACTACCCTACCAGCGCCGCTCCCTCAGTGGTGTTCAAACGGCCATATTTGATTTCCAGCTGTTCGCAGAAAATGTCTTCGCCAAGCGAGAAAGCCCTTTAAGATATATTAAACTGCGCTGTCGACATCTGAAGGCAGAACTCCGCGACTATATGATTCTGTTCTATATCTTTTTTTCTATTGGATCACGTGACTGTCTAAATAATTAATGCAGCACGTCCCCTTAGAAACACGGCGTCGTCATTAATCGCGAGGACTCTATCAGACTTGAAAACTGAAGAGATCCAAGAAAATAATATCCAAACGGTTCGGTACCCTCGACATCTATAACCAGCAATTTTGTACAGCATTTCCACCATTGGAAGCTTGGTAGGTAACAATTTAATGTTCTTTTATTATTAAGAAGTTAAGGTCAACATATCTGTCAGAAATATGATGAATAACGCCCACTAATAAATGCAGGAAGCTTCCTCGAAAACAGACAGGAGTCGGAATAAAAGCATGGGAGTGCATTTTTGTGTATAAATCGTTTTGATACCACACGATTTAATATGCACTGCAGACCACGGCAGCTGTTTAGTCGAATGTGTGGTTATTTTTTATAATATAGCGATAATTGTATACCATTTTAATTTGTCCCGACAAATTTCAGATACATTTATTGATTAGACATTTCGGCACACGTGCAGGTGTCGTAAAAAATTCCATTTTGTGATTTATAATCTATCGAAGATGCGGTTCTTTGCAGGTTTACCCGTGGCAATTCGTTTGGATGCAAAGTTGTGTGTTTGGGGTTGTAAATGGGCTTTAATTCACGTCGCTGAAAACACGCCATACATGAATTTGAGCTTTGTGTGTTTATTGATAGGAAAGATTTATATCAGAGTGGGAGTATGAAAGGTTATTACCCCAAGATACCGTACAAAATCATAATAATTGTGTGAAAATTAATCTTCCCGGTCAGTGACACACACACACACACACACACACACACACACACACACACACACACACACACACACACACTAGCAATTCAAGACAAATTACATTTTTTATTCTAAGTAAATTCTATTCTATTGTAAATTACTAATTGTAAATTTTAAAAGTATGCCAGTGGTAGAAAGGGATGACGGAGATGTGCATTGCTGTAAATCATGGTCAGTAAATCCTGAAAGGGTGAGAGGCTGCTGGGGGCCGGCCGAGGACCGTAAATCTTTCACTTTTATTGCTCCATGAACATATGCTGCAAACGGAGACCCCTCGCATTCTCTCCTCAGGACAAGCGTGCTCGGCCACGTTCCCACGTCACTTCATCTTCAACCTCCCTTTGACTAATACACTTTAAAAATATTAATGCAACATGAAAATGCAATGGTAGGATGAAAATATAAACAAGACTAAATCAAAATCTGAATTAACTTTTTTTAATTATTATTTTTACTACCCAAAAAGGTTAAGTGTTATAAAGCGTGACTAAGCAAAGTGTATTATTATTTTTATTATTATTATTATTATTATTATTATTATTATTATATATATAAATTATTAATTAATTCTTATTAATTAATAATATAATAATAATAATAATAATAATAATATATATTACTATTATACATGTATCTTCTATAATAAATAATAGTGGTTATTAATAATATAATATGACCAAATGTAGTATGACCAAATGATGAATCTCCGTAGTTGAAGGGGTCATACATTGTTGTAAATGCTTGAACCATAATCGTCAAACAATATTTCAAAGCTTACTATTAATAACTATTATGAACGCATTTTCAAAAAAAAGTACTCCCACAATGTACATTAAAATCAGAATTTATTATAAACTGCCACTTTTTAAATCTGAAAATAAGTTTACAATTGTTAATATCATGTTGACATTGTGATATAGGCAAATAAATAAGCTAGATACCATTTTAAGGTGTTTTCTTTCTCGTATACTGTGAGTCTTATAATGAACATAATAATACCAATAGACCTTTATAATAGATGAGCACTGTAGAAAGGACCGTACACAGATAGATTTTTTCGAAAACATTTTTAAAAACATTTCCTAATGAAAGTGTTGTGAAAATGTAGTTGGGGGTTAGAGGAAACGCTAGCGATCCTGCTTGCAAAATGGGTTTGTGAGGTAGAGCTTGGTTGGCGAAGCACATTCAATCAGGACAATCTACTATCCAGATCACGTGAACAAATATGCTCGTATTTTAAGGCAGCGCCTTTATTTGTCATGATAAAGGGTTCTGAAACGGCAATATCGCAATGTTGACTCCACCGAAGACCTATCTTCTGTAAACTTTTATTATTATTTCATTTCAGTGGGAGGTTGACTGCCAGCATTATTTCGGGTTTTTTTTTTGGAATAAGGATATGGCTTTTTTATTGGTAGATGAGTGAGTGGCTTCCATTCTTTCGGGAATACTGTCTGCATCGGTATATGGAAATGTTTGGAAAAGCGCAAGATCGGGTTTAGAACTGTACCGTACACAGACAAAGGGTGAAGGATATATTCGAGGTGCTCCTGGGATAGGTACTGAAATTAAGAAGCAAGACTCTATGATGAATTGATTCCCAGGTAAGCAATTGCATGGCAAAACGCAACCTTTATCCATATACGTTACCAGGCAAAAATATGATTTATTTGATTCAGAGCAGACGGTTTTTATTAACGTCTCAGGATCTTTAACTAAGCTAGTACAATTTATGGACATCGGCGAAATGTGTAGAACTAATTTACAGTTTCGAGCAGCCATAAACATTCAAAGGTTAGCTTGGACGGATGTTTCATTCATATAACTGACGCAAAATTTTATCGCTGATATTGCGATCTGACAAATACAAACTAAAACAAAAAGGGGAATCTACTGTAACCTCTCTTTCTGGCTCATAGCATGTACGATCGTAAATCACTTTAATTTGTTGTCTTATACATACATAGACATGATATATTTGGTTTAGATTATATGCATTGTTAAGCAATAACGTTACCATATTCAAATAATTTTATATATTATATTTTCGAATAAAATTGAATTCAAATAAATTAAGGAATACAGAAAATATTATATTTAATGCATTATTTTTTCCTGTTATTAATATTATTATTATTATTATTATTATTATTATTATTATTATTATTATTATTATTATTATTATTATTATTATTATTCGGAGTAGTATTAGTATGACGATACAAAAAAAAAAAAAATAGATTAATTCAGACTCTTTATTTTTCGTTTTTCCTTCCTTTTGCATTTATTTAGATAACATTGCGCTTGGTAATCAGGAAGCTATATTTAAAGAAATATAGGAAAAATAAGAACTATCCTTTTATATCTTAATCCTTTATCGTAGAACTAGATACTATACAGATTGACAAAGATAGCGATATGAATAGATAGATAGATAGATAGATAGATAGATATAGATAGATAGATAGATCTATCGATAGATAGAGAATAGATATATAGATAGATCGCTAGATAGATAGATAGATCGCAGATAGCAGATATAGATAGATAGCTAGATATAGATAGATAGATAGATAGATTAATAGACTTCTCTAGATAGATCGATAGATAGAATAGATAGCATAGATAGCTAGATAGATAGATAGACTAGATGATAGATCCGATAGATAGATAGATAGATAGATAGATAGATAGATAGCGTAGATTAGATAGATAGATAGATAGATAGATAGATAGATAGATAGATAGATAGATAGATAGATAGATAGATAGATAGATAGATAGATAGATAGATAGATAGATAGATAGATAGATAGATAGATAGATAGATAGATAGATACTGTCTCAGTCTGTCCGTTATTGTAGCGACTGCATAAAGCTATTAATAACAATACTAAACAACGGAAATAAAATCAGCCTTTCCATATCTTTAGTATCTTTAGAGAATGTTGAATAAAAACGAAATACGGATTCTATACGGGTTAAATAGTTTCACGTTCTTATATTTTCGAACTGGTTTTGGATCAGCGGATTCATATCCGTTGGAAAGGCTTAACAATATTAAACATTAAACAATTACAAAAGAATAATATTTTTAGCAAAGATTATACAAAAAGTCACGGCAAACATCCCATTACAGTTACAACACATAATCCTAGACATTTAAGCTCGAGTTCATTAGATCATAGATCATTATTTTAACAAGCTATTGTGCCATTATTTCTACAAGACTTACCGTGACATTGCGTGGGCGAAAACATTGTAGTGTGATAAAGGCAAACCATGTTAAACACCAGAGACTGCAGGATTTATCACATTATGCAAGACTTTAAATATGAAGCGCCATCGAATGTGTGCTACATTAGTAAGGAGTTATTCGGTTTTGAAAATGTTGCAGCTTCGTTCTAAAGCGTAGGTCAGAGTCCTTTATTTTTCCGCCAAGCTTACGAATGCGTCAAAGAGCAGCACATCTAGCTTCTACTCGGAGGTCTGGAGACGTGTTTAAATATCTCATCTTCAGAGGGCTCCTTTTTTTCGTTTAAAAACACAAGAGGAAAAAGTTGTGCGGTGTGGATTTCATTGTGACTTACTTGAGCACCTTCCGCCCGTTGTTCATTAATCAGTGAGTTATGGCTGGAGAAGCCAAAGGTCATCCAAAAGGCTTATGAGTGCTAAATATTTTGGCCAGCTACTTTGTGTAGAATCGCTTGTGTCAGTTTTTTTTTACTGAGTTTTAGCATACATTACTGTTACTAACGCTCTAGACAAAAAGTAAAATTACGCTAAGTACGTAAATACAAATATATAAATCATTTATATTTCCGGGCTTTATATTTTCTTGGTAATACATGACAGTTTCTATACAAATCTGTGGTATATAAATTTACGCATTACAAGAGGCTATGACACAATTCCATAAAATTAGTTTTAAAATGCATTTGACCTTTTTAAGTAGCTTTCTATAGTTCACAAACCGAAAAACTTTAAATAATTTTTATCCTCCAGGTCTTAGACCAAACTACCAGAACCGGTTGTGGGAAAACAGACAACAGTGCAATAAAGTCTACGGTAAGTAACATTTCTTTAATGAATACAAAATACATTTGATGTTATTTTATTTATTGGCACATTGAACTTCCCTCTAAGATTATAAAATATGTAGTGCAAAAAATTTACTTTAAAAAAATACACTGATGAAAAGTCAAAATTATCCCTAATACACCCGCACATATATAAGCTGCGCGTGACATGTATTCTTTGCTAATAGGCTAGAAGCTATAAAACTGAGAGTAGTTATTGCACACTGCGCTTTGAGCCAACAAAATACAATGCATCCAAGGCCTAGAAAATACCCCTTGCACGGCTCTCTGTTTAAAATGATTTATATGAATCTACATATAATTGTACTTGAGTTTTTATGTTAAGCATTATTTAAAATTATCCACATACATTCGAAACGAGAACAGAGTATACCCGTCTCCGTGTAGTCTTCGTAAATGTGAATACATATTTTCCCTATTCCAATCCAGTATTCTCTTCTTCACGTTTGTAAGATGACGCTGCATTTCTATATTTCAAGACCGACATCTTGCAAAGTGTAGACTAGAGTGAAGTAGCTGCATTTATACCCTGCTTGGCTGTAGCAGAGTAAGGCATTCTTTAAACCAGGCATCCTCCTACGCTTGAGGTTGTACACTGAAGACCGTAACTCGTCTTTAGCTTCACTCTGGCGTTAGGCGTACCAGATATAGCTGGCCAGCATACATTTTGTGGGCTTCTACAGTGACAGGTGCATTGAAATGTGTACCATGCAGCTCTAGGCCATCTAAATCTGTATTTACCTTTGATGAGAGCTTATTAGCAACTCTGTTTTTAAGGCATAAAACAATAGGAGCTGCTAGTCTAACTGACTAAAAAGCTCACAGCCCTTGAGCACTTCAAAGAGCTCAAGTGATCAGATTGCACTCGTGCATATACCACGCACTTGTGATGTGATTAACGTATTTCGGTAGCCCTCCCACCATCACCAATTTCCATAACGGCAGTCATTGCTAGGAAACACATACTGCACCTCTCATCAGTTATGATAAATACAGTACATTATAAGGTCGAATAGAAATAATTTTAAACTAGTTAAATAGGTCTACATTTGTATCGGATTTAAGTAACAGCAATTGCTTACGACTGACGATGATAATGAGCTATTAAAGATATAAACATTAAAGATGAATTACTACAACAGCTCGACATCAAGACAGCGCTTCTGGCTTCGGCGCTATGACTTAAAGACAGTTTATGAGTGGTTCACATATTAAATTAGTTAGCGGAGCTGCACGTATACTTAGAAGCGTATATTGATGTGTTCTTTTATTTTCTTTTAAACACTGATAACGTAGATGTCCATCGCTCAGGGCAAGCGTTTAAGTGGTAAAGAAAGGCATATTGTTCTGGCTAAAAGTGCTGATTCGCCGTCTGTCGTCTTTTCGTTTGACTCAATAGGGAACTTTCAGAACAAGTTAAAGTTTAACTCTCTTGTTATATTCTTAGGCTTCTATTTACGAAAGGCTTAATAATGAAGGAAATAAAAGCTTTGACAACTGACATAAAATGATCATGACAGTTATGGGTAATATATTTGTAACATGACTGTTTTCAAACTAATCGAACAGATCGACAAATCATTTATACCCTAATGTAAAAAACGTGAAGATATTTTAAACATTGAGCTTCTTTGTTTGGAAACTTTGTTCCATTGTTTGGAAACTTCTTTGCTTTCAGGTTAAAATTGACACTGAAGAAGAGAAGAATGCTTTCTTTTCACTGACCATAATTTCTGCCATATTCCTAAGACATAACGCTGGAGTTCAAGGCTAAGAATAAAAGTATGCTCAAAGTAGTAAGGACAGCTAAATCGAATATATGGTGGAACAAGTGTTACTTGGATCTCAACCTACCACACACACATACACACACACACACACACACACACAACATATACTATATATATATATATAGATATAATATATATAGATACCCCCGATGAGATAGTAGATCTCTCTAGAGAGAGAGGATAGAGAGATAGAGAGAGAGACAGAGAGATAGAGTTCCCCTCTTCGCCTTTGATAATTTCTCTCTTCTTTTTGCCTTTTCTCGAGACCCCCTTTCTTCGAGAGAGAGGGATGCTTTGGAGTCCAGAGATGGAGAGAGATCTGGAGAGATCGAGATGAGAGAGAGAGAGAGAGAGAGAGAGAGAGAGAGAGAGAGAGAGAGAGAGAGAGAGAGAGAGAGAGAGAGAGAGAGAGAGAGAGAGAGAGAGTGAGAGAGAGATTAAATAACACTGGTATTGTATAATTTGTTATCTAATTTTATAAGTAATCTGATTCATGAATGTGTTTCTTTGCAGAACAAAGTTTAAAGACCTGTTGGAAGGACCAAATTACATGACAAAAGAGTCCATGCCATTGGACAAACCTGCAAAGTAGTACAAAATCTTTACAATGCAGAAAGCCACATATTATGATAACTCTGGACTTTTTGGAGGCTACTCATACTCAAAATCTGACTCATATGCGTATGGGCCCGCCCATCAGTCCTACCCCACCTCCAGCATAGAAAATGACTATCAGAGCCCCATCTGTTCTGTACAATCTACAACGGTCCGGCCGCCGGTGCACAAAAACAGCGACATCAATGGCAGCTGTATGCGACCAAATGGAGGCCAAGGCAGCCAACCAGAGAGTGTTGGTGAACAACAACAAGCGCCTCCTTTAGCGCCCACCTCACCCAACTCTAGCAGCACCGCTACCCATAAAAAGAAATCTACCAACAACAATGGTTCCAACACTGCCACCTCAGTCATAACGAAACAAATATTCCCATGGATGAAAGAGACGCGTCAAAACTCAAAACAGAAAAGTACCAGCTGCACAACTCCAGGTACTAACTATATAATCATGAGTTGTTTGGACGTTTCCTGGTCTAGTACATTTTTCACGACTTCTTACCTGACTATGCAGGTGGTAGCATATATGTTATTGAGTAAAAAAATCATTAAATGCTCTCAACCCGTTCCCCAAATACTAAAATCTCAGAAAATGAATTCATATGTCAGTATAGCTTGTTTGACCTGTTTTACAGTTTTATATTTTTATAACATTACATTTTTAACGTATCCATTTCAGGGGAGACCTGTGATGACAAAAGTCCACCGGGTCCGGCTTCCAAGCGTGTGCGCACTGCATACACCAGCGCTCAGCTCGTGGAGCTCGAAAAAGAATTCCACTTTAATCGTTATTTATGCCGACCACGAAGAGTCGAGATGGCAAACCTGCTCAATCTCACCGAGCGCCAAATAAAGATCTGGTTTCAAAACAGGAGAATGAAGTACAAAAAAGACCAGAAATCCAAGGGAATAATGCACTCTCCCTTAGGACATTCTCCGGACAGAAGCCCGCCACTAAGTGGGCCCAATCATGTTGGATATTCTGGTCAGCTTCCAAACGTAAGCAGCTTGAACTACGATGCACCGTCTTCTCCGTCCTTCGCCAAGCCTCAGCAAAATATGTACGGCTTGGCTGCGTACACGGCGCCATTGGGCGGCTGTATACCGCAGCAAAAAAGATACCCGGGTTCTGAGTATGAGCACCATGGCATGCAAGGGAACGGAAGCTTTGCCAATGCTAATTTGCAAGGCAGCCCTGTGTATGTTGGGGGGAATTTTGTTGATTCGATGCCAGCTTCGGGCCCTATGTTCAACCTTGGTCACCTTCCTCATCCTTCATCTGCCAGTGTGGACTACAGTTGTGCCGCTCAGATTCCGGGAAACCACCATCATGGACCGTGTGACCCCCATCCCACATACACAGACCTCAGCTCTCACCACGCTTCTCAGGGAAGGCTGCAGGAAGCGCCGAAACTTACTCATTTGTAGGGATTTCACGTGCGTGTGCCCAAGCGAAATCTCGCTTTTATTACCTCATGAGTTCAAATTAATTTATATAACTACACTCCGAGAGACACAATGTATTATTCCTGTATTATTACTGATAGTACTATTATTGCTATGACTGTAACAATTTTTAAGCTGTGGTCCATATCTCTTGACTGTTGAAGATGCGAGAGAGCGTTTGTTTTCATTCGTTCAGATCTTGATGAAGCAGCGCCTAAAATGAAGGAAATTTCATATCTTATTACTTGAAGGTAAGTTCTGTAGATTTTACAATATTAGGCTCCCATCTTTATAGGGATGGAATTTGTAGGGAAAATCATTTCCATTGTTAGTCGTCTGTGAGTCATTGGTACCTATGAATCAGTTCTCACTGAAAGTGTCATTATTTATTATTTTCATCTGAGATTGTATGACAGACATTTATCACTATTGTATATTTATTATTTATGATTTTGTAACACATTATTATTTATCTTTTCATGTGGACTATTTATATGGATTATAATATAAGTTATGCAACCTAACTGGGAAATGCGGCATTATAAACACGGAACAAAATAATAACGTGACTGGTGTATTTTTTATTTCTTTCCTTTTTTCGCTGCAGCAGCTGGAAAGTGAATTTATGTGTTCTTTTGTTTTCGTAATGAAAATATGGCACTTTTTAATTTTCACATGTTTTTCCCTAATCATCCATAACAAGTTTTTTTATTTTGTGAGTAGACAGTCCACCTGGAAATGACAACGATACGGAAATGTTATATTTTATTGTGTTATAGATTTTGTAAATAAAGTGCTTAAACTGAATGAGTGAAATAATATTTGTGTGATCATATATGTATTTGTAGAACATGCTTGTCATGCACATTTATATGTCTAATGGATGAAATGTTGGATCAAATGAGATATTACCTCATTCCCATTTGAATACATCAAATCATCAAGTCCACGACGCCATTTTGAAATGATATCGACAGTAAACAAAGAAGGCAGGGCTATATTCATGCACACCGATCACGTATCATTTGTGGCTAGGTATCCTAAAGTGCATTTAAAAAAATAAAAATTTTATATATATATATATATATATATATATATATATATATGAAAATTAAAAAACAAATCACCATTATGTAGTAATTACAAAAATATATAATGATTGAAGCTGTATTTAAATGATAAGGCTTTTAGACGAGCAGGTTGTATCTAATATACACATTAGGTTCTCTAATAAATAGATAAAAAAGAAAGAATTGTGCCTTGAATTTCATCATATTTATACATCTTGGCAGAATATATATTTGTAAACGCGTATCAATATAAAATCCATATCACAATAATCACAATTAAATTAAATCACAATAATCTTATTCTACTCAGTTAAATTATATTTTTCGTAAATATAATCTGGTCTTTATTCGTAGTTGTTTATCCACTTTATAACCTGACAATAAATAGCACTGAGAATAGAAGCATTTCTTCACATTGCTAGTTTTATAGGCATGGCAATCCTTCTCTGACTGAATGGGTCTCTCACCCGCCTCCCCCCTAGCGAGGTATTTCAAAGCTCATTAATCAAAAACTCGCCGCTTTCAGCCTCGCCGCTGATTCCACCTCCTTATGAACAAAGCTTTTGCATTCCCAACTCTAGAAACACATTTCAAACTGCGAGAGGCCAAACTTTATCCCAAGGAAAGGAGTGTGACAGCATGCTTGCGGTGCAATCAGAGCATGGATAGAAGAGGGCTGGAGATGTTAAAGCTACAGTAAAGATGTGACGCTCAGTGGTTTACTCTGAAGAAGGGTAGGTACGGCATATTTACATTTTTTACCGAGTATTTCTAGGAAATAGCTCGACAGTGGTTGCTGCTCAAAAGAGCCTCAGTAGAATGGAAACATTTTAATGGGTTGTTATAATTTTTATTTTGTCTGAATTTGGTAATTTCTCACAGGTTAGTGTTTCCCACGGCCCTGCCGTTTTGGTCGTTGCACAATAATGGTAGCCATTTTCCAACATCATTATAATGAATTGGTGGTTCTAAATTGCCGTACCCAGATCGCTTTTGCTATGAACATTGCTCTGCTAGCGTTTTGACATCCGATGTGATCACAGTACGTAGGGACAGCCCGAGAAAAATAATAATAATACGAGGTATGTGTAAAATCTGCAAGATTTTGGACTAGGTTATTAGGCCAGGTAGTATGGTAGTGCTCTATAAACTCTCTCCATGTCCGCATTTCAACAAGGTATGTATTGTATTTAACAGGCAATTAAACAGGAATATGCCTGGAAATAAGATGTTGTATTTTATATCAATTAAAGATTAGCTCGGTATGCCTACTAAACTGTTTGTGAAATTTAGTTATTGTAAATATGACATTTCTAATAATCTTAGAACTACTCAGAACTAAATTAATGTCACAGAACATGCAATTACACGAATCAGAATTAGAAGAAAAATAGTTGAAAGTAATTTGCTGTGATTTTACCCCGATACTCTTTCCAGACTTGTTCAATAGGCTATACAAAACTGGCCGTATATAGTATGAGTAACAGAATTAAGTCTATTTGTTGGTCAATCAAATGAACCTATTACATGTAGGGTACTTTTTGCAGATTAAAATTGACTGAAAAATAAAATTGATTATACGCTAAAAAAACTCTCTCTCTCTCTCTCTCTCGCTCTCTCTCTCTCTCTCTCTCTCTCTCTCTATATATATATATATATATATAATATATATATATATATATATATATATATATATATATATATATTATGATGGCGACTCATTTCGTCAGCATCAACTTGTCGCCTCTACTTATAACTGTAATAGCTACAGTGTATTTCTTTGCATGGACAATATTGATATTGTCGAAATTAAATTGTAATTGTAATTTTTAAAGAAACGAAGAACGAATTTTAGATTTCTAGTTCTATTGTGCTATTGTTAAATGTCTTTTTACCGTGTTCACTGTCTGTAATTTTAACCATATTTTAACAGCTGTATCGCAGTACTATAATTTAGTCCAGTGTTTTATAAGAAAACTGCGAGATCTTAATGCATATCACTGCTGTTCACAGAAGTGAGCCATCAACAGAAACATTTGTTTTACAATGACCAAAGAAAAAATAAACAGTTCGTCCAATTTTCCATACATGGTATTGGATAGATTGAGCAAAATTTCCTCTCTTCTCAATTTAAAGAAAACATTAATTCGTATATGTATAGCTTATGCGTTTAAATGTGAACGGTGAAGGATGGTTTAATCTCACAAGAGTGATTAATGAGCTGTTTAAACGTGCAGAGCACCAGGCATGAACGTCTACAAGGAAACTGCAGTGAGCAATAAAGAAGATCCAACGATCTGAATAAGTTTAAACTTAAGAAAAATAGGTTAAAACTTATTTAAATTCTGTGCGGCCTATATTTGCTTCCGTGAACACATTTATACTTGGACTACATCACTTCCGTATTTGAAGCTCAATGACTAAATTTCGAAATATAAATACATATAATAAAGCAAGCAAATATGTGCGTGCTAAAGTGAAGAATTAAGTTTATAAAAGTTGTGGAGCACCTGGATGGAAGCTAAAGCTGAGTGCCAGTGCTGAAGTCAGAATCCTGACCGGTGCATCGATTGGTTGGGACGGGAAGCCCACGCCCATCTTATTGGTGGGTATTATTTACATGTTGAGCCTCAATATAAAGTAAGACGAAGACGAAGACGGTGATTATTCCGCACACTTTGACGTGACCAATACAGATTTATAATGTCGTTGTATTTACGATCAGGTCAAAGCATTTCTTTCTGATAGAAATTCTGTCAGGTGGATCACGAAAAAAAGACCCCGGAAATACAAACGACAGTTATTGTGGAACATTTAAATACCACGGACATCGGATGCGAGTTCGAATGAGTTTGCTGAGCCATGTGCCATTTTTTAATGATATATAGTATGTATCCTACCCAAAGCCGAAGACTGGGTTTTAATGCTGAGTTATTTACATTCCTGCCTTGCATCCACAATACAGTGCAGGGGAAACGTTTACTCGCTTACGAATGGTACCAAAATGTTAGTGCTTTTTTGTTTACTAGCACTTCGGTCAGAGGACACGGGGTCCAACTAATTAATTCAACTGGAGGTCAGGAAGTTTTAGTCATAACACCAGACGGTTGTGGATTACACGAAAGAACACAAAACATATAATAATTTACATGTCAGGTAATTTACAGTCTATTGTCTTTACAGCGTGTTCATTAGATTGCGGCTTGATCGCTGTAGCTGCTCGCCCCATCTTCACTACCAGACAGGTGACTGAACTGGAGAAAGAGGTTCACTTTAATAAGTACATCGGCAGACACAGGAGAGCCGAGATGGCAGGCGCTCTGCATCTGAGCGAGTCCCAAGTGAAGATCTGGCTCCAGAACAGAAGATTGAAGCAAAAGAATGTCCTAGTAGCGATTATACGTTCTGAAGAGCTGCACGATTCCACCACAGACTTCCAACCTGCTCACTTCCCCTGTTTGTCCTATCATCAAAAAAGTGCCTCTATTTGAAAACCCTGCTGTGTCAAACGTCCAGAGATGCTCAACTATTTGTTTGCACTATTCATATGTAAACCAATTAGTCATAATTAAATAATTTCATTTGCTATTAATAATCGCTAAAGCAGGACCTTTATTTTTGGCAAGTATGTGACATGTAAAATGCCTTTATAATCTTTATATTTCCTCATATTTTCCTGATATTATTTTTTTATTAATATATTATTTTTTGTAATGATATTATGTATCTTACTAAATCAGATATATTGTAATAAAAAATATCCATGTTTTGGATGAAAAACTGTGATATATTCTGTTAATAGAATTACATTGAATAATATCTATCTATCTATCTATCTATCTATCTATCTATCTATCTATCTATCTATCTATCTATCTATCTATCTATCTATATATATATATATATATATATATATATAATTAGTTTAGGTATTATTCAATATAATCTTTCAATATTTCTATATTTCAATATTGTCAATATTTCAATAACAGGATTGTGTAACAGGCATGGTCTTATCTTATTATTTAGCAGAACAACTACAGTTAAGATAACTATAATTATAACTTATAAGATAACACAATTTCATAATGTAACCCCTCAAGTTACACATAATCTCCTCATGATTGTCAACAATCACATATTGTTTACACACACACACACACACACACACACACACACACACACACACACACACACACACACACACACACACACACACACACACACACACACACACACACACAACACACACACACACACACACACACACACCACCCACACACACATACTAAATCATTCTTCATTGTTTACCAAATAGGTGGTTTCCATTTAAGCTCAAAGATCAAATGAAATATTCAGACCCTTCATTCTTTCAGCTTCTGTCATGTTTGATAATAAGTACATACACAAAAAATGGTTGTGTAGATATCATGTGTATTTGCAGTATCATTGCTGCCTACTATTTCAATGCTGATGTCATGGAGAAGAGAAATCGTTCATTCTACTGAATCTGACATTCCTATCATTTTATTTCAAGATACAAACACCTCTGGAATGTATTCAGCTCAACAGTAGTTGATGATTTATACTTATCATTAGAAGATTTAACATACCGAACATTGTGCAGTTGCTCATTCTTTTTCAGAGGCTGCTACCCCATCCCTCTCTTTCCACCTCCTTCAAACTGACAGACAAACTGATCACACGGGAAAGCTACCATCAATTACTACAGCAACATCTATACCACGCCACACACACACAAATACCTCACAAGCACCCCTCTATCTCACTCCTATCCATATGGACACCCTTTAGAGCACTTTCCCAAAGAAATTACGATGGAATAAAACATCTTCATTCATCTTCACCATGAAAGGAGAGGCATGTAGTCTCTTTGGGTTTTACAGCACATCATCATATCAGCCCGTCCCCATACAAAGAAATGGATTACTCTAGAAAACAAACTTGGCTTTTCTATAAATTACAACTTCAGATTCATTGAAGTAGCTTATTTTGTTTAAAATAGTCGCTTAATACAATTACGCATTTTAATTTATGCAAAATCAAATAGGTGACTAACGGGATCAGGGTATGCAATTTAATCTGTCCACAGGATAAAGAATGATTCCCTGTGCTTTTCATTTGTAATCCCAGACACATTATTCTAGTAAAGTAGCCTATGACCATTAAATATGAAAAATGGCTAGCTGACAGCTCAGCCCACGAGTTTGGGTTTAAAAGTTAACAGTCCCTTTACAAGCAAGAGTTTAAGATGAGTAATTAAGCAACTTATCATGAACCAGCGACATCTTAAGCATGTGAAAGATGTCTCATATAAATGCATATCTGACAATGTCTTAAATGGTCATAGATCTGACCATGTAACTGAAAACTATGAAAAGCTGCTTGACCTCTAACACTCGCACAGACCAGTACAACAACACTTAGTAAAGGTTAAGACATTTACAGAAAATATGTCAAAAACAGTATTTAGCACCACACTTGATATTAGTTTTACGATACCAGAAATGGAAAGTCGACTAGCACTAGACAGTTCTTTCATTTTAATAAAGATGCTGTTTCTGTTATATTTTTATGTGATTTTGAATTTCTCTTATTTTGCTAAAAAACGGCATGGTTTTAAAATTTGTCTCATAAACAGTTGTTGTCTGGGCCTAGAGTAATTAAGCATAATTATGATTTCTACAGCATTGTACACTATGTGTGTATATCGGAGAAAAAAACAAATGACATATTGATCGAATGATAACCCAAATGCTCAAACAAGCCCTATATTTACTTTTATTAAGGCTAGTGGTGTCTTTCATCTATTAAATTCACTCACCACACTCACAAATGCTCCATCCAATCATCTGAGATCATGTGTACATGTTGGGTAAAGGGTTCAGACCCCAAAGAGGCATAAATTGGGCCATTAGTATTAGTTAATGTATTATGTTAGTCCCAGGTTAGGACTTGTTAAAATTTTGATGAAAATTAGATTGACTTCATCGCTGTGTACTTTCTTTGAAATTCTAAATATATATATATATATATATATATATGATGAATATATACTATATATATATACTATGAAGAAATCATATACATGTAATGTATTTAAAATATATATTTAAATGACGTATTACTGAGTCTCATATAAGCTGTATTCCTAAAGAATCTAGATAACAATTGTAGTCTTGAAAAATACCCAAAAAGATTTCATAAGGGTCTCAATCCTTGCAGCTGTTTAGAGATTCAATTACATAATTTTATTTATTGGAATCACAGCTATATAATGCTAACAGCAGTTTAATGTTCACAATAATAGTTATAGTTAGGTTATGTCTAATGGTTGTTTGTATTGTCAATTATGTTATGGAGGGATATGAGTCACTTGATTCAAATGAGGAGAAGGAAAAATACAAAGACATGAAGATTTATTCTTCTGATGAAGTCAACAAATTAACTTTAATTAATTGAATTTTAAATTCACTAACCTTATTTTAGTTTTATTATATATAAATAATAAATAAAAAAATAATAATACAATCTGATATAAGAGCTACTTCACACAGAACTAAAACAACTGATTTTGAACATATCGGCCTATATCAGTAACAATTTCTTAAGTCATATCTATGCTGTAGTGATAAATTCACATTGTACTATATGATGAATTTACACAGTTACAGTAGGTTGTATTTTAATCATAGTGCACACAGGAAAGAGAGTGTGTGTGAGATAGAGAGAGAGAGAGACGAGGAGAGAGAGAGAGAGAGAGAGAGAGAGAGAGAGAGAGAGAGAGAGAGAGAGAGAGAGACAGAGCACAAGTCTTTTTACAGGGTTAAATTATTCTCCTCAGTAGCAGCAGCCATTTGATTTCATTTGTAGTGTGTCTAGTGGGCAGTGGAGGTGAGAGCACCTTTGGCTGTAGAGGGATTGGAGCAGTACACATATCTAGTAAGTGGAGACACAGAATTGACAATGCATTTATCTTTGAATAATGTAAATGTCAGGAGAATGCAGTGGCTGTGGAGAAAAAAGACAGCTGTGGGACATAGTAGGGTGGGGTGGGGTGGGGATTCATGGAGACGCAAAACTCCTCCTCCTCATCTATGCCCCTGTCATTAATAGCGCATCTCCTAGAATGTGCTTTTGCTCACCCAAGGTCTGCATCATATTTTCAGGGCTGAATCATTTCTGCCAGTTGAATTTAAATTTATATACAGTATATACACTTATATACAGTACACCAAAATTCTCCACTTGCAATGATCTTCTACAGATTGTATATATATATATATATATATATATATATATATATATATATATATATATATATACAAGAATATGTAAGCGCTCATCAAACAGCTGCACAGTTTGTGTGTAGGTCAGAATTGTGTTAAGTGTGTAACTTTTTTCAGCCTGAAACAAATTTGACAATGCATGAATACAACCTTTAGCCATGCATTGTGTGTATTGTGCCTGTAATATGTTGACTATATTATATGATTGCTTGTGTATGTGTGTTTGATACTGCATGTAGAGAATAGTAAAATGGATGGCTACTGGCAGGAAGCAAGCCTGCTCATTGAGGCAAAGTGCCAGTAAATTGTTTGTCTTCTGCTGTGCAACCCTATAATTCTTATGGGAACAGATGACATTGTGCTTGCCAAAGAGAATAATAATAAATGGGACATAATCAAATAGGGAAATTTTGCAAAACATTTTGAGAGGCAGAGATGGTCTAAACTCATTACCATGTTGAGTCCTGGTAGCCCCTCAGCTTTGTTTTTGTATTAAAGGCATCTGACCTCCCTTTAAATACACTACTTGAGGACACCAGCAGTGTAAACATTTACATCCCAAATCTGTGTGATTAATCATGAAACAAAAACAATATGCATTTCTATACACGTACAGTAACTGTACTGAACAGAGTGCATTCTGTTCATCTCTCTTTTACAGCAGGAGATGTGCTGACTGCATGTGTACTTTAAGCGTTCTTGCCTCAAAGATAATGCTTTTGTTTGAGTGTGTGTAAGGAAGGCCATCTGTTTGGTCATAGCAACATGATTCTACCTTGCTGCTGGAAAGACGGGTTTGTGTGTTACTTGGCTAGCAGATGGTTATTGTTAGCCCAAGCAGGGCAGATTATGAAGTGTGGAAAAAGTAAAAAAAAATCATATGATATGTAAAAGGTTTTTTATGTAAAATCTTTGTATATTACAGTAATGCCTAAGGCTTAATGGCACCAAACAATAGAAACAAATATTTGAGCTTACAATATCTAAAACAGTGGCATAATATGATGAAATAACAATAACAATTATAAATTGCTCTGTTGACAGGAGTTACTTTTTCCTTTTTATCTAAATTAATGTCTATAATGCTTCTGACAAAATAATAAAACAGCTTTACAGTGATAAAGTGAAGGTGGAATATATAAGTTTAGTGCATTTAAGTATGTTCCTTATAGGTTAATCCTTGATGAGCAACCCAGTGACTTTGGCAAAGAAAAACTCCCTGTGATGTCATGAGGAAGAAGCTCAGAGAGGAACCATATTCAAAAATGAGCCCATCCTCATCTGGGAGGCACCGAATGCCCAATTATTATAGTTCCATCATTGTATATATCAATATACCACACCTTGCTCAGTATCTTAATATTGTTGCAGTTTTAATTGTATAATGATATATAGCAGAGAAAGCAATGGATGTTTTACAACTCCACTGCACCTGATATGTCAAAAATATCCACTGTTTACACATTTATAATTGAAAGGTAGGATTTATAATAGTTGCAAATAGAAATAGTGTGTGCATTCTTTATTTTATATTTTCACAAAAAAGAGAAAGTATATGTACACCTGTTTTAGGTTCATAAATTATGTTAGTGTTTAGCTATATTAATACAAGTTAATAAATATAATCAAGTCATGTTCCCCCCTGCATCACAATGCACTTGTCTGCCAAAGCACACAATCCTATATATTGCTAGAATTATGCATATTTATGTAACATTATCATAGGTGTTTTGTGAGATAATCATGGATATCATGAGTCAGATAATCATACCATAATGACCCTATTATTATTATTTTATCGAAAATAAAAGCACCTTTTGCATTGAGGATACAATGCAGCAACAATAATTTCACTTCACATTACTTTAAAATTGATCTTAGGTGTTTGTTTCCAGTAAGGGTTCTGTGTGTGGCAAGTTATACACTGTCATACACTGCAATTTATGTTATAATGAGTTATCACAAATGAAACATAATTGTCACTACTTACAATACAAAGACTGCAACACGTATCATCTATTTAAAAAGTCGTGGCTTGTCTAAAACTGCCCTAGGGCTGTAACTGGGTTGCTAGGTACAGTACCAATGGAAAAAAACTTAATTAATAAAACATAAACAACTTTATGGCATTAATACATAGCACACACTGGCACTGAATATTATTTCAAAATATAATCACAGAATCCAAACTGCCATTATAAGTATCATCTCATTATAAACATGTTCCAGTGAATCACAATATTGTGAATACCAAAATGCATGGAAATGACAGACACCATGCTAGTTAGAGCATCCCTAGGTTAACAGAAAGCATGACAATATGAATCATTCATTTCTTTGTTAAACATAGAAAATATTCTAAGAAATTGTTGGTTAAAAACTGTCAGTCTCTTTAACAGATGTCAATCAGCTATCTTAATCACTGAATGTAGATATACTGTATTTTTTAAGAAGTCATACAGGGAACTCTCTGTCCAAAGTTAAATGGGAGTCTTATAGATTTTTGTAGACAAAGAAGAATGTGCAGTCTTATGTCTCAGTGCAAACAAAGAAAGGGCTGTGTGTCTGCAGCGGACCTGGAAGCCAGTGGCAATATTGTCTCAGACCTTGTGCTGCTATATAAAAAGTCCTTGGACACAATTTAATTTCTGTCAGGACTGAGGCACTACCACCACAATGGATATCTTTTATAGCATAGCTTCGGTATCTGAGCTGCTTTGTACAGTAGGGCTGCATCACCTCTCTCTCTATCTCTCTCTCTCTTTCTCTCTCTCCCTCTCTCTGTCTTATTCTTAACCTCAATCAATTCAAGAATTCCATTTTTAAATCATTCCCTTAATTCCTTAATTGTAATTCATTCAAATTAAATATTAAACAGGGTCAATGTAAACGTCACATAATATGCGAATGGTATGTATTATATGCAAACAACAGTATATTATTATATTATATGTATTATATGCAAACATCTCCCTAATATTCTCTCCAGATTGTAATGTAGGAGCTATATGTGTGAAAACGGTCATAGTTAGCTACACATGTACAGTAGTTTAATGTACTATGGAGGTTGTGTGGGCTTCGGAGCTGTGTGTGAGCAGCTCCTGCACTTCATCAATCATTCCTGGCATATTGCACCACAAATCGATCCCACAATTTGTGTCCAAAGCTGTATAATAACAGCCCACATCCCTCCCCTCAAGTCCTGCATGTATTACAGAACCCCAAAAAGCTGTAGTCCCGAAAGCTAAAAGAAAGGGTGAAATATCAACATCTGCTTAGAAAAATTTCAGTTACAGATGTTATCACTACAGACATTTTTAGTGCCTTTGTACTAAAAGCTGCACCGTAGCCCACACAACAGCCCTTGATATTGATCTTATTACAGCCTGATTAAGTAGAGTTTTACTCAGGGGTATTTCTCTTCTTACAGTAAGGTCAGTCTGTCTCTCCTTCTCTATCTCATCGTGCCCAACCCCCCTTACCCACAAAGTATATTGCCAGATATGAAGCAATGCTTTCCATGGATTTGGTGGCAGTTTTGGCTTTTTCAGAGTTGTAAACTCTGACTGCGAGCGGAACTACATGAAATGCTTGGTTAAATAATATATTAAAAAATAGCAATTCTTTACAAATATCATACATTAGCAAAACAATCTTATTTCCAGTACTGACTGAGTAGCCACAGTGACACTGCTCTGACACTATTTTCTTTTATTTACCCATTGCATTTCTTGTAAGTTTAATCATTGTAAAAAAAATTATAGATTCGCTCAAATTGAGAGGTGAAGACTAAACAAACTTGTTGTCACCATATAATATGCTCTCTAGAGAACTCAAATTTTCAGTGTATTTCATTTCATTTTATATATATATATATATATATATATATATTAAAGTGTGAATTGTGGAAAAGTGTGACATTTTTTTTTTCCAATTATAGTAGGAATATTATAAATCATTATAGATTAAATAGTAAAAGTACAATGCTTGTTTGAGATAGAACAATTTATACAGACTCTTTTGTGCTGACTTGGTTCCCCACCAGTGGACTAACTGTGTGGTAAACTATATATAGGCAATACATTTATGACAACAAAAGATTATAATGTTATAAAGCTTGTGATGCTATTATAATTATGAATACATTCCATGTTCTTTTGTATAGTTTTGTGGTTTTCTGTTCATGCTACAGTATTTATCACTCTCTCTATTAATGTGTGGTTAGGCTATAATTCAAAATGTTACTGGCTGAGAAGATGTTACTGACTGACAGCAAGTCAGTGTATAAAAGCTACGTGAAATAAGAACAGTGCAAGTAGTATCTTATGGGGCTCACCGTGATTTCCTTCAAATGGGTCTCCTACAAAATCTTTAATAAATAAAAATGACAGTAGAATTTTGTTTTCTGCTTTTATAGCTCATCCAAGTTGGCCCTCTCCATGCCGCTTCACCTCTAAATACAAAGTGTAAAGTATATCTAAGATAAAGATTAAGATAAAGTATAGTAAAGTACTCATTCGCTTGTATGTAACCAAAATCATTCAAAAAAGACCAAGAACAATCCACATTTCTAGCATTTATCATCTAGGGAACATCTAATTATTATTATTATATTTAGAAATACAGCTAACAGGAAACATATTACTTTGTTAGTTTAATGGTAGCGTGTTATACAATGTACTTGGGAACAAATGAGCAAAAGGTGAGGGTTGATCCAATTTTTGTCTCTGACAGACAAAGATGTTTATAAGTTGAAGACTAAGAAACCAATCCCCTTTATTGGAAAATGGGATTTCTGCCAGAAACGGCAGTATTACAGTACCTTTAATGCATTATTATTTTATACATTCCATATATATTTTCGTGCACTGTTTCAGAGATGCATAAACATAAGTAACATAAACATAAGTAACTGATATATTATTTTGAAAGTTGTGAAAGATTTATTTGGCTGCAATGCAAGAGACACATTATGTATAATCTACATCATTCTATATGTACGTAGTAAAGGTCCTGTGCCACTGTAACCTGATTTTAGATCCATCCTTTTGAACACTTTCCACCTAGATGTTATAAAACGGTCAATATTTTCAGTGCAATTTTCTGTTCTTTAATTTTATGTATACGGCCCTCACTTTGCCTTAAGGCCCAAACTTAAATATTTAAAAACAAATGGTAGCCTAAGTATATTGGCACTTCTTCTGCTTATATATGACATTTTGATTCTGTATATTATATGTTTTTCAAAAACAACATTTTAATATTTTTAATCATTGCTATTATTAGGTAGATTTTTCTGGTATTGGAACTTTACTTCACTTTTCTTTTATCCGACTGCTCATTATATTTTTGATACAGGTATCTACCCCTTACATTTTTAAATCAGACTTGTTACTTTAGCTTTACTGTAATTTACTTGGTAAAATATCAACTTTTTTTCTCCTCATTGAATTTAATTTTCAGCCCACCGGTCATTAAATCATCTTCTGGTTATCACGGACCACAGGCTAAAAATACGTGAAGCTAACAAAGCAAAGCATACACAATAGAAATTGTAAAGGGTCTACTTTGATTTGTATAAACTCATACTAACAAAATACTACCCTCTTGTAAAATACAGAAATCAGACAGGGTCTTTCTCATTTCTATTCACAGAAGCATAAATATAACATCCTGAATATCAGTGAATACTTAAATCACAGACATAATAAATATATGAATAGAAATATCAAAATGTCTAATTTTACATGCAAAACATTTGCATAAGGCATAGTCATTTGTCCATACCCATGTTGATTATAGCATTAAAAACTTGAAAAATATTAATTTAAGGTGCATCTAGAACAGATAGTTTTTACTTAAGTACATGTTAGAGCCCTTAAATTTACTTTAACTTGAGTAAAAAAAAGTGTAGTAGTACTATAACTTTTACCTGAGTATTTTAAAACAGGAGTATCTGTGTTTCTACTTAAGTGAATGATGTGTATACGTTGCCACCATTGCCACCTTGTACATGCATGTGTGTGTTTGTGCATGCATGTGTGAATGTGTGTGTTTTTGTGTCTGTACATATACACTGTGTTTGTATCAGTGATGCAGATGCAGCTGGAGGTGAGTGTTGTCCCTGCATTTGTCTTAATTAATCTTTAATGAACCCCCTGTCTCTCCTCACTCTCATAGAGAGTGTGGCCACATAAATGAAACATGAAGCTCAGCAGTATTAGTCTCAGTGTGTTCATTTGGGGTGAGCAGCACATATATCCTCCACCTCAGCCTGTCACACTCTCTTAGTGCCCTTTTTATTGCTCTGCCACACGCTTCTATTTAATATTTCATAATGTGCTTATTCTCCTAGCTCTTCTAATCAAACACATTCAACACCACAATTATATTTCTACACTGCTCTCTACCATATGCATGTAAAACTGCTAGATATGTATTAGAAGGCAATAAAAGGTTCAAATATTGAACTTTTGTTCTGCAGAGTAGGGTGGAAAATAAAGTTTGAGTGTTGTAGAGTGTCTAGAGCAGGTCACCTCCATGCTTTAAAAGACCTAATAAAACTATGAATCTATGCAAGTCTCCCTGAGCATGCTTTAGGTGACCTATCAGAACATTGCTCAGTGTGCAAGCTTAGGTTCAGCAGAGGCAAAGAGCCTCCAGCACTGCAAAAGTAGCTGAGACACAGCCAAATTCCTTGCAATGTGCCACATGTTCCCCTGAGCCACTTCCACACAGGTGTTCTTTTGCTCTCCTTTGCTCCTGTTCGTTCTCTCTCACTCTCACTTCTCTTTCTTTCATTCTCCTGCTCCTTTGAGGATGCATACCTTCTCCTTTTTCTTTTTTTTCTTATTTCCTTTACTCACTTTCTTCCTTCCTCTATTTCTTTCCTTCATGCAAAGACTGAGGACTTCAGCCAGTTCTTATAGGCAAATCCTGTTGTGCCAGGCTCTCATCTTATTTGATTCACTGAAACATGCAGGCCCAAATCGATCACCTACTGTACAGTGTGGGTGTAAGAATTAAATCAAGATAACAATTCCATCACTACAGCAGATCAAAATGCATCAGTTGCTATGGTTTAAGCTCCCTTACACAGGAATTACAAATCACTGGAAGGCACAACCCATATATCGCCAGTGAAATATTTAATTTAGGACAATGCCTTCTGTCTGTTGACATTTATAGAGAATTTAAGGATTCAACCATCAGGATACTAATATCAGTCTGATTCTACGCAGAATTACTCATACTTGCTCCACTACCTGCAGTCAAAACCTACTATATGGCACTAGTCTAATGTATGTTGTTATTAATTAAGCAAATGCATGACAGATCTGGGTGAATTTCGAGATTAATGAAAGCCAAAGCAGTGTATACTGTTATTCAGCATGAGTGCTCATTGCTAGCAGATATGCCACCAAAGAATTCCATAGTCAATGTAGCTTAAGTGTCTATATAAATGTCTATAGGACCCCCAGATATACAGCTTTTTAAAAATAAACACACTATTGGTATCAACAGGATCCCAAAATGAGTTCTTTGGTCTTAAGAAAGGTGCTGGTGCATCTAGTTTATATACCATAAACCAAGAGCTTGTTAGTAAAAGGTAGATAATGCAGAATGTGAATATTTTAATTGTGTGAGACACTTATGGTCAGTACATGTTGAACTTTTGGTGATATATAGCATTCTCTGTAGAATGTAATTTGCTTTGCATTTGCAGTCAGTGTGCTGTACAATATTATGATGCAGGCTAGAAGTGTAGTTTGGAGAAGATGAAAAGGAGAATAAATCTAGGGTTAGGCTCTGCTTTGGTCAGCTATTGAAGTTGGAGGACCTTGATTAGGGGAAGCAAAGGCACTGTCATGGACAGTTCTATGAATTTGGACACAAAATCAGATGCAAGACAAAAATACTCTATTTCAACTCTGAAAGAGCTACAGGGAAGGAGAAAGAACAAAAATGCATAAACATAGAGAGACAGATATTAATACAGGCAGGTAAATTGTGTATGAAAATAGTTTTATGAACATTGACTCTTTATAAAAAATATAAATGAAGAAAAATGAATTATTATTGGTCAGATGTAAGATAGCAAAGGAAGAGATGGAGTAATAACAAATATATGAAATTGTTTGCTCACAGCCTTTGTTTATGCTATACAAGAACACTAGAGACAAGGCAAATCGTCCAATGTTTTAAGCTATATGTGCTAATTGCTTTCAATAACAATTCCTTTTCTGACAGCTCCAAGGTATTTTGTTTTCCAAACCTTAATTCATTCACAGATTATTATTGCACATGGAACCTGCACACACACACACACACCCTGCACACACACACACACACACACACACACACACACACACACACACACACACTAACACTATGTGTATGCTCTCTCACAGTCTCAGTGCACACACAGGGGGAAATTATAATTAATCTGTTAATGACAGTTGGATCTGTCATTAGCTAGGGGAGTCTATAATAAATTGCGGTAATAAAAATTAAGATTGCATGCATCATTGAGGTCTTCCGAGGGTTTGTTTAATGTAGTTACAAAAATGCCAGTAGGTGATATGGCCTACACCACTGTACCCAGCAAACTCTCCAGTTTGCCTCTTACTACTCACACTGCAATGGACAACATTCCACTATACCTTTTTGTGTCCTGGATTTTTTATTTTATTTTTTGGCTGAACTGTCAGTCATAAAGAAGCAAGGATTCCACCACAAACAAGCATACAAAAAAACTAGACTTATACAACACATGTGTACTATTATGAGCGTGTTACAAATGTGTAATTGTGGAAAAAGCACTATTTGTACATCACTCTGCATAAGGGCGCCTGCACATGCTGTAAATGTAAAATGTAAATGTGGAATTCGTTGAGTTACACAACACAATTCTTTGAATTCTTTGAATAACACAAGAAAGAAACACCTAACAAATTAGAGGGAGGGTGGTAGCTCAGTGGTTTAAGGCGCTGACTCCAGCTACCAAACAACAAGCTGGGATATGCGAAGAAAGAATTTCACAGTGCTGTAATGTATATGTGACACATAAAGGCTGTTCATCTTCTATACTAGAGACTAATTATATTCATAAGAACATATATATTTACTGCTGCTAGTGAGCAGGATCAGCTCTGGGAGCCTTGGAATTAGACAATTTGACTTCAGTAACTTACATGAAGATAGAGAGTGAAACATTCAAGTGAAGCCCTCATGTTCCACTCTCGAGAAGCCAAGTGAAGGTCAGTCATTACTACAACCAACAGACGTGGCGTGCTGACTGACTGGATACCATCATCTAAAAGTGCTTCAACACAGAACAAATGAGTATGAACTACACTGGGGTTAAAAGAGCACGGGCTACATTGTCTCATTTTCCGCCTTCAGATTAGCAGAGGGGCCTAGCCGTGCTCAGGCAGAGCAGTGGGGAAGTCTATGAATTTCCTTTGCTTTGATGTAATACAAAGAATCTTGTGTGGGACGCTCTTATAAATGTACACACTGAAAAACAATTTATAAATACAGTCTTGTACTGCAGCCCCTCGACCATGAATTAATACCTCGTTCATTTTTATAATGTTGTATTTTGCATGTGTGTAGTAACGAGCGAATTGTGACTTGATTTCTCACAATGGTCCCAGATTTGTCATTGTCAATGGACGAACATTAGCATGTAAGTCTCTGCTGCTGGTGATCATGGCTCCTTATCTCCATCTCTGGGAGGGTGTTTAGGACACAGAGCTATGGATTCAGAGTTTGGAGTTCAGGTCTAGCCTACAGGCAAGGCTCCTGCACATGTATTCTGACACTACTTAACCCTGGAGGGTCTACCAGGTCATGCTGCCACAACATTGCCCTCCATGTGACACCAGCCAGAGATGCCCACAGGACAAAGCCTGGCCTGTAGGTCTCAGGGAGCCTATGCACAGACTTGGCTCAATTACCAAGTTGCTCATATTTACCCATAAGCTGTTAAGTCATTTCAGGGTCTGACTGACCAAAGCCTCAACCCTGCAGAGGTCACTCTCTGGGCCAGACAAAGGGGTCAAAGCAAAACCCAGCAATGACTGACCGCAAAGGCTTCCATCAATCGTCAGTCTGATGGGCTCATCCAATCAAAACACGACAAAGGAAATGGATGAAGAAAGATTATGATGTATTTGAACAAGGTGAAGTGTGTGTTTATGTGATAGTCTGTAACACCCTTCATAATATAAAGGGGAAAAAGACAGAATATACACTGCTAAAACGGCCAAATTGAAAAATATGGGAAAAGCTCCAGGCTAAACAAAACCATTACAGATGGAACACTAATTTATGTGTACTATAAATATTCTGTATATAAAATGTGGTTTGTTGTGCTATAACTCTGTCTCTTTATACGTGTGTGAGGGTTTAAATGGGCAATAAAAGATAAGAAAGGGCTATGTGAGAGTCGTAGTGTGTAATGAACTCTCAGAGGACACACACACACACACACACACACACACACACAGAAACATGGGGGGAAGGTGCAAGACCTTGAGATGCTCCAGTCAGGTTTAACTCTCTTTTCTTCCTCACTCCACCTTTCTTTTAGATTCAGTTTCCACAGTATTCACAATTATATCCTATTTTTCACCCGGTTGAGTTTTTTTTTTTTGCTATTGCTCGCTCACTGTATAAATCATAATAAGGGCAGGTTTTTATCACCTTGCAGTAAGAAGGTAATCAAACACAAATAATTAAGTATTATAACATGTGCGCACACACACACACACACACACACACACACAAAACTGCATATGTTTGATTCATGTGCCATAGGTAGGTATTTTGTCCATTTGCATTGTTTCATATCCCGGAATTGAACAAATAAACAAATGAAGTAACGAACAAAGACTGGTGATAGGAGAGGATTTTCAATGGCCATGTTGTAGAAGGAAACAGAAATGATGAAAAGGCCTTAACGAGAGGAATGTGGAAGGGCAGATGGTGAAAGATTTTGTTAAAAGATGGAAATGGCAGTGGTAGATACTTATTTTAAGAAGGAGGCGGAGCATAGGGAGATGTATAAGGAGTGGAGGAAGGCGCACCCAGGTGTTCTATATCCTGTGGAGGTGATGTCACCTGGAAGAGATTTGGGAAGGTGACAGGGGATAGTGTAGCTGGACAGGATGGTGGTTTGTAGGATGGTTTTGGAGGTGCAGAATGAGGAGGAGAGTGAGGACTGAAAAAAGATAAGAGTGCAGGCAGGAGTGGGTGGAGAAGAGTGGCAGGATTGATTTTCTGATAGCTGGAGGAATATGCAAGAGTGAAAGGGAAAATTTCTAGGAATGTGGTTAGATCTGTGATGTTGGGACAGCACATTTTGGATGTGTTGGAGATAAAATGAGGGAGGCTATTGAGAGGGTTCAGACAGGCGCAGAGGAGGGACAAGGGGTTTATTAGTAGAAAAATGGTGAGGATGGAGGTCAGAGGAGGAAGGCTGAGGAGGAAGGCTGAGGAGAAGACATGCAGGTAGTTGAAAGAGGCATATGTAGAGAACAGGGTAGTGTGGAAAAGGATGATCCGCTGTGATGACCCCTAATGGGAGGGGTCATAAGAAGAAGAAGAACCATTGTTTCATGTCTGCGAAATAGGTGTGGAACATTGTTCTACTTCTTGTCTACTTTTTACAAAAAAACAAACAAACAAACAAACAACAAACTAAAAATAAATGAATCCTATGCACTTAGGTAAAAAGAAAAATAACAGAAATAATCATTCTTTTTAATTAGTGCTCCAGCCTCTCTATTAAAATTCTAATTTTCTGCCTATGCTTCGATTGATCTGGTCAGACTGATTTTTAATGTGGCATGTGTTTGTGTGTGTGTTTGTGTGCACTGTGGTGCATGGCTCTTGCAGTGTGGTTGCAATGTGTGGCTTTGTGGTTTGCGCTGTGGAGCAAGCTCTGGAACTGATGAGGTGAGGAGCATGGTTTCCCAGCACCGCGCCGGTAATCACACCACTGTAGAAACTCATACATCACATGGATGCAGTTCTAGCAGTGCCACTCACACATCGCCACCTCACACTTCGCACCGGACAAATGACGGCCAGACGCTTGCCTGTCTACACACAGATGGCTGTGCATCTTTATGCAGAAAAAGCTGAGTGCACCAGTTTCACACTCCTTCTCCTTTGCCATCCCCCAATTATTTTTCCTCTTTCTCTCCCTTTCACCATCAGTCCTATTCTCCCAGGCATCTTGGCTTGCCCTTCTCCTTTATAGTAGGTGGAATAATGGGCGTGTTGGTAATAGTGCTAGGGAAAATAACTGGAGTTATTTGTTGGGTGTTTGACATATGTGGAGCATTGTCCTTGCAATAATCATCAGGCAACACAACAAGCACTGTCATAATCATTTTGTTTCTAGTGAAGGAATAGAGAGAGCTCTTTTGCTGTTTTATATATATATATATATATATATATATATATATATATATATATATATATATATTTATATATATGTATAAGGGCACGGTGGCTTAGTGGTTAGCACGTTCGCCTCACACCGCCAGGGTCCGGGTTCGATTCCCGTCTCGGCCATGTGTGTGTGGGGTTTGCATGTTTTCTCCCTGTACCTCAGGGGGTTTTTTCTCCGGGTTCTCTGGTTTCCTCCCGGTCCAAAAAAACATGCACGGTAGGTTGATTGGCACCTTGGCAAACCTTGGAAAAATTGTCCCTAAGTGTATGAATGTGTGTGTGAATGTGAGTGTGTGTGTGTGTGTCCTGCGATGGGTTGGCATTCCATCCAGGGTGTATCCTGCCTTAATGCCCATAGACGCCTGAGATAAGGCACAGGGGGCTCCCCCGTGACCTGAGGAAGGAAGATCGGATAAAGCGGTGGTAGAAGATGAATGAATGAATGAATGAATATGATATATATATATATATATATATATATATATATATATATATATATATATATATACTAGCATGATATTAGCATGATAATGTATCGCTAAAGCTAATTGACATTAAAAAAAAAAATATATATATATATATATATGCAAGATATGCACTACATCTCTGTAATCTTTGTCAACCATTACAATGACCACAATGATAGCTTAAAACACATCAATATACCTGGTGGCATAGGACTGAATATGTCATAAATACATTATACAGTGTCTTTTTAAAAATAACATTAAAAAGCACCCTTTCTGGTTTGTAAACAATTCAAATAAAATGTCGTATAGTTCATAATCCTTTAGGTGGTTTGTTGACTGTGTGATTGATCCCTACTCAAGTCTAACTGGTAATTTCTAAAACTCTCAAATAACAGAGATCTTCATGAAAGGTCCTCTGTCAATCAACAAACATGCATCCACATGAACACACACACACACACACACACACACACACACACACACACAATTCACAGCATTGCCTCTGGCATCACATTAACAACCCACTCAAACTGTCAACACAAAGATGTACAGTCTACACAATCATTCAAACCATCACAAAGCATTCATATAATAAACTGAAACATTTTCTCCATCTAAAGGCTATAGTGAAACCATGAAATAAAATTGGTCACTAGCCAAAGCAATCCATAAGAATAGCGATTCATTTACATGCTTGGCTAAAATTTCCAAATCAGTAATTTGATTAATTAGTCTGCATTTCATCACCCTTCAGGTGTTGCGTTCCATTTGATCACATTTCCCAGTTTGAAACAATTTCAGGGACACATGAGCTCATGTGTGGTGAAAAAAAACAACAACATACAAATACAATTTGGAGGCATTTGGATATCAGAACAAATATCCAAAAAAGAAGGTTTTCAAGGCTCTATGGAAGGAAACACACCATAAAACTAAATTTGATGCCTAGTGTGTTTACTACACCTACAAGAACTGCCTGTGTGTTTAGTTTTGTTTACCCTTGTGAAGGTTCACTGCTGCCGCCACAGGTAAAGCTTATTTCAGCTGGTCAGCAGCGCATGTAATGATACAGTGATGGTGTTCTAATTAGACAGTTTAATAATATGCGGAACTAGGGCTGAGCATGGCTGAACATATAAAGTACAATGGGAATGCAGTCATGAATATACATGAAGCATATATTTCATCACTGTAAAAGAAATGAAGTGATAGCAGTGAAGAGATAAACAAAGGCTACATTCACTTGCCATTAAGTGAACTGAATAAGTCTAGGTAAAAATTATATATAGTTTTTAATTTCACTGTTTTCACAATTTAAATAGACAAAAAAGGAAAATGAACCAGATATTTTCGGAAATTGGGAATATAAATAATAATCAAAATATACAAGGTTTGCCATGTTAGGAAATGTGAAGCATGCCAGGCTGAAATCAGGAAAGGAAACTGAGCACCATGCATGGCATCACATTATCGATGACAATGGGGACACCGTGTCCAGATACCGAAAGATATAGTCATACAGCCAGGCAAGTGGCAACAGAGCATGCATGCACCCTGTTCCCAGATCAAGCTACTCCATTATTCCTGCAGTGCAAAGAAAGAGGAGCTTCATATTTCAAACCTTCACTAACGCCCTCCTTCTAAAAATCACTTTCACACCCCACTGTTTTTTTCACATCATGTACATATTAATTACATTATCTCAGCATTTACATACATTGCTTCTTAGCTCTTTATTATAATACACCACGCTTTCTCTCTGTTTCTTTCACACACGCACACACACACACACACACACACACACACACACACACAAAGAAATGCCTGGCTGAGGCTGGAGCAAGTGTGTGAATTGGTGAGTTAAGAAAACCCCTCAGAGTAGAGGAAGTGAAGGGCAGTAAGTTAGCAGAATGGCAGGCCAGTTCCTTCGAGCACTATAATTAATGTATGCCTCCCAACCATGCAGCAACACACACCTCTCTACAGCTGAGAAACAACCTCCTCTGTGAATTCTGTAACTGTGGAGCTGTAACATAGGCTTATTTTTAGGTCAGACACATATTTCAACATACAGGAAACAGATTAGGAAGAGTTTAGAGATACACAACCTAGTAAAAAGAACTTTCACTGAACATAGCTGAAAACAAACAACAGCTAATAAAACATTTTTTTAAAACTTTTTTTGTGTATCAGTTGACTGCATCTATCCTTGAAAGCCATCCCTCAGACTGGCAAGAAGCAGAACCTTTCCTGGCTGCTTTTTGATCACAACCATTTATTTAGAGCAACATTACTATGTGCATTTATGAAGAGCTCTCCAAAGCATCCTGAGAGTTTTCCTCATGAACCAGCAGAAGGGAAAGTGCCATGGCAATCGTGGGCAGCAGAATGACATAAATCATGTAATTATGGTGTCAGTGTGGCGTTTATCCTCCTCCATGTAAGTGCTTGATGAAAGAGATAAACCCCCATTTCATCTTTGTACTTGGGTCTGAGTGTTTATACAGGGACATTCTTCATTCAAGCACACACATACACACCTGTCTTTCAGCATGACATTCCGTGCTATCCTACTGTATTTTAGGGCATAAGCACTTAAAAAAAGTGGTGATAGCCACATGAGTATATGATAGCATGTTTTCATATTTTTCATAGTATGATAGTATCTTTTCACACACACACACACACACACACACACACACACACACATAGATTATATAGATATATATATATATATATATAGATATATATATATATATATATATATATATATATATATATATTGGATCATGGATTTTTACACTCTAGATGGAACACTAACCTATTATTCACCTGCATATCCTCATTAAAATCTAGAAGACTTGCTACAGACAGTGCAAAATATTTTTATACCATTTTTTACTCAAAACTATTTGAAAGCATAGCTCATCATTTCAGTAATTTCTTTCTAAAGGAGTTTATGCTTGACCTGTATAGTCATGTAATCTGGAAATGACTTGATTTCTTCCTGAAAATGTAAAGAAAAAACAGTTATAGAGACAAAAGTAACTAAATATTCTACTCTAGTAATCTATTTTTGAAACATTGGGTCAAACTGAGTTTATATCTTTTATCAAATGTCTCATTCTGCTCATCATTTTGCATTTCTAGCCTTTGTTGTTATGCTACATAAAGGTATGCATACATTTCTAAGCACTGGGGAAATCATTTTCTCCAGATAGTGAATTTAGCCACGTGTAAGCCACGTGTGTGTATTTGTCAGCCGCTTGTTAATGACTGACTGTATTTGAATTTGAGCACGTGAACCTATATGCCTCTGAAATAAATGTCCCAGTATGTGTGAGTTAGTCAGAGACAGGTACCTCTCAGAGGCAGCAAAATATACAAAGTCAATAACCATGCCCCAGTTCTTCAATGCACAATGAAGTACCCACCCCAATGTCATAGAGCAACAAATACAGCAACACCCCCACACTAGGTTTAAAGAATTTTGTCTTTTTTGTTTTATTTTAATACACGCACAAAACTACACTAATATAACACAAGTGAAAAATCTTCTTAAGAACAAAGTAGACAAAGGATCTTCGAGCCATCAAAGCTTGTAAACTGAAAAACATTTCACAGGAGAATACAAGTCAGAGGTTCATCTTTCAAACTTGTACACTATTATTCTGGTTGTTTACTAGACCCACAAAGGTCTTTTATTTCACAGAGGACAGAATTCATTATATAGCTAAAATATGTAGACACATTCACACTACATCTAAATATGGCATCTGATCGTCACACCTTCGTTCACATGGAGATTCTTTCCACACTTCGTCTATGCCGTCATCCAAGATCGGTCTCTCTCTCCTCTCGAGGCTGTTGTCTTCCTCCTTTTTAATTGTCGTCCAGTGTGCAGTGATTTGTTTCATCAGCTACAGGTGTAGACATACAGATGGTTGGGTTTTGTCCGGCTCCGCCCTCCACGCGCGAATCGCCGCTCTTTCGTGTGCCAGCTGCTACAGTGAGCTTTCTCTACATTGTTGATGCAAATTTAGAAAAAAAAAATGCATGGGATATTTTCACATGCTGTAGCAACACACCTTTCTAGGCAAGGTTTTGAATAAAGCGTTATATATCTATCGTATTATATACAAGTCCGCATAATTAATAGGCCTGAATTCTTTTGAGTGCTTTTTTTAAGCACACACACAAATCACAGTGATGTAAGGATTTTCAATTTTTACTTTCAGTTTAAATTAGTTGACTGATTAGAGATAAAATGAAGTTGACTTTTGGTTGTGAAATTGCTCCTGCCACTACATATGGTTTGTAGCTTTTCTACAGTCCAGGGTCCAAATCTATTGTCATTAATAAGCTAATATTGAATTGGGGAAATGGACTTATAGGCAGATGGTGTTAAGATGAAGGAACACTAGACAAATAGCCTGAACCAATAGTGAAAGTGTGTGAGCAGGTGACCCCCTACAGAACATCTCTAAGGTGCAAAAAGAAGAGGGAAATGCTGTAATGAAGATGGATCATGGCAATGTCTTTAGTCTTCATTCTGTTAACAGCCAGCATATGGTTATATTACCACCAGCGCTCACCTCACCCCTCCCCCTACCTGCAAAACCCACTCACACAAAATTTTCCTTGTTTGTCTACCTGTTTATTATATGCGGGAGAAAATGTGCCAGTGTAGTAGTTCTGCCCCAACAGCCATCCCCTGTGGGACACCTCCACACAATAGAGATATCGTCAGTGCGTGTCATGCAGAGCTGAGGGTCTCCAGTGACGTGATGTCCTCTATGAGGAGGAATGTCATTCTGTACGCTTGCTGCTGAGAAAGCAAGAGAGAGTCCATTTTCTTATTAATCTGTTCCTTACTTGTTCCTATGTTGCAATTATCTGCACTGTGAAATCCATTAGTAAGCTGCAGGCACATGATGCAATGAGACTGTAGTCATGAGAAAGGAATGCAACACATTCTTGCTCCCCTTAATCTTTGTTTACGTGTGTGTATATACATATATACATATAATGTATATACATATAATGACAAAACTAGAGTGTTTATAGAAATAATAAAATGAAATGGGTTATTGTAAGCACTATTACATTCAAACGCATTGCATTTATAAATTGTTAATATTCTCCAAAAAGCATACAATAGATTATGTTGTTCATTCAAACACCTTAAACTACTATGGTATCTACATTGTTACATGGTCAAGGTTACTGCAGTCCACGAGAATATATGAAAGTAGCCAAGTGATGAGCTGTAGTCAAGAGATTGCTTCGTGGCCTATCAGAGTAAACGGAATTTGTAAGGGTTTTGTCACAGTGATCTGAAAGTCATCCATCTGAGTCGCCCATCTAATTGTAATCCCATTGGCTTCCCTGCACCAGCTGTTGTTGTGGGTTCAGTGACATCAGCCAGTGGCCTTCACACCAAAGGCCTGGTCTGGGGGCTAAAAATAGCTAAGTGGCTATGTAAGCTAGGCCATGTGTTAACTCCTGTACCAGATGAGACCTACTCCAAACTGATTGGTGTTAATACTAGACAGCATGTAAATCTGTGTATCAGCTCATCCTGGTCAGAATCATTAAATATTAATAAGCACATTTGCCTGGAATTTTGAATGGTGCCATCATTGTGCACAATGTATTCATCGCTAAATGTGTTACCACTGGTGGGCTATAAGTGACAGGCAATGAGTGAAGCACAAGGGCAATTAGTGATAAAGTAATAGAGAAGGAAGGAGGTCGACTTCATGACCTGGGTATGTCTGAGGTTCAACAGGATGACTGCAGCCCCAGGCTGACAGGTTCACTCTTTCTTCACCTTAGATTATTACACACCCACACAGACATGGCTGAACTCTGAAAATAATAAACATCACCATTAACTTCTCCAAACAACAAGGCTTGGCATGCAAAATGACTGACAAACAAAATAAATCAGAAATCAAAATTGTTTTGGTTTGTACAAAAAATACCCTGAGTTCTGGGGAAGATGATGTTTTGGATTTCACGAAGGTAACAATCACCTGATTGATTTCTTCGTTCATGATCCATGTGGTTTCTTTTAAGAGATTACTGTCTGCATGAGAGCAGAACACAACAGATGCCGTTATATCGTCATGTAGCTCTCATTCTGAAGGAGCATAATGAAAAGATCACATAGAGAAGTGGACAGGAAGAAAGAAAAAAGAAAAAACAATACTGATCCTAAATATTCTTATACATCTCAAATTTTGTTTGTGATTGTGTTTGTTTTGTTTGTGATTTATTATAAACACGGGAAGGTGTTATGTAGGATGTGTTATATAGCGAAAAAAATTGTATGTAATTAACATGCCTGTAAATAACAAATAATAATAACAATCAGTTTTATTCCCTAACATTTTAGGTAATGTTATTGTGTAAATCCTTATTCATATAATTAGTATATATATATATATATATATTAATATATATATAGAATATATATATATATTACAGATATATATATATATATATATAGATATATATATATATATCTATATATATATATATATATATATATATAATATACTGAATATTATAGCAGTGATAATAAAAGTTTGTATTGTAATATCATACTGTAGAAATTGTTCTCATATCAATATCTAATTTGGAATCAGTTTGTACATTGCTCTAAAATTCTATCACTAGCAAGATTTCAATAGCCAAACTTTACCATTATAAGGCATACGGGTACATATGGGAAAGCAGGGGTTAACTGCATGCTGAATGGAGCTGAACGGCCCGCGGGTCATGGCACCAGGCGGCTCCCTTAGTGCAGAGTGCTGCTTCACGAGACGAATAATGGCAGGAAGAGCAAGCCTCCACTAAATCATGCCAGCCAGGGAGGAGGGGGGGCAGGAACTTGACCATTTGCCCATGATGTGCAAGCTCCTGTTTCCTCCCTTCTCCCCCATCCATCCCCAGTGGAGCAGAGAGAAGAGAAGTGCAGCAGGCTGCAGGAGAAGTGTTATGGCCCAGTGATCTGCATGGTGTCAGCTGGTAAAAGAAAAACCTAAGTCAACACATATTTTACATAGAATCACATTGCAATAAAATATGCAAAAGTAGATGCATTGTGATTCACATTGGGAGAAATCACTCTTTCTTACACATCTTGGTCCTTTCACCACTTGACCTGTTTTTTAAGTGGTGGTGTTTTTTTTTGTTTTTTTTTGGCTGTTGAACTTGGATATCCATCTCCTGAGTGTGAATAGTGGGAGAGAAACCACAGAGAAAAAATTATTTATGATGTTCCATGTGTTAGATGAAGGAATAATATATATAAATATATGTATGAATGTATGAATTTTATATTATTAATATCAGATAATGCAAATAAATGAGTCTAGCAGTACAGTGTTATTGCCAATTATTGCGCAGTAGGTAGGAACTAGACACACAATAGTTGGCCTAGATTACATAAAGCGTTCAAAGTGGATTTGTGTGCATGTTTCTTCATCTTTCCTTCTTAGACAAATCGATAGAGTTTGGTAAAATGGAGGTTGCTCTTTTTGGCTCGCAGCGATGGGAGCTGATGACCTTTTACTGTCAACTTGCAACATGACAAACGAGCAGTGCAGGAGGACCATGTTGTTCACAAGCACATGAGAGTTCAGTGGCTGGTCAGTGAGGGCGGCCCGCTGAACAGCACCCTACACAGGATGCACACATACTTTAATTGATAGATAATGGTCAGAGATATATGGATGCAGAGCTGCAGATATGGTCTGTCGTAATGTGATAGCTGGATAGAGACTTTCTGGGTTTTGTGTGTCTGGGTCTATGAGCAACAGCTCACGAGTTCTGTTACATTTTAGATGTGATCTGTGAGAATAGCAACCTCTGTGTGTGTGTGTGTGTGTGTGTGTGTGTGTGTGTGTGTGTGTGTATGTGTGTGTGTGTGGTGGGGGGGGGGGGGGGACACAGGAAGTTTAAAGCAATGCTGGTTCTGATTTGGCCTCAGGCTGGACACACTGTCTGATTCTTAGAGTCAGCTCTGAAATCAATCATTTGTCATTTCAGGCCATGGCCATAGCACCCCTGAGATATCTGTGTGTGCGTGTATATGTGTGTGTGTGTGTGTATCCTGTGATCCATAGTTGACTCTACTCCTAATTGTAATGTTACTTCCTAGCCTGAATGAAAGGCCACTTGGCCACTCATAATTAAATCTGGACATAGTGTGCAAATTGTTCTTTATCAAAATTTTCTTTTTTTAGTCCCTTTCGCAAACTAATTGAATGACTCAACTCTTACCGCCAAAGACCCTATAAAATTATTTTCATGGTCTCTCCATGATTACAGCGCAAAACCTGAATGAATTTTAACAAAACCATTTATAAGTTGCATTCATGTTCATTAAGAACAAGTTTGTAATTTTACATGTATTTTTAATTTTAGATTAAGATTTTAAAGTTAGTATTTTGTATCATAACTTGGATTACTAATTTGTAACTGTCAATTATGAAATCCACATATATATCGTTCACATATATCGCACTAATCACAAACATCTATCAAAGTTGGCGTCAGTAGCTTTATTTTAAGCCTATTTTTAAGATTCATATAGTAGTTTTTGCTTCCTTGCTGAAAGCCTGAATTCACTCTGCACTTAATTAATAGTGTCTAAGTGTAGCTAGGAGCAAACTTATGTGGAAAATTCTGGTCATTTCTGCTTTGCACTGGCAGATTGACTAAACTGAAGTGACTCTCTCCTTCTTTTGGGCTTTGTACATGATCAAGCATATTGCTAATACAAAGAAGCCTGAGAGCAATTCATGAAAAAAAAGATATAAAAAAAAAGTCATAAATGTCATACACGTTTTGAATAGAATAAATGTAATAAATTGGATGTATGTACAGTAAGGAAATCCAACCATTAAAACATATTTATATACATAAATTAAATATATATTAAAAAATATATATATATATATATATATATATATATATATATATAGTGTGTGTGTGTGTGTGTGTGTGTGTGTGTGTGTGTGTGTGTGTGTGTGTGTGTATAATAACACAAAACATAAAAATTTAATTTTTTAAAATATATAATAGAAAAAAAATATATATATATATAGAAAAATATAAATAA
>JACRUU010000011.1:8348932-8473932 GCA_030449085.1 Kryptopterus vitreolus | reverse complement strand
AGTGTGTGTGTGAGTGAGAGGGAAATAGGGAGAGGGAGTGGGAAAGATAGATAGATACTGTCAATGCAATAGATCACTCGGAAAATAGAAAAAAGGTGAATGGTAATCATATCAGTTCACTGAAAGTGGAAAAAACATAATCAAATCAGTACAGTCTAGGAAAGTGAACTAGTTAGTTGGTTCAGTCATCCAATGATTTATCATGTGTGTAGAGGGGCCGGAAACAGAGTGAGGGGCAATAAATCAGTAATCAATGCATGAAGGGGATAGGGAGAGGAGAGTGGAGAAGAGATAGATACCGAGAGAGATGAGAGAGCAGATAGAGAGAGAGAGAGAGAGAGTAGAGAGAGAGAGCAAAAGTGATAGAGAGAGTAAGCGCAGAGAGAGAGTCACCGGACAGACGAGAGAGGCAAAAGAGGGAAATAGAGAGAGAGGGGGGGAGAAGATGGAGACAAAGAAGGTGGAGAGATGAGAGATAGAGAGAGAGAGAGAGAGAGAGAGAGAGAGAGATAAAGAGAGAACATAAAAGGGAAAATCCAGAACCAGAGAGTTGAGAGACAGAGAGAAAGAAAAGAGAATGACGAGAGACGAGAGAGTAGAATTTGGGATGAGTATTATATGTAAGTGTATTTGTGTGTTTTGGGGAAGATGATCACTGGCAGTCTGCACAATGGCCGTGATTTATGAAATATGACGATACTGCAGCATTCATGAGTATTGATTGGTATTGTTAGCAGCAATAAAGCAGCCATATGTCTTCATCTGCAGAAAGACACACATTAAACTAATAAGCTGAGAGCATGGAGACCAAAGATGGAGAGGAAGAAAAGCAGCAAGAAGAGACAAGGAGACACGCTGCTGTTTTTGGGAGGAGTAGTGGTGTAGGATGCTGAGAAAACAGATTATCAGACTGAAGCCATTAGTGCTCAGAACAATTAAACAAGCGTAACCAAATATCCAAGTATTAAGTTATTGGGTTTCTTCTTTGATTAAATATCCATCAGATCATATTTTAAATTCAGCAATAGTCCACACTTTCTATAAAGCAGCAATAAGAATAATACAATAAATCCCTATTGGATTCAAAACTCTACAAAAACTTGTGTCGAGTTAAAAGCCATTTAACTTCAGGGCAAAGGATAAGAGCTGTGCAGTTCTGCTGTAGAATTTCTAGCTAGGTTAATATTTAATATTAATGTGCTTGCAAACAATAATCTATTACTGTCATCATTTATTTATCAAAAAGCATTTCATTCAGTAGTTCATTTACTGATATACTAGAGACTGCCTTTTGTAGGATTAGAAACAATTGCTTTTTTTCGCTAAAGCCTATCCATAATTGCAAGCACTCTTAGTCCAAGACCTTTATTAATGGGAATTAGCCAAGCCTCCGAATCAGGTCCAGCATTATCCATACTGATATTTATAACATTACTGGAACCCATATTGAGGTTTTGGTAAATTTGGGAAAAACATTATTTTGTGCATAATGCACATTGTAATATGCATTAATATATATAAATATATAAATATATATATGTATATAAATATATAAATTATATTTTTCACTGAGGTACATATTTCTAATATTGTAAAAAAAATATATATATATATATATATCACCTCATGGTGACTCCGCCCCCGGTTGATGATGCTTCAAATTCATGAATACACTCCACACTACACAATAAACATCCTCAACCACACACACAACACTAACAACCCAAATGAGGATGGGTTCTCTGTTGAGTCTGGTTCCTCTCAAGGTTTCTTCCTGTTCCCAGGGAGTTTTTCCTTGCCACCGTCGCTTCGGCTTGCTCAACAAGAAACAATTAGTGCCTAAACTGATTTTCACTTTTCACACATTAGTATTATGTAAAGCTGCTTTGGGACGATGACACATTGTAAAAAGCGCTTTATAAATAAAATTGAATTGAATTGAATTGAATATATATATATATATATATATATATATATATATATATATAATATATATATATATATCTATATATCTATATATATATATATATATATATATATATATATATATATCTATATATATAGATATATATATATGAGTGGATGTACGTGTGCATGTCCAGTTAATCTACTGTCCCATTTTAGCTCTATGATCATGTGTCACTGTTTACTTTATTACTGAGAACTCTCAATAAGGCACAGCACTTTCTATACTGTCTGTTCTTCTTTAACCAGCTGGTCCCTCTCTCTCTCTCTCTCTTTCTCCCTCTCTCTGGTTCAGGAGTTCATCCTCTCCTCCAGGGTCTCATCGCATTCACACCACATTTCTATCTTCAAAGCCAGTGTCCAGAGCACTGCTGTCAGCAGAGATAGTACAGAAGAGCTCTGACACACCGCAGAGAGAGAAAGACGGACAAGAAGACACAACCAGACATCTCTTCTTTTCAAGCCTAGAGCCTCTGGCCACCTGAGTAATAAAAGAGCAAAGCCCTGTAGGGTGGAAGAGAAAGAGAAGAAATTGATTAGTCTATAAACTGATGAGGGTTCAGGCACAATTACATTGCGGGCAGAGCTAAAAGGTGGATAGTGCCTGCTGCGTCTGACAGAGATTGTGTGAATATAAGTGAGTGAGAGAGAGCTAGAGAGAGAGCGAGATGGTGAGTGATGACAAAACTCTAAATGTAGTTTATTAAGTAGAGCAGGTTCAACAGTGGGTTATGGTAAGCAGAAAAAAGACACTTAGATTAGATTGTAATGAGAAGCCTTCCAAGATGTGAGGTGTGAGGGAAAAGCCAAGTCAATAAGTGTGTGTGTGTGTGTGTGTGCCTGTGTGTGTGTGTGTGTGTGTGTGTGTGTGTGTGTGTGTGTGTGTGTGTGTGTGTGTGTGTGTTTGCTGGTGGTTGTTTAAATCACAGGTAGATTCTGTTAGAAGCATTGACAGAGTGCTGGGCAGTGGAGGTCATGAGGTCATCAATGAAGTCTCAATCTCTTTTTTATGTTCCCCCTCTCTTTCTAGAGGCTGGAAAAATATTCCTCCACCATCATTCACGTTCAAAGCATTCTGGTGGCGTTTCTTCACATGCCATATTTCCTGTGGTCTTTAACAGTATATTTATGAGCACTCAGTGCAAGTAATGTGCAAAAGCTGTTCCATCTTCTCTCCTTTAAATAGAATCATTCAGCCTCTTTCCACACTGTAGTAACACAGGAGGCGCAGACAGCTTCTGGATATCTCTCTGCCTTAATTTGACATTCAGAGTGCAAGCATGTGGGTGTATGCATGGCGAGATGGGAATGGCAAGGTGAATGAGTCGAGAGGTATATCGGTGTTGTAGGACCTGTACACATTTATCTCCATTTCAGACTCCCAGGCTGCAGTAGCACTGCAGTAACACTGAATGCAGTAGACATGTGCTTTATTAAGGGGATGACCACACATCGCTCAGCTCTGTAGAAAGCACATCTCACATTACAATAATGTTAGATCTCCACACCAAACGCAGGAGGATCAGTCAATTAAGATAGCTCTCCATCATCAAGATCAGGATGTGCCAGGAATCTGCTATTTGCTAGTCTCAGGTTCATATACTATCTGTAATTTCAGAAGTCATAGAGAGGCGCTTCAAGCCCCTAGTGGCCAGCAGCAGTACTGAGGTCTTGGTAAGGTTCCCATAATGAGGCAATGTACAGTGTAGAGTATTACTACTGACATGTATGGTCACTTCCAGAGGAGATTCCTGCTTCACACACAATGTTCTAGGCATATGATCCACGTGAAACATACAATTTTTAAAGTGGTCAATGGAATTGCATAAAAATGATAAAATCACCATTTATCACAAATGAGTAATTGATAATAGTTTTTTATAATACTGGTCAAGGTGATGAAAATGTGTACCAAAAACAAAGATGACCAAAGTGTCCTGGTACAGGGATCCAGTTCAGATGGGTAGAGAAAAAAAAAATCTTTTTTTCTCTTTCTGCTTCTCCCGTTAGGGGTCGCCACAGCAGATCATCCACATATTTGTTTAGGAGCACTTTTTTTTTAAACGCAGGATGCCCTTCCTAATGCAGCCCTCCCCATTTATGGATGTAGGAATGCGCTGGATTGTGCAACCCTATTGGCTGGGGTAGACCGATAAATTGGAGTTTTTAGGGCCTTGCTCAAGGGCTCACTAGTGGCAGTTTGGTGGTGCTGGGACTCGAAACATCTCCCCATAGAAAGAAAAATTTAAAAATGAAAAAAAAGAATCATGATCGAGGAGAGTAATAAATTAAATAAATTACTTTTTAAAATTTTACAGCATTTGGCAGTAACTTATTGAGCAGTCTAGGTAGGCACTTTGCTCAAAGGCCCTGCAGAGGTGGTGCTGGGATTTCAACTTACAACCTTCTATCAATGTAACAACTAACAATCTTAGAGAACTAAAGCTACAAAAGGAAATGTCTTACTAATGCAACAAAAAAAGCTTTAAAAAAAAAAAGTTTGTCATGTCTATAAACTCCATGACAATAAAGTCACACTCATTTCTCCGATTCTCACAGGGTTTTAATAAGCTAAAGCTCACAGAGAGATGCTTTATGTCTCTCTGTACTGCTGCGGCTTCTGCTTGCCTCTTTAGCACTCACAGTTTGACTCGTCTGCAGCTTACATAACTTCTGGAACATTTGGAACACTGTCTTTTTTTAGACTCCACTGAGGGCAACTTGATTCTCACAATTAGTCTAGAACAATGACTGTTTCTCTAGCTTGCATCAGACCTTTAAGATAAGTCAAAGAGGGATGCTGTTTTTCTGTCAAAAACTGTACTGAAAGTCCTGAGTAGGTATTTCACAATGCTCTACTTTGTTTCTTAAAACGAATCCAGGAACCTCGAAACATGTTTAAATTTGTAAGCATGAACCACTTACCAAACTCTTCAACATGCTTTTTACTGCTTTGGACACAAACTCAGATCCTTGTATATGCTGCAAGGTATCCTTTTACAAAATATAGCATACAGTCTAAATCTGAAGAACTTTGATAGTGCCCTCACAATACAAGAAAATGCAGTTTAATGCAGATAAAATGAAGTTTTATTAGTCAAAAAAGGTTATATGTGATATTATTTTATAGGATAGAGTGGAATACGGTAACATTCTGCCCAAGGGGGCATGGTGGCTTAGTGGTTAGCACGTCCGCCTCACCCCGCCAGGGTCCGGGTTCGATTCCAGTCTTGGCCATGTGAGTGGAGTTTGCATGTTCTCCCCGTGCCTCAGGGGGTTTTTCTCCGGGTTCTCAGGGCATGTTTTTAGAATTGCAATGGAAAAATCCTATCTAATCAAAATTATTGCCAATGATTAGACACATGCTACAACTGTTTTATGTATAGATTGTTTATCATTTTACTCCCAAATGAACCTGTCTTTTATTTCAGTTTCCTTTTTTTGGTTGCTATTCTATTTCTATTTTGTTTAGTCTGTAATAGTGACAAAGTTGGGTAAAAAGGGCGTAGTAGACACTGAGGATAATTTATAACCTTTCAATTCCCAACTCTCCAAAAGTCTATGTATCTTAAAGTAAATGATCTTAGTAATACAAGCCAAAGGTCCCTGTGTATTTTAAGAAAAGATGCAATATGCAATATACATTTGCTTTTCTAACAAGGCATATGTCTAGAGCAGCAGGACAATTTTTTTATTCTTCTGCTTATTATGGTAAATTAATTGTTAGCAAATAATAGTCTAAATTCATAAACTCTTCCTAAAGCACCCTATTCAACAAAATAAATGAAAAATTTAAATTGCAACACTGCAGGGGTTAAACAATTAATCAAATGAATTGAACTGGGAAAAATGTATATATGTGCATATATATGTAAATATATATATATATATATATATATATATATATATATATATATAGATAGATAGATGGATAGATGGATGGATGGATGGATGGATGGATGGATGGATGGATGGATGGATGGATGGATGGATGGATGGATGGATGGATGGATAGATAGATAGATAGATAGATAGATAGATAGATAGATAGATAGATAGATAGATAGATAGATAGATAGATAGATAGATAGATAGAGTTGATGAGTTTGTGTGTTCATGAAATGTTTGGAAATGTACTTTCATATCCCAAGGCTGCCATTATGAGTACCTGGGCAGAATTTCAACTATGATCATTGCTTCACAGAAAGGACATTTTACTGCTAAAATGTGTCTCATTGTAAATAACACAGGTCACAAAAAAAGAAATATGTGGCTCTTTGGCAAAAATCTACCTTTAATGTCTCACCAATACAGTAAAAGCAACATATGATTATAGCTTTAAGAACATACATGAATATCCAGAACATAATAACATGAAACCAATAGAATATACAAATGGGAAAATACAGCATACCATGTGAAGAGTCACATTTTCTAATTGTATTTTATTGCTTCAGTTGTTACCTATAAAGAATAGAGAAACAATTAAGAGTATACAAAAAACTGGCAGACGGCAGAAACATCCTACATTCAATAAAGTAATCATACCACAAAATACATACACAAAAAAAAAGCTAATATGCAGAAATCTAACAGCCATGGAGGTGTGAACTAGTATCAAAACACCAAGGCAAATAGGATTCACTAGCAATCATTTACAATTTCAACAGCCAGCAAAGCAGTAACGATGTGCATTAAGCTCAGCAGGCTAATTTGCCGACTACTTAAACCTGGCAGCTATGAGATCATTAAAGAATGTTGGTTTTCTGGACTGGAGTACAGGAGTGAACTGTAAATGACAGGGTCCCTGGAAAACCTGATATGGACTCACAACAAACTCTCAACAAACCATACATTCATTTATCCATTCATCTTCTACCTATCAGCTTTATCCGATCACAGGTCACGGGGAGCCTGTGCCTATCTCAGGCGTCTATGAGGATTAAGGCAGGATACACCCTGGATGGAATGCCAACCCATCGCAGGACACACACACACACATTCACACATTCACACACTAGGGGCAAATTTCCAAGGTGCCAATTAACCTAGCCTGCATGTTTTTGGACCAGGGGGAAACTGGAGAACCCGGAGAAAAACCCCCTGAGGCACGAGAGAACATGCAAACTCCACACGATTCCCGTCATGGCCGAGGCGGGAAACGAACCCTGACCATGGAGGTGTGAGGCGAACGTGCTAACCACTAAGCCCCTACAAACATACAGAATACAACAAAATTTGTACTGTAAATGGACCGATCATATGTATGTCAATTGACTAATTAAAAAGTATAATGCTTATGGCATTGCGTATAGTCAATTATGAAGCTATAAAGAGAGCATAGGTGTCTAAGTAATAACACTAAAGAGCAATAAAAAGAGCAATTTACTAATGTTACTGTCTGCTGTTCACATCAACAGCACGGTTGTCTGTAGTCAAAAGAATGATGAGGCAACAGCAGGCAGTTGAGCATTGGGCCTCCCTTTCTAGAAAGCTCTAGTCTGACTTCTACATGTGGCCAGCATGAATTCTGCACTTTGACCTTTAAGATGACCTCTGATCATTGGGCAAGTTCATAGTAGGGTCAGAAAATCCTCCCACTACCTGATCCGTGCAGAGGATGCACATTATAAAAAGGCTCATTCTCGAGTTTAATTGTTAGTCTGCTGGCATATATGTATTTAAGTATAACATTATTTCTATTTTGAGTCATTTTGACAGTTTGCTGTGTTTGTGAGGTCAGGGTTATATACAGCAATTCTACATTTCTTCATATAGTATATAACTTTAACAAGAATACTTGCAATTTGTTTCCAACACCTGTTTTAATAACAATAAAGTAGTTTGTGCTATAGTATGGACATTATTTTTGCTTATGTATATTCACATAATTTACATAATTTTATATTTTATGAATGCAAACACACATAGTGTAAAGAAAACATGATGTCAAAATGTGCTACTTGGAATTGTATTCAATAACTATTAAAGGTAGAATTGTATCTTGTCTCATACAGTAGCTAGACAACAAAGGTTAGATTACAAACATATAATAATAAATAATCATAAGTAATATAAAATTCCAACACCAATTCCAATTGAAAAAAAAGCAAAGGGTAAATGAAAGCAGAATGCAATGAATTGCAAATTCCATATTTTATTAACAATAGAATATATCAAATATTTAAGATGAGAAAAGGTTTAATGGATTTTTATGGTGGCAACACATTGCAAAAAAAAAGCAACAGGTCAGTAATATGACTGGATTTAAAAATATATGATAGAGTGACCAACCTACAACAAATCTGTCTATAAATTGTCTAAAAACATATTGTCATTGTGTGTTTATCCCCAATTCTTGTTTTAAGTCATAAAATCTAAACAGAATTCTCCAAAATGCCATATTAACATTGACTTGTAATGCAGCATTTATGGAAACAAAACATTCAAAGTCAGTGCCAAATCATCTCTTCTAAAGTATTAAATCAATCACCTGTGTATACTAAATGGTTCTATCATGCATGACAATACTGATCAAGATTGTGCCAACAAAGCAACTCGGGCTGATCAAGGCACACTTCACAAGTCCTGTGCAGGATTGCTGTGGAAAATCCCAACAAGACGCTAGCAATAGTACCTTTAAGGAAACTGCAATTAAGGAATATTGTTATCCAGTAATTGATAACAACATCAAATTTCCCATGACAGCTTTCGTTTTCATTGTGCCTCCAGGTTCACGTGTATATACTCGCACCTGACACCAAGACAAATTCCTAGTACTGTAAAGTGCTCTTTACTGATCCCTTTGCTGCACCTGGCAATAAAACCTTTTTCTGATGAGACCCATGTACCCAGCCATCTACACGATGTAAAAAAAAAGACTGGGACATCCGTGATTGCTTCGTATTCTAGATGTGATGTTCTGTGATGGCCTGTGCCTAGGCAAGCAAGCCGCAATGACTTGTATTTTCTGACACTTTTATAGCCACATATAGCCATATACATTTATATAAAAGGCAGACTATTTTTTTTTTCGTCTTTGCGCCCCACACCATGGCCACCATTGGCTCTCCATGGTTGTGGTGAAAAGTGAGCTTAATTCTACATGACAGTATCCACTCGAAATCCTAAGAAACAGGGATAATTTGTCTTCGAATTTTAAAAGACCTATGAACATAAGGGACATCATTCTCATAAAGGTAGCCTGTGCTTCTGGTTTCGGATGGAGAGCCGAACCATCTGTCCTTGATACACCTGGGAGTGAGAACAGCGATATTTGTTTACCTTGTGCTTGTGCTGCCTTATCACTCTTTGGAGATTAACAAGAGTCACCTTGAAGGCCTGCACACTTTTCTTCATCAATTCATCAGCATGTCTATTAGTTCTCCAGTCCAAAGAACCAGGGGTCGTTAGTAACCGAAGACACAATAGAAATGTACTAGTTAGTTAAATCAGTGAGCTCTGGGTGTATTTTGCCCATGGGAGATAATAAGTCCAATCATTCTCGATGCTGCTTTAATGAGACCTTAAGTATTTTCCTACCATTTGTTTGGATGTTCATCTGACACAATGTCTTTTGGTAACCTGTAGTGTCTGACGATATTGTTGACATAGGTGTAGTGAGCTTTTGGGGGGATATTAAGAGATTATGATTGATAAAACAGCCAAGAATTGCAAAAACACAAAATATGGATATGTGTGATTTAATCACTGGAGATGTGTGACCATGAATAATGTAGAACAGCTACTGTATCAGTTCTTCCAGGCTTGTAGATATGATCTTCAGATCCATCTAACTAGTGCCTTCATGCCTTCAAGTAATGGCCAAGAGTTCTCTGCTCCTCTGGTCCCAACATCATAGCATGCAAAAGGATACTAAGAAAGCACTTTTTGGCCTTATTTATCACAAATGTCATGTAGAAAATAAACCTCGCAAACTTTCTTGAAGACCAACGGAAGTTCCAGTTCTTATCCATAACGAGTAGAAGATATTCCTTTAGAACTTACACCAAGTTCTTGGCATGTTTTTTTTTTTGATGGAGAACGAAAATGGAAGTATTTACTAGTCAGTAATGCATGTTAATATACTGTATTTATAATGACCTAATATGGCTATGAATTCAGAATTCAATTCATCAACTTTATTGATGAAAAAAAGTTTGTATGCACCTGATTTTGTGTTCTGAAGAGCTGAAGGTACAAATGGGTGCAGGTACATGTATTTAAGGTTCATGTTAACATTGTGTGGCCAAGGACTGTGACAAATGAAGAAGAGTGGGCCCTCTGGTGCTATGCTGGTGAATTTTCTCTGACAGATGTGACAGGAAGCATGTCTGTCTAGTACACTAGGATACCTAGGTTTGATTACACTTTTGCAGCTTGACAATTGCAATTGTAAAGTAACTTCCTAACACCTATATATGATAATTGTTATGTATTTTCAAAGCAGCTGGACAGAATTTTAACATTTTTTAACATGAAACATTTTAAAGCTGCTGCACTGTTGATTGAATTTCTGGTCACAGACCAGCTCTGGAAACGTATTTTCATATCAGTGTTTCATATCAAATGCAACTTATTTATAATGATTATATCAAATGATTTTGAGTTATTTAATGTATTATTTTGTCCTGTATGGTGTGACCCTCCAGTAAAAGAAATAATAACATTCATGGGATGCCCCACGTTTGCTATATATAAACTATTACCTCAGGTTTTGATCATGGTTGGGCTGCTTCTATGAGAAATCCCATGGCATAATCTTAAAGTCATGTTTGTGCCCCTGTCAGGATTCAGCATGTTGAGAATGGCCTTTAATGAAATGACGTGCTGCCAGTTTTGTGCCTGCGCTGTGTTCTTCAACTGTGAAGATTTTAACAGAGTAATCTGAGATGGCACTGTAGATGTATTGAGAAGAAAATAGATGGCAAGGATGGAAGAAAGAAAAATGGGCCCTAGAGTTGCGTTAGTGTACCTGCTGAGCGTATCTCATATCAGAGCGCATGTGTGTGTGTCTGTGTGTGTGACCCTTGGATGAACTCTGAGATGAAAAATTCACTCACCTCAGGAGTGTGTGTGTGGGGGAAAAGATTGATGCGGACTGTGCAACTCCTGAGTAATGATATCAACAGCCATCTCAGCAGTACGTATTATTGCCATTACATCTATGCACACAGACAGACCAGAAGGATGCGATGTAATACACATATCCGTGTAATATTTCATCATTAAGGATGAAACTATATAAACAAGAAGTATTTCAATATCCATTTAAAGCTTAAATCGCCAATATAGCACATACACATTGTAGAACCTTGTATTAGTAAGTTAGAAGTTTTAACACTAGTTTGCACCTGATGAATGTCTATCATGTTTTCTTACTGTAATTCATGGATCATGATCAAATTTGATCACAGGTTTATAAATAGCCATGCTAGTTTTTTTCTTTCTTGTCAAACACATGACCTAATCAAAATAAAATATAGTTTCTTCTTGATTCTAAGGTTCCACTTGTTGTGAAAGAGGGTGTGAATGTACAGTATGGCTTTGTAATGTAATGGCTTTCAATCCAGCGTGTATTCCTGCCTTGTGCAAAAAACCCTGGTTACAGTGGTCACTTGAAATGCATGAATTAATGGCGTGTGTGAATGTCAGAAGGATGGGAAAAGAGGAATAATCATGACTTTGTGTCAAAAATACTTTATAGGCCATAAATAAAACCCCAGAGTGTCAGTCTACTAAACACACTGGCCTAACCAGAACTTCTACAACATTGCAAAATTTGGGTTGTATAAAAAGCTACAAAAGTTAGACTGCAATATTTATTTGTAGTAGGACATATTATGTACTGAATACTCATTCATTCATTCATTCATCTTTTACCGCTTTATCCTATCTACCCTTTGGTCGTATGGAGCCTGTGCCTATCTCAGGCGTCTTTGGTCATCAAGGCAGGACACACCCGGTATAGAATGCCAACCTATCGCAGTGTGCACACACACACACATCCACAGGTACAAATCAACCTACAGTGTATGTTTTTGGACCGGTGGAAACCAGAGAACCCGGAGAAAACCCTTTAAGGTACCAGAAGAACAACCAAAACTCCACACACATACATGGGGGAGGCAGGAATCGAACCTTAGGAACCTTAGTTCAATGTTAAACCCTGTTAGTACAATTCGGGTCATAATGCAGTGAGGATGGCAGAAATGTTCAAAAGCAAGTTTCTGACTAGATGATTGGGGCAATCCTTAAAACGAAATGAATATAATAATTCTGGGGTCATGATAAAACACACATTACTTATCATGGCCTGATTATAATTGGTCAAACGGCTGGCTAAGTGCCTCACTGCTTGAACAGCTGATATGTGGTGAGAGCACCGGCTCACACTTTGTTCCAGCATCTGGAAGTGTGCTAAACTGGCAAAGTGCCTCTGACTGGCTGAGTCACTCACACCTGCTCCTGCTGGGCTCTGAGCATGTTACTGAATTTTTCAGGTTAGAGGCAGCCTCTGTGACCTATCACCTGTCATAAACTCTTATTTGTTGTATTTGTATGAAATTAACAAGATCAAGAGACCGGACATGGAAAGAAGCACAAAGCATCTATTAACTATCTAGAGATTATTAGAGTGTTTCTATTTTGGGAAAATTATTTTACTTTACTACATTTTAAAGTTAAATCTCTTACTCGCTATACCGTTACATTTCAGAAAAAGCATGCAATTTCACTTTAAAGTTAATATGTACCTTGTACCTTATGTAGTATGCCTTGGAGTAAGTGTACTATCACTGTGTCTGTAAAATACTTTCTTTAACACAAAATATACAATATATTGCAAATTATAGATCACACCATTTTCTATTGCCACTTTAGTACATAAGTAGAAATGCTGTATGCTAAATTGCTAAATGTTTATATATTTAACTGTACTTTTGAACTGTATAAAGCCTGAGCATATTCCTGGTTAAGGAAAACTCCATGCTGACTGACTTTCATGCTAAAAATTCTCACTGATATTCTCGAGTTAATCAACTTGATCAAAAACTTATCAACAATATTATTTGTTTAAAAAGTGTGGGTAACTGCTTACAGTGAATGCAGTGGGAGTTTATCTCTACCTAAAGATACAGTAATGCTTTGGTACTTTTTCTTTCTGATTCTTTAACCTTCTCATTTGTTCATTGACCATAAATAAATAAAAGTTTTGATACAAAGAAAGTGTAATCTCAAAATTGTTTTAAAAATGTAACAATGAGCAGGGCACAGCTTTTACATGGAGAAATGGCTAAGTGCATCACTGCCCACTTCCACTGACAGGGAACACATATTCTTCCTAACTCACAGACACACACACACACACACACACACACACACACACACACACACACACACACACACAGTTACACAAACAGCCTCAAACAGGCAGGAAACACTTCACCCTGTTCCTATCAGCACTGTGTGTGTTTATAAGGGATGTGTGATGCGTTATTTATAATCTCCAAATCCTGTTTCCACAGCCCTTCACCTCTGAGATGACACCAAGCACCATGACGCTCATCATCACATACATCATACACACACGCGCACACCCACACACACACACACACACACACACACACACACACACACACACACACACACACACACACACACACACACACAGTTGTGTATCAATTTAATAATCAGTTGCTTAATAACTAATTTATATTTTCTTGCAAAAAGAGGGGTTCCAAGTTTCCCCCCCCTGCAGTCTAAATACTTATTACGAATGAGGCCTCAACATCATGTCAAAAATCTTGATCAAAACAGACAAGGATTTCTGGACATACTTTGCCCCCTTGTGGTGAAGAAGAGTAATGCGTCTGGTTGAAAACTTTGGAAATAGGAGGCTTGCAGTGGAGCGCGGTTGCAGAAACAGGCTTGCATTTCTCATTAACACCCGTTATCACTTTACCAGGTATTACACGTCAATTAATTCTCTTAGCCACTAGAGAAAATTGTAAAAAAAAAAAAAAAAAAAAAAAAAAAAAACTTATGTTTTAGCGCCTTTTAGCACTTAATAAACTTTTACAGGCCTGCTTTAATGTTTATAAGGCCACTAAGTCCCTGGCAGGGTGTCTGTTTGAGCACTGAGCTTTATAACCTATACTGTTTGCAGTGTGAGAGGGACCTGTGTGAACAGACCTTTCCCTTTTAGACCTTTACTATGTAGCAGAAATGTGATATGTATACTGCTCCTCCCGTCCACCCGACAGTTTTAGACTGGTTATTAAATAATTCTGCAATATTTGTCCCCCCATTCCTCAACCTGCTCACCAATAGTTCCTCCTGCACTGCTCATGTTCTTAAAGATGCTGCAAAAATCTTCGCTGTTATTAAAAATAAAAAGTTGGATTACAGAAAAGAAATGTAAGAATAAAACATTACTGAATTACTTTATTTATAATGCCATATGAAAATGTATGTGGTTTAGTATAGTTACATAAATTAATAAAATTTTATATGTTAGCGGGTGAGTGCTGACAGAGAGAGAAGAGAAAGAGAGAGAGAGAGAGAGATCGCCCCACTGTTTTGTGAGAGAGAGAGAGAGAGAGAGATGTACGTTAATATGAAAAATTTCAATCACTGTGTACATAACATTGAGTCGATCCATCTCATAAACCACATAAGAAATATTGTGCTTCAGTCCACACATACTTATTTCTGTACATACTGTTACTCATCAGGTTACCTTAGACAAATAAACATAGCACACATCCGGGTGTAGCTCTTTTTTGATGATCTCAGTCACAGTTCACATAATAAGTAAGCAACAGATACGCACACTAACATATATGACACCCTACACTAAAGTTAACCGAGACAGGATCACGCAAACTGAGTCGGATGATCATACATGATGAAATATGGCCAATATGTTTGCACTTTAGCAATGTTACACACTGGTTTGTGGTCCCCTTTGTGGATTATGGACCAATAACAGTATATTCCAGTAACTGTAAGCTGTAAGTGCCTTCTAATGGTAACAGTTCTATTGTTGTTAAATACCTAATAATGTTTGTATAAATATGAAATTAATGGTTAAAATGAGAATTAAAAAACCCTAATCGTCTTATATATTCTGAAAAAGTAAAAAAAAAAAAAAATATATATATATATATATATATATATATATATATATCTATATAATATATATATATATATATATATATATATATAATTTATGTAATCTAACATCACCAAAACATTTTATTAATAATCAATCACAGAGGAAAAAGATCTGCAGTTTACTTGTTTAAAATTGTAATCTGCACAATAGGAGCTTCTTCAAGTGAAGTTCCACAATAAGAATGTTTTAATCACATTACACAGCAGGAAACTGATACACTGAAGAATGAGCTGACTCTCAGTTAATACCCGGGACAGAAAAAAAAACATCAATTATATGTTTAAAATATCAAATCATTTGAAAAATGTTATCCAGTAGGCTTCACTATCAAGCTATGGAGCTTTTAAGAGAATTGAAATAAATGCATGTTGAAGAACATGGTGTTTTTTATTATTATTATTATTATGACAATATAGCAGTACTAAATCCTGTTCAACATCAACCACAACACATTTAAAGTATTAAACAGAATTTGAATGCAAATATTAAATAACTGTTTTGGAGTGGTTTGACCTGAAGGCTAAATGTAATAAGCCTCTCAAACTCCTGGAGTTAGCTATTTTAACTCAAATACAGCTCTCAATGCTAATAACACAGAAAGAAAGGAGAGAGAGAGAGATAGTGAGAGAGAGAGAGAGAGAGGGAGAGGAGGGAGGGAGGGAGGGAGTACAGTGCAATTCCCTCCATCCTGGCACAGCCTAAAGCCTGGAACAGCTGTTTCCTCCACACCTACACTCTCGCTCCATGTCTGAATGATATAACTACTCCTACACACACACACACACACACACACACACACACACACACACACACACACACAAATCTTTCCTTTGGTTGTTCATTCTGAGCCTTTTTCTCATGTTATTACAGAGATGTTCAACTATTTCAATAGACTGCAGCTTTAGTTTGGATCAGATGGAGCTCATATCAGAGACTATGTGTAGTCCACATATGCAAGACTGAAACTGGGGAAGAACTTCAATTCACTTCAGAATGAATACAGTTCAGTTTCGGCTTTGTTTCATAAGTAAAAGTCAGAGGAGTGACCAAGCCTTTAATGTCTTCAGACATCTGCCCTTATATATGTGTGCATGTGACACACAAGTGGATGGACTGTCTGCACCAGAAGGAAGTTATAAACTGGAAATGCTCCAGGAGAGGAAGTCTCTGTCTCAAGGGAATAATGTCTCCTTGAAAACTCGTTCAACTGTAGCCAACTCAAACATTCACACACTAGACATCGGTAAATTCTTATGTTTGGGGGGGGGGGGGGGGGTCAACCATTATACCATGGTCAAGACACGGTCTTCCTATAGAACATCCAATCTGATGATGCTATTCTGTATCCTATCCTGTTTCATGTTATGTCATTTGTTTAAATAATATTTATTTACTGTCAATTCATGGCAAGATGCCTTTCAAAGACCCTCCAGCGCAGTGTCCCATTTGTCTACTGTTCATCCAAAATACTATGCAACATTAGAATGTGTGTCCCAAATCATAGTATTTTGAAATGCGTCCCCCAATATGTACCTGGATAATCTATTATTGCAATATGTGGACCTGTGGACATTTTCTCAGCTATATTTCACACACCGTCAGAGAGGAGGACCTAGATTTCATCCTATAAATTGAACATTTCAGAGAGGTAAAAATGAAATGGGAATGGGAATTGAAAGATATTATTATATGTGAATTGCAATGAGGAGAAAGTGACAGTGTGTAGAACTAGGCGACAACATTTGTTACATGGTGTGTTCGTATGTTACATTTTTTACACATAATTCTGCTACACATATTCAAAAGTGTTTTTATTTAACATGAGTAAGTAAATGTGTGTAAACACAAAAATTGTGTATAACTAGTCAACAACATTCATTATATGGTGGGTTAATATATCCTGGTTGTTAAACTTTTAAGAATTTAAGACTTGAATTTCAAATTCAGTTTTCTGAAAAAATTAAGTGTTTATCATGTCTTTACATTGCTTTTCCTATTTACATATTCCTTATTTTGCACACACAGAGGCTTTGAAGGATCCCTGCTATTCTGCCATTGACTCCCTGCTCTTGTTCACTTTCATTCCATCTTAATTGCTTATTTATTCCCGATTCTCATTTCCACTCAATAATTAAAGCTTTTTATTCTGTTTGATGACTTGCAAGTTCTTGGTACAGCCGTAGGCTGTTCTCTTTTATTTTCCTGGGCCCTTGTATCTAGTGTGTCCTGGATTTGATCCCAGCCTGTCTCTTTTGGTTTATGGATCGGAGATTTTAAACACTGCTATAGATATCAACAAGGAGTCTACAAAAAGGAATCCCTTAGTAATACTTATATCATATTTTGAGTCTTTTTTTATTTAACTGTTTTTAACTTTTGCAATTTAATTTTGTTAAATGATTTTATTATTATATTGAAATGTTTCTGCCTGTTAATTAATGTTTAGTGGGACATTTCCATTCTTTTTATAGATAGTTTAGAAGCTGCATAAACACAGCAGTATGGAAAATGTTTCTGTGTCTACTTTAAACTTAAACCAAAGTACACTCAAGTGCACACACACACAAACACACACACACACACACACACACACACACACACACACACACACTCACCACCCAAACAGAGTGTGCAGATGGCTGCAGCTTTGCCTGTGGCTGTGTTTATGATGTTATAGCAGGGTTGTAAATGCCTGTCAGAAGAAAAGAGAGACACTAGAGGCAGAAAGAAAGCATCGTTTGTCCAGACTGACAATCTCCTCCACTTGGTCAGGAGGTGTAGTTCACAAACATTTAACCCAGACAACACAACCCCCAGACACTTCCCCTCGAACTTAAGAGAGAGTCTCACACCCTTCCTCCTACTTACGCGACTGTAGACAATTTGTCCCTCCTTTTGTGACCGGAGACAAACACTGAACGTTTAAAGTCATTTCAACTGAGAATGGAGGATTTTTCCCGTATATATACGTAGTATAGGGAAGATATTTTAAGGGAAATATCAGGAGCAATGTTTAATCGAGTAATAAAAAGTAAATGTGTTGTGAGTAGAGCAGACATTATAGGGAGAGTTGTATTTTAGGAAGTGCTGGGTCAAGTGTGATGCTCCATCACTGCAGTGGCGTCTCTTTCTACCCCTCTGTTCCTTTCTCAGCAGGACGCAGCCTCTGTCTGTAAACATACACTGATGGACGAGGCTCTGTCCAGCTGTTTAGGTCTTCAGAAAACTGGCAAGTGAATAAATGTACAGTGATTTGCCTTTTATCATCGCTTGGTCCGTTGAAGATTTAGTTCTTCACTCGGCAGTTTATAAAATACAACAAATTGAAGAGTGACAGCAAATGATTGACAAACCTAACACTGTCTATGGTTTTCACGCATCTGTAAATCAACAATTATGTTTAGACTTCGAACATTTATTCAGTCTCCAGTGGAAAAAATGCACTATTATTGCTGTGGGGAAAAAAGAAATTGTACAATGATGATATGCTAATGCATACACGAGAATACTGTGGGTACCAGCTGCCAGATCAGCTCCGGCATGCATTAGCACATCTCCCATCTCTGTAGCAGAAAGACGAGCGGCAGTCTTACAAAAGATATTCCCGTTATTAACATTTTATACTGTTGTTTTTCATGGTGGCGGTGAAGAAATGTGGCTAATGCGTAGGTGTTTGAGTGAGGCATACATTAAAATACATTATTTCCATACAAATCAGATTACTCAGTGAGTCTTATGACCTTGAATGAAGACATAATGCTGTAAGAGAATGCGGCATCAGACACAAAATATTCATCTGGGGATAAAGGTGATCAGTTAGAAGACGTCATCGATTTGCCGTGACTCTACCATTGGTGTACTACTGTTAACAAATGCAGTTTTTACTTGTTTTTAATTCATCCGTCGTGAGCGGCGCTGCGTTCACATTAGGTCATTTATATAGTCTCTTTTTTGGCATCTGTCCTTCTAACATTGTTATTAACTTCCTCATGCAGTAAGCCCAGTGGTGTGCTCTTGACTCTTTGTGCAATTGTTCTAGGTTGGAGTGGGTGTGAAAAACACCACAGGAGAGAAAGGAAGAGGAAGAGGTACAGGGTGGAGGGATAGATGGAGAGAGGAATGGAGGGATAAAGTAGAGGTGGGGGTCTTGCTCTAAGCTAACTGAGACTTCACTGCCTCAGCATTGTTCTCTGTCATTCCAGGCCATTCCCACTGGAGGGGCCTACAGCTATACACATCCTGCTGTTTTATAGTCCTAGCAAGTACACATCGCACACACACTCACACCACACACACACACACACACACACACACACACACACACACACACACACACACACACACACACACACACACATACATAGATGTATATAGGGAAAAAAAAAATATATATATATATATGTGTTGCTGCATCATTCTACAAAAATATTTGTTGTGTATGCAGAGTGTGTGTGTTTGTGTGTTGTGTGTGTGTGTGTGTGTGTGTGTGTGTGTGTGTGTGTGTGTGTGTGTCATTGTCGCTCAAGTTTTACAACTTTGGGTTGTAAAAAGGGAAAACATAAAGCCATATGAGGTGGTGTCACATCAGAAGAGAGGTGGCGCATGTGATGGAGTGCTTTCCTCCTCCCTCCTCCATCCCCCATCCTTCCATCACTGCCAAACCTCAACATTCAGCACCATCTAGTGGCTCAGGTCTGTCACTCATGTGTGACGCTTTTGGACAAGTGAGGTGGTCTATAACTGGATTATAAGTGGCAATGCAGTTGACCTCAGCAGCACTGCATGACTCATGAATTAAGGCAATTCAGCATGGTCAGGTACCCATTCTATACAATGCTCTCAAGAGCTCAGTGTAATTGGTCTCAGTGGATGTGGAAATAGTAACCATTTCAGGCAACGTATTTAAGTTGAGGACTGCACACATGATTTATGTATTAAAGACTCTACCAGACTAGTTCGGCCAGTCATGGCTTGTGGTTTTAGGAATGCTCCCTGAAAGGATCAAAAGATGTTGCTCATTCATTGCTGTGAGATCGCTTCTCCAAAACTTCTCTCATTAAAAAGGATAGTTCCTTTGGGAGCATTTCCATTCAAATCACAACGAATAACACCACTACTACTACTACTACTACTACTACTACTACTACTACTACTACAAATGCTACTTCTGTTTGTGCTACAAAGGTAATAATAATAATAATAATAATAATAATAATAATAATAATAGTAACAATGCTATAATTATAATTATTGTTAATAATAATAATAATAATTAGTAGTAGAATATAGAATTGGTAGTAGCATTAGTAGTATTAGTATTAGTAGTTGTAGTATTAATAATAATAATAATAATAATAATATAATAATAATAATAATAACAATAATAATCTGCTACAAGGCATCGGAACTCAAAAGTATTTATGTAGTATGTATTTGAGTATGCAATCAAATATTTATTGATTCATCACAGCAGGGGAATCATTTGTTTTACAATGACAATAAAGTTCTATTATATTCTATTTACTACATTAACTTTGGAAATGTATCTGGAAATATTATATATATATATATAGAATATATATCAATATATATATATATATATATATATATATATATATATATATATATATATATGTGTGTGTGTGTGTGTGTGCGTGTGTGTGTGTATGTGTGTGTGTATATGAATATACATATATATATTTATATATATATAGATAGATAGATAGATAGATAGATAGATAGATAGATAGATAGATAGATAGATAGATAGATAGATAGATAGATAGATAGATAGATATATACACACAGTTAATTTTTGCATTAATTCTTCTCTTTAACTGAGTAAAGGTTTCCAGTCAGAATCCTTTTAAAAAGAAAAATGATGCAAATGATCACTTGGTTCTACTGATCCCATTAATGGGAAGAATAACTGCAGATATAAATATAAAGTGGTTGTGAGAATAGAATAGTCTTTATTTCTCACATATACATTACAGCACAGTGAAATTCCTTTCTTCGCATATCCCAGCATGTTTTTGGAAGCTGGGGTCAGAGCACAGGGTCAGCTATGATACGACGCCCCCAGCACAGAGGGTTAAGGGTCTTGCTCAAGGACCCAAGGGTGGCAGCTTGGCGATACCGGAGCTCAAACCTCCAACCTTCCGAACAGTAGCCCAGCACCGTAAAAACCACTGAGCTACACCCCTTCCCTGAGTAATAACCTATATCCTTGGATGAAATATTTCTATCCTGATATGTAAGTTTATATCAGGATCACTATGTCCCAATTACTCCAGTAATCACTAAATGTTTTGCCAAGGGGAAAAAGGCCTCACAGTCACCAGATCTCAACCCTCTGCTGTATGAAAAAAATTCTGCCACCAATTTTATGGAGACCCACTTTTCTATATGGAGTAATAAAGAGGCTATGTTGCACATTTTATTTATTCATATTCCTTATTTAATTACAGCTGAAGTTGAACAAATCAATTTATAAGCTGACTCCAAAAAGCTATTAATAAAAAGTACTTGAACTGCAGCAGTGATATTTATAAGGCTTATATTAAAACATCCTGTACAGGACAGGGTGATCTCATTCACTACAAGATAAGTGATGTGGCACTGATTAAACCAAGGACAGAATTCTGCCCTCTAGTGGAGGGTGAGAATAGTACCGTAAATATATTTATTGTTGAAGATTTAAATATACTCTATGCTCATAATTAGAAGCTATTACTATGCCTTTTAACCATGCATAAAAATTATTGTCAGACTAGTGTCTACAACGGCCCAGAATAATTTAAGTACAGTCGAATAAGCAGGAACATTTTTCAAATCTACCGTGCCGTTATTTACTACTTTTAGAAGTATTGTAAAATATTTTGTCTCCCTACATAATGGCTTGTCTTCGCATCTGAAGTAGCTCATATATTTTCTCTATAACCTGCCCTGAAGATCAGAGTTCCTGGCATTTTTGTAATAATTATCTGGTGTTTTGATTTGACTGAAAAAGCCTGCGAAGGAAACACAAACATATCCTAAACCTCCTCGGTGCATGGTGTTGACTGTAATTCAGTGGCTGCTGGATTATTTCCGACACATTTAAACAAAATGCACTTCATAAATCTGCGGCTGTGGTCAGCTCTCAGGAGCAAGACTGTCTGGAGCAGAATAAGATGTTATATATGTACAAGGAGGTTGTGTATTTCTCTCGTGCAAATCACAGCCATTTCTCAGAGACTATGGCTGGGGCGGAGGGGAGACAAACTGAGCACTGGCAACATGCCCATATGGCAGAGTTTGATGAACGCTGCAGCCACAGTGAACATGACACATTTTACTATATCTATACGCCCAGGACAGAACAACACCACAGAGACATTGTACACAGTAGGCCTGATATACAAAAAGTTGCTGATGATGATTAATATCGCGCTTCTGGATTTATTAAGGATCTTCTGGCTAAAGACTGTTTCAATCTCTGGTGAATTTTTAGAAAAACAATTTTCAGTTTCGAACCCTGTTCTAGATGTAATCATACGAATATGTCATTTTAAATGTAATAAAAGAAGACAATAATAATTGAATGTGATGATTTTAAAATGTGCTCTGGTGAATAACACAGAATTAGTAAACGCAAGACCTTGTGCAAATCCTCCACGGCTGGAGGAGCTGCAGTGCAGTCGGTAGTAGCATTTCACCGCAGACACCCACAGGACAAGCCTCAGTCCAAAATACACTCATCCACTCTCGTTCTCTCTCATTCACCACACAAACAAACACACATGCACAAATAACCATAAACAACTGAGCTGAAAAGAACATTCCTGATCGCATGATAATGGCAAGCCTCCGGATAATCAAAGTGTTTACTGCCTGTTTATTCGACTCGAATCAAACTGGGTGGAGAGAGGGCATGTTGATTGAAGAAGCCTGTAAACACTGGAAAATCCTGAGTTGGAGATCAAACCACACCATCAAAAATAGATCTCTTGCACTCCAAAAAACACAACCTATCCCGACCAGATATAGAGTGTAAAGAGTTGACACACTCGCAGCCAAACGCATGCAAACCTCTCACAATGATGAGCTCTGCAGTCAATAGCCAAAAATATAAAATATATAATAGCCAAAATATTCATAAGAGTGTAGAATAGGACTATAATCTGTGCTACACTGTAAACAAATTGATAAACACCTGGAATAGGTTACTTTCTCTCTCACACACACACACACACATCAGTTATTCTATGTCCATCTACCTTTGTCCTTCACCGAGACTTGTGTTCAGAGCAATACCAGTGCTCTCTAGGTGAGACTGATGGAATAATAAGGCACATCCTGAGTGTTCTTTTCATTAGAGGGCTTTAATGTTTTTCATCAGCCTGCTGAGAGACAAGCAGAAAGCCTTCACTCCTGCCTCCGACAAATTACCCTCGCTCTGTGGGACAAGCAGCTGCATTCAATATACACACAATGCTCAAGGAATACATACTATATGTTTGAATTGATTTTTTTTGGCGGGGGGAGGAGAAGCAAATAGACATAGTGATTTGCATTTCATTAAATAAATACAATACAATGCTATTAGTATTTTTAATTTTTAATTATATGAGAGGGTTTGTATGAGAGTGTGTGTGTGTGTGTGTGTGTGTGTGTGTGTGTGTGTGTGTGTGTGTGTGTGTGTGTGTGTGTGTGTGTGTGTGTGTGTGTGTGTGTGTGTGTGTGTGTGTGTGTGTGTGTGAGTTCACATTGGAGGCGGTACATGGAGTTATTTCCTGTGGAAATAATAACTAACCATAAGCATGTTTTTAAGAGCAATGCTGAATGTCAGGTCCTGTTCTGTAGATGTATGGCTAATAAGGGGCCAAGTAGCCAAGGACTTCTCATTTCCTACTGGCATCTGACACGAGCCATGTTTTCCATCTACAAATGCTGCTGGGAGTTTAAACCTATGACCTTTGAGTACAGCTATCAATTGGAGCTTGTTTGAAAGATATTAGGTCATACAATATGGACAATATGTAAAACATTGAGTGATTCATGCAGGACTTTAGCCCTATTAATCCTCTCATTATACATACACCTGCAAACACAAACACACATGCAGTCATTTCACCAATTAATAATGTCATTAGTAGACGGAGGCCTTTCAAGCCTTTTGTTCGGGAGGTTTTAGAAATGCAGCCCAGCATGTGGCCCTCACTAACATTAGTCTCACAGCATCTGGTTCAGTATGGCCTCCCCTGGGTTCATAGACATGCATAAGTCGTGCATTTGGTCTCCTGGGTCAAATGCACACAGATGTGTCCACGCATCTACTGAAAAAACTTTTCTTAAAAAAAAAAGCAATAATTCAACCATAGCAGGTAAAAATAAACAAATAAACAAATATGCATTTGCAAAAATCTTCTTTTGACTGGACTATACATTGCACCTCTATAGACATTTAGTCATACATATCCGTCTCATTGTCACCTGACAATAAAACCTGCAGCAAACATTTTGTTTAGATAAATATTTGATGTATGAGCATGTGTTTATTTCATAGAGTAGATTATATTCATTTATAGTGCATACTACATATAAAACACGTTTTACCACCTCTATATTGAAAATAAGGAGATTAGGTTTATCTCATTGGAAATAAATTAAAGCTTTTCACATGTGAAAAAAAAGTTAGATATGTCATACAAATACGTGCAATTAAAATGGCTCTCATCAGAAAATCACAGATCTTCTAATAATAATAATAATAATAATAATTTAAACAAAATATTCCAAACCTATTTCCACACTTTTTAGCAGGTGGCATATATTTAGTCAGCGAATGAGTTGTGAAGACATCAGATTTATTCCAAACATGATTTAATAAAGCTTAAACCACTGTGCAGCCACAAGAGCTATCAGTAATCAACATGTTTATGCCACCATTTTTTTATGTCAACAATGACTTGTCCACACATTGGCACTATATTTAATGTAAGACCATTAGGAATGATAGCTGCTCCATGCATGCAGACCATCAAATGTAAATTGGTTCAGAATGGAGCAGTGAAATGAAACAGATTGCAGATGATGTGTGTGCTCAGTGACGACAGCTCTTAAATAAACAGAACTGCAGTTCTGGCACACACTATCAATTTCTATCCACAACAGGCAATGAAATCCTTTGCCATTAGTATCTCATAAACTAGAATGATGTAAAAACTTTTCCAGATGAGAGTGTATCTGTCCTTTCAGTTGCATCCAAATGTAAGTATAGTTATTGCAAGTTTGATTATTTTATAGACATCTACCCTCTAACACAGTTTGCCCCTGATCAGTTTCTACATGTTGGTGACGTCAAAAAAAATTGCCAAAAAAGGGCAGGACTCATAAATACAATGTTTGCTTATGGTGCACAATTTCAGTCATTTCTTTTTATGATTTAAAAAAGCAGTGTATAAAAAATGTTTTTAATTCATTCAAGAACTGTCACTGACTTCCATCTTGATTTTGGAAGAAATCCACAAAAATATAACAGAAAGTAAATTGTACAGAGAGTTACCAGAGCTCAGGAAACGGTAAACGCTATGGCTGTAAAGCAGAAATCGTACACCAGCACAAGTCTCATTAATATAAGTTGATGGGTTGAACTCCATATAAGTATATAGTTGATTTTTTGATGGCATACTACAGAGAGAATTTCATGACGGGAATATGATAGGAACGGCAGGAACAATGCATCCAGTTTCATTGCGTTTACTGTGTTCATTGTGTTTATCTGCATGGAAACAAACACAAAAAAAACAGGGCAATGAATGTAAGAAAAGGTGTCATATAGAGATATAAAAAAGATAGAAAGATGGAGAGGGAGTCTGGATATCAGGATTTCTGGGTCGTTGGGGGCAATGAAAATCCCACAACAATTAATCCAAAAATTAAAGAGAAAACAGAGACATAAATAGATTCCTCACTGTTGCACTATCCACACATAACTATTCATCGCTACTAAGTACTGCATTCTATGCATATGCTACTTGACAAATAAAGAAAAGCAGATACAATATTTTATAAAGCATGATACTGATACTGCAGCTGGAGACACAGTGGGTAACATCTTTGTCTCGTCGCCTCCAGGGTACATGGATCAATCCGGAGAACTGCTTTTTGTTTGATTTAAATGTTACATGTTCTCTTGTCGTCCTCTCCAGGTTCTCTGACTTTCTCCTTCTGTCTAAAACATAGGCGTTTCTCAGAAAGTATGAATGAAGGTGTGATTTGTCCTTCTCTCAGCATAGTCTAGTTGAGGTTCACGGCAACTCTGTTTATGAATATGAACATATCAAAGAATATTTTATTAATACCTACACTAATTACTGTACAGAAGCTGTCCTCCACTTAGTTCCACTCCAGCAAAAACAGCAGGGCTGAATTCATTTTTTTTGCTCTTTTTTTTTAACAAATGTAGTGCAAGTTTACTTTCTTGGTAACATTAAATGCTGACAGCTTGGCTAGATTTTAGCTAATATATCAGCAGATGTAAACAACACTATTTCATTTTTATAGCCCTGTCGTAGGGTAGGGTCAGCTCTCAGTGCTTAGGCCTGGGCTGTCATAGCAGATACTTCACTTTCATTACTCAGTGCAGAAACATTATGCGTATCAGTTAAAAGGAGGTGATAATATTACATTGATTGTGTTCTAATTTTAAAATATCCCAAAAACGCAGTGGCGCCTCGGCTAGCCTCGTTAATCCGTTGCTGAAAATGCTACTTTAGCTGAAACGCCCGTTAGCCGAGGCACCACTTTAAGCACTACATAGCGTAAATAACCGTAATCGATTGTTCGCAAATGGATGCATGATGTACAATAAATGTGCGCTTGACTGATCCACTGTCCTGGAGGGTCAGACGGGAACCCTCGTTCACGATTCCGCACAACACTGCCAACCAGGTAGAAACGTCACTATTTTTTGGTCGCAAACACAACGTAAACCGAAAAATTACATTAGCGGAAACAGGTACCACTTGTAGCCTGCAGTCAGACTGAGATTACTTCATTAGTACAGTGAAGTTCGGTATACTTTTACCGTTTTACCATAAGCTGAGTCTTACTATGACTACCATGAGGAAAATTGCTTTAGAGGTAAACGAGCAGGATATGCACTTACCATTTATACTCCCAGTGCCTCCACAACTTTTTGCTTTGTACTAAAAAATGCTCAAAGTGTGATGTCACAAATGATAAACATGTTTCCTGTCTTACTGTCTCCAAGATTTTCTATTGCGAAGGAAGTCCAAGGCCCTTGTTTTACAGGAACTATTTAAGGAAGAGAAATATCCTGGAAAACCAGAGAGATAAGATTACATCCCCTGGAGCAAATGAACAAGAAAAAAAAGAAGAATTGTAGCTCTACTGACTTGACACTACAGACTTAAAAAGATTCTATCTAAGTCGGTGGGAAAGAGTGACATTTTGCTGATGTTATCAGATTTGCAAATGCAAAACCTGTGTGTCCGCACATCTACACAATCACAGTGGCATTTTCTCCACGGCAGACTTGTAAGTCAAGCAAGAGTCATTAATTTAACAGAGGAAGATGTTCGGATTTCTTAATATGTACAAATGAACACTGATCTGCACTAGAAGATTAAGGTGCGTTATCTGAGCAGAATTACACTTTGCTCAAATGGAAAATATCCATCAAAAACAACAAGATGAAGGTTGATTTAAAGGTCTCACTTATAGGAACGAGCAGAATAAACATAGCAGCCTGAACTTCTCATTCCACAGGAAGGTTTATAATGATGGGGTCATATGGCAGTTTCAAATGCATGTACTGTCAAAGTACCATTTCCACTTTACCTCACACAAATAATGCGCATGCAATTATGCTCCTACAGCTTATGACATCTGTAGAGGTATTCATCTTGAACCGGTTAGAGACAGTGGGAGCAAGCACATATATTTCCATGTCGCTTTCCTAAGCGATGCTCTGTGACCTAATTTACGAGACTGGTCTACATTCAGGTGGTAAAAACGAATCCCGACCCAGCAAATAGGGCAAGTACCCCCTCTGTGTCTGTGAGATATTGTATTCGCTTTTCTGGTGCTCAGTGGGAAATAAGCAGAAAAGCGGGGGCGAAGGAACACTTTCTAAATCGTATTTTCTCCCTCATCAGGGGGTCTCAATCTGGCAACCTGAGCAAAGGGCGGTGTCTCCAGCTCAGGCAGGGGGCTTATGGTGTTATATTATAATTAATACAGGAATCTAATTTCACCCACTCTGAGTCAGGCTAAGGTGATTATAGAAGAGCTGATGAGCATCATCTGGCTCTCCGTGGGTGGCAGAGAAAGAGAGAAGGATGAAGAGAAAGCCTGATAGCAGTGAGATATTCAACAACAATTGTCGCTAAGATCAAAATGGAGTCAAAATCGAAGTTAGCCAGGTGTCAAGAGAGCTACGGCAGAAGTTAGATAAAGAGAAAGTAATTGAACTAAGTCTATGTCTAGCTGAAGGATCTGCACATTCCAGAAGGTGGTAAATAACGCAACATCAGGGTGTGTCTAGTGAAACCCCATGTGATGGAAAGATCAGATGCTCTAACCTTGGTGAAACAGATGGTACCCTGTCCAGTGATAATATGTTCAACACACACACCCACACACACACCCTTCATTAGGTGTATTATGAAAAGGCCTGTGGTGAAAACACTCATAACAGTCTGTCATGCTGATGGTTGATGCAAGAGAAGGACATGGTTCTGCTCACATTTGAAAGTGGTCACAACGTTTCCGTCTACGAGTTTCCATCTTGCACTTTTACCTCCACACTAGTGATCAATCCCATAGTGTTGACTGTTACCACAGTACTGGTCAAAAAGTTATGAAACTTTATTTACAAAGCACAGCCACACACAGCAGGAACTGCACTGTGTGTGTGTGTCTGACACAAAGAGAGATAAATGTTTGATATATGCTTCTATAACAGCCAACCCAGCATCACATCAGATTTCATTTCCTGTAAATTTCTCTCTCTTTTCTCTGTCTCTATCTGTCCCTGATAGTGTGCTTTATTAAAAGAATAGTTGATATGCTGTGCAGTGCAGGCTTTTTAAAAGATGATGCTTTAGATTATCCAAGTATATAATAAAAAAAATTGCCGTTGGAGCGCTTGCTTCAGTAGTATAGCTCAATAAGTAATAAAGGGTTTCTATAATCTAAATCACTACAGAACAGTTGATTGTTTTGCCTAGTATTGATCTATTTTCACTTATTTGTTTGTTTTAAATCATCTGGTTTGGCTGACACCAATGACCAGTCATAAAAGTAATAATAATTAAATAATAAAAATCACTTTTACTTTGTTAAAGTTGGATTAATTACACTACACAATTTTATTGACACTATACAAATCTATTGTGATGCAATAAAAGCTTGATCCAAATGTTACATATTTCCTGACAGGCTCTTGAATAGGTCTATTTTAAGTTTAAGCCTTCCTCTTATAGCCCCCTTTGGGAAGCAGACTCCAAATGCTTTAAAAAAAATTGCTAATCACCAACAGTGATGTTTCCAACAGTGTGATGCCAGTGCTTCTCATATGGAAAGAGTCATATCAAATCAGCTATGTGGTTAAAATAAGGTCAGCACAGTTCAGGACTATATTTTGCTATTAATTTCTCTATTCATCAGCCAACATTCAACATGAAACAATACATAACATGAAAAAAGGATAATCTTTTGGAAGGAAAATGCACTGATCCAGATGACAGACCACGAGCAAGATGGTGCATGTCTTAGTGATTTTGAACAGATTGCCTTCACAAGCACTTCACTGCACATGGGCTTAGGTGTTCCCTGTTCACATTTAAAATAGAATGTATATATATATATATATATATATATATATATATATATATATATTCTTTTTTTTTCAGTTATGTGCAAATGTTTTATGCAGGTGTGACAAAATGCTGTAATCAAAGAAGGCTTTTAAAAATGGAAGTGTTAATCATTTACTTTCATCAATGAATGAAATGCAGTGAATGAACAAAAGAGAAATGGACATCAAATCAATATTTGCCTTCAAAAGGAACTCGGCTGGTAGGTTGTTCCAAATTGGAGAAGTAAGCACAGACCTTCTGTGGATGGTAGACATTCTCACATCCTTCTGTCTCTTTATGTAAATCCCACACACACTCGATGATGTTGAGATCAGGGTTCTGTGAGGGTCGTGCCATCACTTCCACTACTTCTAGTTCCTTCAAAATGTAGTAACAAGCAAATATTGATTTGATTTACGACTTTTCTTTTGTTCGCTCACTTTTTCATTTTGCAAACTGACATGCATGATAGGTTGATTGGCACCTTGGAAAATTGTCCCTAGTGTGTGAATGTGTGTGTGTGTGTGCCCTGCGATGGGTTGGCATTCCATCCAGGGGTATATCCTGCCTTAATGCCCATAGACGCCTGAGATAGGCACAGGCTCCGCCGTGACCCGATGGAAGATCGGATAAAGCGGTAGAAGATTAATGAATGAATGTAGTATATATATATATATATATATATATATATATATATATATATATATATATATATATATATATATATATATATATATATTGAGATAGTTAGGACATGTGCAGAGGAGCTACATGTTGTCGAGAGAAGAAGTAGAAGAAGGTTTATGGATGTGGTGAGGGAAGACATTCAGGTAGCTGGAGTATAAGAGGCAGATGTAGAAGACAGGGTAGCGTGGAGAAGGATGATCCACTAACAGGAGCACCCGAAAGACGGAGAAGAAGCAGCAAAAGAATATGAATATATAAACTGAGTTTAGGTCTATGGTCATTGAATTTATTAGGATGAGCGCTGCTTTTGAAGAGTTAAATCCTGCCGCAAATTATAACCAGCCACAATCTGTCACAGACGATCCAGCCAGTGAACAACGTATCTGTTGCAGATGGTATAAATGTTAAGCATTTTAATATTTAATATATTAATCACCAGATTCACTCACTGAAGTGGGTTTTTATATATGTAAAGGCAAAAATTAATAAACACATTTACAGGATTTGATTACATGGTTTATTGTAACAATATTAATGAATTAAATATTATCATTGCTACAAGTTATTATTTTGATCCACTAACAAATGCAATCTATTAACATTAACATGAGCTTCCTAACTAGCTCATGAATCATGAGAGCTAATGAAATGTTGAAATGATTTACTTTACAATTTACTTTACCTTTGTTTATTTACCGCTTATAATTTTCACATTAACATCTCACTTCATTAGTTAATATAAGTGTTCAAAATTGCATTGATATTTGGATTGGTAAATTGTAGACATGTAAAAAAAAATAAATGAAAGTCAATAACTTATTTACCATTATTTACCATGTATATATATATATATATATATATATATATATATATATATATATATATATATATATATATATATATATATATACAAATCTGTAAATGTTTCAGAAAAGCATACAAAACTCAATATTATAGTTTAATGAATTTATGATTGCAATTATTACATCTTTCACTTGATTTTTTGTGTCAAGAACATCTTTTTCTTACAATAAAATGAAAGAAATGCAGCTTGTTCTCTTTGTATTTATTACATTTATGGTGAGTTTGTTTGAATTTTTTTAAATACTAAAAAGATGCTGCTCCTATCTGTATAAATAACTATTGAATTCATTTAATCTGTGATTCTTACATTAGAGTAGTAATAGTAGTGTGAACTTCATCTTAAAAACTGTTTTGTAGCAACCAAAAAAAGAAAAGAAAAGCACTATAGCAACAACAGAGAAATGCTCATTTCTGCCACCCTTCCATCCGCCACTCTCTATGTTGACTCAGGTTTTTAGCATCAGATCTGCTGATGCACATAATGCACTAAAGAGAAGTTAGCTCTCCATCATGCCTCTCATAGCACTTTGGCATTAATTATGTAGTAATCTGAATTATCCAGAGCTTTAATTATTTCCAGTCTGTATGCTAATTCAGCATTTATCTGTAAACTGAAAAACAGGTATCATTTCAGCAATTCCCCTCACAGCCGTCACCTTTCACATCCAAATCTCAACGCTTTGAATGGAGTAGAATTTGCAATGTGACAGCAAAAAAAATGAGATTTGTATTCTGTGCTGTAGCTTACTGCAGCAATCCCCCATCCCAAAATCTCCCAGCACTTTTCATGAGCCCATTTTATTTTACGGCTATGTTGAAGTGACCCAGAGTTGGCCGCTTCAATAGAATGGTAATGTCAGGCGAAATTGTGTATTTGTCTATTTGAATAGAAGAAAAGCACACAGCATGTGGGTGTATGTGCGTGCGTGCACGCAACTCAGAGTTCATGTTTATGTGTGCGATTGTTGCCATAAAACATTAACGAGCCTCAGTGGCGAAGCAGCATGACAAGATGAATGTAATTGGCTATCACGGCTCTATCTCTACATGTTAATGAGAGAGGCCGGGCTTCGACGTACCCTCCGGAGGCAGATTAAAAATGCTACAGAACACAAATAAGTAAACAGACGGTGTGTAAACAACGGAATCATTCACGGTGGGCAGTGCGGCCTCGGCTTTTCAAATATGCTGCATTTCAAACGCACATTAAATGTAGAAATCATGATTGTGTACATGAAAAACTGTGCATGTGTCTGTGTGTGTATGTGTTTGTGTGTGTGTGTGTACACATGAGGGCTATGGCTTCGGAGTCTGTAGATGATATTTTTTGTATGTTTGTAAATGTGAGTGTGTTGGTGTGTGTGTATGTGTGTGTGTGTGTGTGTATGTGGGTATGTGAGTATGCGATAGTATTTTCCAGTCAGTGGAGCACACAGATGGCTGTCTGCATGTTTGTGTGGAAACTTGATGGCAAAACCAACACTTTGAAGCACACACCTCAAACTGTGTATCCATGGTTCATCCAAGCCGGATATTCCTTTGTAAAGTGTTATGCATTCTTACCACATTGTACAAACTTGGGGAAAAAAAAGCACTTCAAGATCATTAGAAAACTGACAAACAACCTGAGGAAAACATAGTCTACACCCATCAAAATCCACACCAAGCACAAGGAAAAAAAGAGCACACATACACAGACACACATGCATGAATGAACACATATAGTTATGCACACTCATATACAGATACAGCCACTCACACTAGTACACACAAACACACACAAAGAGAGCCCTGTCTTAACCAAAGTTTCCCTCTCAGTAACTCTGCTGCCTGCAGGGCTCCGAAATGCTCCATTATTTTCATTCCTGCTGTTTCCTGTTATTGATATACCAAAGATTTTCTCTCGCTCCACCAAGTCCAGGCCAACACAAAGACCAAATTAAAACACAATGCTTGATCAATAATAGGAGCAATGTTATGAGCAAAAGAAATCTACAGGTGTAACACAACTGCCCAAGGGCATTCCAAACCACTGAGTTACCAATAATTGAATGCACACAATAAATTTTTTTTATTTTTTAAAACACAGCCATATGGGCTTATAAATAGCAAAATAATACGTATCCACAACAGTACAAGGACATATAAGTACACGAAGACCGAAGTGCATAAAAATATCAAAAGCCCTGCAGTCTTTTTATGATATACTGGCCGATCAGCATGGAAAAATTCCTGTTTAAAATGTTGATGTGGTAGCTGGCACCCAGTGCTGGTCCATTAGAGGGATGGTGCAAAGCATTAGCCATAAGCTTTGCCCCATGGCAGGACAACAGAAATGCCATTTACAGAATGAGCAGCTCACGCCCCGAACGTCTCCATTCATTAATAATGCGGATTTGGAGAACGAGCCTAATGAAGGCCGGGGCTGGCAGCCAAAAGCAGCAGTAAAGAGCCGATCAGGCCAGCCAGGACCTCGTGTTTCTCCACTCTGGAGCCCTAGAGCCATGCTCGGCACACGCGCAGCATTAAAAGAGGCTGGCATAATGAAAGAGTTAGAGACTGGTCTCGCTACATTGGGCTGAAGGAACAGAACACAGACTGTCTGGGTAAAATAGGAAAGTGTTACATTGCTTTTATGTGCGCACTTATTGTTGTTTCCATTTTGGTAATATTCATGGCACTGGAATTTTTATATTTTCATTTTGTTTTTCTTGTGTGTTTCTTAGCCTCTAGTAAGTTAAGACATCTGTAAAATCTACTTTTAATCCTGATTGTAAGAAACTACCCGAAACCACAAAACCTTTGCCAAAAGTAAAGACAAATGCCTCTTAACAAAAACAAAGTTGTTGTTTCCCAAATGAAGGGTTACAACATCAAAAAAAAGAAAAAGAGAGAGAAAATTCTGCATGTATTCAATTACTCCTGATTTGTTGTTAATGTTAATAAGATGCTTTGTCTTATTCAGTGAATTATAGCCTCAGCATGCTTTTCCTCTAAACCATAAATTCACAAATGTTAAGCTGTGACTGGGTGGCAAGACAACAAGCCGCAAAAAAAAAAACCCAAAGCAATACATAAAAGATCATTAAAATGTGAACATTTGTTCCTTATCCACATTTGAGTCTTCACTTTGCTTGGTACTTATTGTACCCAGTGGTTTATGCATCAATATAAGAAGTATACAGAATAGGAAAGTTCCTGAAACAAACCCACATGCATGACAAAGTGCAAATCAGCCAGGATTCGTAGCTTATTGAACTTGGAAATTCTGTCACATTTGTTGAGCAAAGTGATTAAATATGATCCAGAAAAAAAATAGTGGGGGAAGGGGGGATGCCAACAAGGAGGTATTAAAGAGAGAGAAAACGTGTTATATGTTGAAAAGATGTAAATTGCTGGCTGCTGGCACAGGAAACAAACAAAACCACCAATACCTACAGTATAATTCATTTAACCTGCATATTTTTCAATAAAATGTTGCATTTAGAATAGATATATTTCATTGCCACAATAGCAGTGGAACAGGTGTGAGGAAAAGAGGAAGCTGAAAGGCGATTAAAGAAAGGGCTGAGAAAGGAAAGAATCCATGCACTCTGTCCTTCAGCAAATGGTGTGGGCTCCTGTTACTAGGATGATCTCATCCTTCTTTCTCAATTTCTGATCTCACCACAAAGATTCAGTAATGGATATGGAGCGGATGAAAACGGGTAAGAATGACAGTTTTATACTGACGGTATATTACTGAATGTAAAAAGATTTTAAGGGAGAAAAAAGAGATTTTAAAATGTGACTCTACTCTAATTATTCTAGTAATGGAGCCATTACAGCATTATTTATTCTTTTATTTTTTTGGCCAAAATTATTTGTATGCCTGGCCATGAGTCCATTTGTGACACATGAGGCACATGATTGTCTTATCGTGCTCAACAATAAGATTTCCCTTCACGGGGCCCAAGTAACTTATCTAACATGATAATATGCCCATGAGCCCAAAGTGAGGTCAATAGTTGCCAGGGTTGGTGTGGAAGAACTCACTTTTCCCAACAAAGAGCCTTGACTTCAACCACAACTTTACCCACATTACCCACTTTACTTTTTTCTTGTCTAATTTACCACCAGATGTGTCACTTGGACACAGTATATGACAATACAGCTGTGTACACTGGATGTACTGAATATAATATACATATATGTATAATTCTAATATATATTAATAATATTAATATTACATATATATATATATATATAATATATATATATTAATATATATATATATATATATATATATATATATATATATATATATATATATATACGTCGAACATTTTTAACAGCCAAGGCCTGTTAGGTTTGCTGCCATGAACATACTGAAATAATTAGGGTGATTGTGTTTTTCTTTTCTTAAAGTAATTTGGGCCGCAGAGAAACATCTGTTTCGAGTGCTGCGAGCTCACGCTCAATCCACTAATAATGCCTACTTAAACCTGTTTTCATAATTATTAGACAATTCTACAGCACGATCATCCAAGCATATAGCATTTGCCTTTATTACTGTTTTTCCTGTCATAATATTATGAAAACACTGTCAAGCTTTTGGCAGAACAGCTTGGTGAAAAACGAGAGCTTCAGAGTGATCATCTCAAACAAACATGGTTTATATATCTGGGCCATGTGAGCATGTGCAAAGAAGAACAACTCAGCAAACAAATACCCAAAAACACACTATTCCTCTTCCTCCATCCTGACAAGCATTTGTCTTTAACGGAATTAGGACACTATTAGGGACTATATGGAGAGAGCTCTTATCAGATTGGTGAGGTCTTTAAAATAACATTCAATATCCTCAATGAGTTATTTTAATAGAATAAGTCATATTTCAGGTAGCCTAGCTTTCAGATGCTATCACGCCTCAACATTTGTCACCTGTCAAATTATTTTCCTTTGTCTGTCATGTTCATTTGTCAAAACGGAGCGGCTCGCCGACACTGGCTGCTTTAAACCCAACAAAATTAGATTGAAATTTAGATTTAGATTTGGACCTCATATTTATAGTACTGTAAACTAATAAAATGCTGCACTTGTGATAGCCATTCATTAAAGTCCCAGTGTGTATTGGCCATGTACGTGTGAGTATCAGTTTGCCATCTTAAGAGAGAGACGGCGTTTCGTTGCGGCCGGGGGAAGACGAATGGGCTGCGCCGATCCAATAGGCATTTCTCATTGAATTTCATTACACTTAATTAATATGACTGTTAAACTCACAGCCAGGGAGCTGATTACTGTCACATACACTGTACATTTGCCTCTGTATTCCCTTTATTATCATCATAAGCTCATCCCGAACAAACTCTTCTTAAGAGACAATCAGAGTAAGCAATAGAAGCCCTTAAATGTAGAAAGAGACAGAAGAGGGGGAAGGAAAGTAAGATTCATGTTGTGAGAAGCATGTTACATCAATTTTTAAAAAGGATTTAACTCGCCTCGTAAACCAAGCAGACATTGGCTAGCTTCCAGCTGGAGCGAGCGAGCGGGTGTGAAAAAAGAAGCGAGGGTGAAAAGATGTGAAAGACGGAGAAAATAACGAAGGTGAAACAGATATAGAGAGGAAAGAGCACCAGACATTTACTAGATTTTTTACAGAATTAATATTTTTACACGCCACTCTGATTGGTGCTGATTTCTTATAATTCTTCCTGCTACTTAGAGGCATGCGGGGTGAGTTATAGCAGGCTAATGCAGCTCACATTTATTCTTAGAGTCTGAAGGCTTTATGGGGCTCATTATCTGTGTGAGATTGAGGCTAGAAGCCTGGGATCTGGACTTTAGGTGGGGCCAACAAGCAACACACTGACCATTCATAATTTATGTTTTGTGTTTTTGTCGTGTGTGTGTGTGGTGTGTGTGGGTGCTTGTGCATCTGGGGGCAGAGATAAGGCCTCTGAACCTTTGTAAGATTATTATGCCTGACAGTTGACCACTTTGCACTGCATTATGGGATTATTCCACCATTTTGGTATGGTTGGTTCTTTCTTTACATGCTACACAGACAAAGACAAAGCGAAAATTCAAAGAGATAAAGTCGTGTTTATTGAAGCGTCAAATGATTCAAAGGAGAGGAGTCAAAATAGAATTCATATGTTACTTGATTTTTTGATTGCCTTTTAAACCTCATGCATTATTTTGAGCAATCTGAAAATTTCATGAATTCACATTTCCTGTATAGGGAAATAACGGACCTGCAGATCTTGAGGGAACATGATGTAATTTTGCTAGTGTTTGAATTACAATTAAACTAATGATCTATTTTAAATCATATTTTTAACCATTAAAAAAGCATATATATATATATATATATATATATATATATATATACACAAAAATAAATCATTTATAAACCAAAGACCACAGTATCATTTATAATTCATATGTTATATGCTTAATGTTTTTGCTAATTATGTATGTATTTCATATGCTATATGCTTCTACATGCTATATATGCTGTCTTATGCTTACGGTATGGTTTGGGTCATGTTTTTAGCACATGTGCTTTTGTACATGTCATGCACTTACATTGTAGCTCACGCCCCAGGACGCTCAGGTGGGTCTGCTCATTATATTGATGATAATGAGATACAGATGCAGCTCTGTGAATGTGTGCTTTTCCATAAACCCGTATGTTAGTGAGGCCTGCGCAGGATAAGAGGTGCATCTTGGGGGAGGGGTGTGTATAAGGCGGGGTATGACGGGTTAGCCAGTTCTCTGCAGTGATTGGTAGGTAGGCTAAGTCTGTAGGGAGTACAGCAGGCAATTTACGATGCTGCAGCAGCAGCACTTCCCGAGCCCCGAGGCTGCCCTGCACACTCAGCAAGCACCATTACACCGCTCTCGTTGGGAACACCGGAGAAGCACGGCTCAGTATTCATCGACACACACAAACACACACACACACACACACACACACACACACACAAACAAATAAACTGGACACACACTGTTGAAATTGAACCTCCATTCCACACAATACCCTATCCGCAACTATCATAATGGAGCACTAGTCCCATGACACAAACTGAATCTCACACACACACACACACACACACACACACAATGATTCACTTTCACACACATCACATTAGACACCAACAAGGCTAAAATTGAACCCCTCTTAATTACAGACTGCACAATAGACACAACCACAGCTCAACTGGAAATTAGATGTTGGCAACAATATCAGTTTTGTTAGGCTTCATAAAGAGAACTAACCCTTAAATAATGATTCATTGCTTTAATGTAAGCTGAGCAAGTTTTCAAGCCCACAGCAGTTATATAGTAGGTGGTAATCTTAGTCAATAAATCATATGGATAATATTTATGTTAAAGGAAAGAATGCTTGATTTTATTATAATATTATAGTATATAGGGTGCTTGGACTATTGGGGGTAGTTGGGTAAACTATTATTATGATCATTTTGAACATTTCAATTTCATGTTAGCCAGCCATTAAGCAGTTTTTGCAGTGGACAATTACACTGAAAAAGGACCAGAGGTAACCTATCAATGGCACACAATTGATTTTCCTGCGGATTAGTGAAAATCTCCCTTTAAACCTGAACAGCTTGGCTCCTGAAAGAACCACTTTAAACGACCGAAATGGATCTGTCACTTTGATTTTGCATAATTTTTCACAAAAACGTCATATTTCTAAAAAAAAAAAAAAAAAGGGTTATACTTCCATACAGTAAAAGAAGGGACACATCTGATTTAAGACGCTGAGATTTCCAGTTAATGGGTTGCATTTAATCGTGTGTAGTTTATGACTATCAATAACTATCGAGCTCATTAATCACAACTCTCTGAAGTCATTAAAATGCTGGTCTCTGGTGCTTTTATGCTCCCTGTAGTTTAATTGCTTGTGCCAGGCGCTGTGTGGCCCCACAGGGAAAAGCATCCAGGTTCAAAACCCCAAGTCACAGTGATCATCATTGTCATGGTTCACGCTTCACTAACAACTTAAGCAGTGATATTCTAAAACTGATACTTTCGAAGCAGTGCTCCCTGTCATTGCATGTGTGTTTACAATCGACATTCTTGGTTATAATAGCCTTTGTTTAACTGAGAATCCCAGAAAGATATTTTTATAAAATACCTTTTTTTTAATGTAAGGTGAATCCACTCACTGTTCAATTGTTTCAGTTAAATTGTAAACAAATACTTCCTAATCTAATTAAATTCATGAATTCCCTAGACAATCATGTAGCATGTATCATTATTCTGCCACTGTTTAAAGAATACAAAGGCATCTGTATATTATGTTTTATGTATCCCATAGCTGTCATAATTACAGTAGTCTTGTTATTCCCACTTTATTCTTTCATATTCACATATTACATTACCCTTGTAAAGGGAATACATTTTTGTTTATTATATAATAAATATTGAAATAAATTAGAATAAATATTAGAATAAATATTTTATAATGTACTCAAGTTGACTTTAATCTACTTTAATATCCTCTTTAGGTCTCCTAGGGTCCACATCTGGGACGCATGTCACCCAGTCTTATAAAAAGGTTCAAGAGTCACTGCTCAAGCAATAGTTTTACTATAATAACTTTAAAACTGTAAATTCTAAGTTGCTTTTGTTTACTTTGAATATCTCAACAGACTGTCATGTATTTTTTAGTTGTATTACATTGTCGCTTCCTGACTTATTTGCATCTCTATTGCTGAAAAAAATGATGCACAACAGCCTTTTACGCTTTTAGATATGTGCTTGGCCAATAGACATCCAGTTTGCCATGTATCCGCCATTACCAGGACGTCCTTTTCAGGCTACATGCAAATTGTGAGCTTTTACAACAGTGCAGAGAGCCTAGCCCATAGTCATCGGTTCTCCCTTTTACGGTTTAATGAGGTTGGCCTTCCCCCTGCTATTGAAGCAAATGTAGGCCATCAAACACAACAATTTACGAGTCAAACTAAATTTGACCTTGGGCCTGGTGAAATAGCAGACAATCACTTTCTCAGAGTAGAGAAGCAATGCAGGGGGTAGGGAGTGTACCCTTATGCACTCACAAAACCCTTAGATAATTTTACACATGTTAAAACAATCTGAAACATAGAACTTCTTTTAATATCTACATTTATGAATATAAACAAAACTTTAAATGCAATTCTTAAAAGAAGTAAAGAAAAAATAGATTTCAAACTATTTCTGATCCTGATGGCACTAAAAATCTGTAAATAAAACTGGGTGCCTGTGCAAACATATTAACTTGAGATCATTTGTTATGATAAATGAACATTTGTAAAACATCATTAAGAAAGAGAACAATACGCGAAGCTTGAAAGAAGGAGGAGGAAGGAGGGGATGACGATTCATGGGAGAACGAGATGATGAGCATGAGAGGAAAAATGGAAGGGGAGAATTGCTTATAGTTTATAGCCAAGCTTTGCTTGGTTCTGTGGCTGGGAGAATCCTCTTAGTGTGTTAGTGTGTCGGAGGAGTGTTTGCTTTTTTTTTCTTTCTCATACTCACTGAGAACCACAACCCCCTCCCCCAACTCCCACTCCTCTACCACAAGGACTTTTATGCCTTCGTCTAATTCCCAAGTTGGTTAGGGAATTTAAAATATGCAGTAGCTTTCCATAGTATTTCCTCTGTACTGTATGTACAATTCACTGAGATCGCAGTGTCGGAGTCTTTGGTAATCTCTTTCCTTTAGAGGGAACCCTGCTGAGATACATTAAAGAGATAAATTGGCAATGTCTTTGCGGTGACAGAGTCCTCATCTGTCTCTGCTTGCCTCCATTGATCACAATTTTTATTTCGGGTTGCTGGATTATTAGGCGGAAAAGAAGTGTTGCATTAATAAAGAGCCTGTTCATGAAGTTAAAAAGGAAACGCAACACTGTGCTACATGAAACACGCTTCCGCATCCCATTATTGTCTTCATGACAATGCGACCACCTTCTAATTCATCTGTCCAAACAGCAAAGACGTCAAACAGTATAACCTAATTTTTGGTTTTGACAAAGAGACAAGATTGTAAGACAATTTGGTTTTGAATAAGGCTGGCATTTTTTTTTTTGGTTTTTCTTTTTTCAATGATAGCAATCCACACTGATTTATGCAGCTATCAATGCCAATGAAAAAGTAATCATTAGTACTGATGAGGCACTACAACAATAATGTTGCTAGCAGATAAATCTAAAATCGATAGTGCCGAATTATTATATGATGAATTCCTCCTCAATTACTTAATAAAACACTTCATTACTATTTAATCCTCAAATTACTCTCATTGAAATTATTGAGCTGATGATTCAGTACAAGTTGTAAGGCTTGCGTTTTGATTACATTTTCAAGAAACAAGTAGAGTAATTTCCTAGTAGTTAATAAATAAACACATTTTGCAGCTGGAGGTTTTAACAACATATGATTATTTCACACATTAATAATAAATAAGCATGTAAGTAATTTGTCAGATGTTATTTTCTGCATTTTTCTTGGGTTAAAAGTCATATAAGAAGTAATGAAGTAATGCTCTAAGACTAGCGCTAAACATATAAATAAAACAATAGATGAATAGTTGTGTGTGTGTTGGTGTGTTGTTGGTTGGTATGGGATAATACAGGATGGGAATCAATAGTTGCTAATGAATCAGCTCTTTCTGACACTATTTAATGTACTCCTAATCTCTTATTGATTGTATAAAGTGGAGGTCAATTGTTTAACAGCATGAAATCTCAACAATTACAATGAATTTCAAGTGACGGGAAAAATGAAACAAATTCAGGGAATGTTACATATCAGTTCTATCACTTATCGTGAGCTAATCGCTGGACCGAGCTAACAGTTAACTTTGATTTTGACAGGTTTTGTTTCTATCCATTTTACTTATGGGAGTATTTAATAATACAAAGCAAGCCTGATGTCAATCTGTGACAAACGCAAGCTTCATTACTCACAGTTAACAAGCCCGATTTTATTTCATTTTGGCTTATGCTATTTGGAAAAGCAGTAAGACAGATACGAGTGAATTGCATACTGATATGTATTCATGGATCTGTTTTTTTTTTTTTAATGAGAATTTAAAAATAATCTTTCCAAGAGGACATGAGGATTTTTTTTTTTTGCATTCTCTGGACTATTTTTTAAATGAATGCAAACGAACAAGAAGGTTCATTTGATTTCGATATTGTGCAACGTGATATTGTGCAATGTGTGACGTGAGTATTAAATAATGTAGCACTATCTATTGGCCATGCATTAATCACTATGTTTTAGATCACTATCTAAAAAGCTGACAACTGACATGATATACTACATACAAAAAGAGCACAATGCAAACAAATAGTAGGTATTGCTTGTGAGGTATGTAGTTCATACCTGCCCACTGTCATAATTCATAGTGGTGCAGTGTGTTGGAGCTCTCCGATGAGCAGTTGATCACAGGTGCAGCCATGCGGTGTGTCCCTGCAGCTAAAACACTTTACCTAACTGACCCCAAAAGCACAGCTGTTTCAGTTCACACCCACACACACACACACACACACACACACACACACACACACATACACATACACACACACACACACACACACACACACACTCATGCACGCACACACACATACACATTCTCTATTTTAAGCACACACTTCTTTAAACATGCATCTAAACTAGCTCAATAAATACAGCATGTAGATTTAAGCAGTTACATCTATCAGCATGTACAGACACACAAAGCCTAATACTTGTCTCTGTATATCGTATGCACATAGATGGATTAAATATTTATTTTATATAAGAAAAGGGACAAAAAGTACAATGGTTTGAGAAAAATGTTGATATTGTCCAACTGTATTCTGTATGGACAAGCATAAATAACCAAAGTAAGGAAAGGTAAGTAGAACCCCTGAGGCAGTTTAATGGCAGGTAATTAAATTAATTGCATGGGTTTTACTTTTTATTGGCTCATTCTTTTCCAGGTTCTTTTTACAAAAGATCAATATTATCTGAAATCTCTGGCAATTACGCGTTCGAACTCAAGGTAAGGTTTCGATTCCGAGAACATTTCCTCCATGGAGAGCAGCCAAGTAACCCTGCAGAGAGCTGCTGTCCAAACAGGAAGTGGCACAGACGTTCTACATTCCCACAGGCTGCAGTGCAATGTCTATGGCACAGGGGAAAGCAAAGCATGCTTCAGCACATCTCCACAACATATCATCAATATCCATCTCCTTACAACCACGAGCTCCTTATGATGCTTTTGTATAAGTCCTTCGTAATCTATTGCCATATTTTACTCACGCAGAGAGGTGGTTTTCTCCCGTGGGGAGCAATTGGGCTATTTGCAGTACATAAATTTGCAACTATTGGCTAATAAATAGTCAGCTTTTCTCTGCTCAGTATTCAGCAGGGATTATCATTATATTTGCCCAACAAATATATCTAAAATCAATGTATTCTGTGTTTAGTCCAAGGAAACAGTTCTTATTCTGGTGTTCATAGTGCACTATTACATTTATTTATAGCTCCCATGGTAATGTTATTAACACAGAATCAAATCTAAATCGATTGCCTTTTTCGTAGCGCACTTTCTTTCTGTTGTCCACATGCAGAGTGATTTTAATGCTAATATGATTCAGAGCGCAGTGTGAATTAGCATACAGTTACACAAATATATTCCTTAATCACACACTTGAAGGTGACATTGGCTTCTCCATATTACAGTGTGACAATATGCTGAATAAGATTTAATAGGATTTATTCAACATTGCCATTATATCCACAAGGGTTAAATAAACACACAGGGCTTTAAATGTGGCACGTGTGAAAATTTTTGGATTTGACATTAGTTAGGGGCCCCATTCCCACCAAGCTTGTGCAAATATTATTTATGACTTATCATTTAATTCCAGATGTATTTTCAGGGAAATCCAAAAAGTCATACTAATGCAGAGCACAAGCCTGGAGCCATTTTTCACACTGTTGATGAATATTCAAACGATGTACTTTAGAGGGGAAAAAAACGAGTTAGAAAGTGAAAAAAGAAAAGAGAGAGATGTATGAGAGAGATAGAGAGAGAGGAAGAGAGAGTTAACTTTAATTAATATTCGTAGCAATAAAAACGTAAGCGAGACTCAGGCTAATTTTATGGAACAATTAATCATAGGTCTCCATAATTACACAGGGGAGTTTACAAATGATTTTGTTTAAGGGCCATGGTAAAAAAGACCAAGATAATTCCACCTCCATACAGAAGCTAAGGCCTCCCCAAACTCACCCTGTGCCAATGTGATTTAATTGAGCACCATGAGAGAGAGAGAGAGAGAGAGAGAGAGAGAGAGAGAGAGAGAGGAGAGAGAGACTGAGAGAGAGCAAGTGAATAATTTTGATATGGTACAAGCAGAATCTTAATTGCAAGACAGAAGACGCTTGTGTGTGCAGGAACAAACACCTGACAGTGCTCAGGGAGGGCAAAGCAGGCCGCAGCCGGTCTAGAGGCATATCCAGGTGCAGTCTGGGTAAAAATAACATGCCTCATAGCGCAGAGCTACTTTAATGAGAGTGTGTCACATGACAGCAAGGCATCTAGGACCTGCTGCAGCAAGACACAAAAATCTCTTTTTCACTCTCTCTGAGGAACCCAAAAACACACATACACTAACTAAAGTAAGCTGATCAGAGCTCGCTCCAGGAAGAAAATGTATAGTCTTTGACTTGGCAACCGTCAAGAGAAATCACTTAATATTTAAAAATTTAAATACATTTTGTGTCTGGAATACATATGTATTGGCAACTATTGTCATGCCACATTGCATTGTGGTAATTAAATTAATATCATATATATATAATATATATAATATTATATATATATATATATACACACACACACACACACACATATATATATATATATATATATATATTGAATATTGATTGTTGCATATTGATAAAAGACAATGTTGACAAAAAAACAACAAGAATATATATATATATATATATATATATATATATATATATATATATATATATTACCTTATATTATTGGGATTTTAGGGATTATTGGGATTTTTAGACCATCACAAAGTATCACATAATATTGAAGTGAAGGAAAATTATACATTGTGATAAAGAGTTGTGTTCATATGTATTAAGCCCCTTTACTCTGACACCCTTAAATAAAATCCAGTGCAATTAACTCCCTTCAGAAGTCACCTAATTAGTAATTAGAGTCTACCTGTGTGTACTTAAATCCCGGTATAATTATAGTCATTCTGTGAAGGCCTCAGAGGTTTGCTAGAGAACATTTTATTAGCGAGGTTTAGAGAGATTTGTTAGTGAGCAAACTACATCATGCAGACTAGAGAAGACTTGAGGTCAGGAATCAAGATGTGGAGAAGTTTAAAGTAGGGTTCGGTTATAAAAACATATCCTGAGCTTTGAACATCTTATGGAGCGCTGTTCAAACCATCATCTGAAAACAGAAAGAGTATGGCACAACTACTAACCTATCAAGACATGATAGTCCACCTAAACTGACAGGTCGGGCAAGGAGAACATTGATCCAAGAAACAGCCAGAAGGCCCATGGTTACTCTGGACTAGCTCAGGTAGGAGAGTCTAACTATTAATTGTGCATTCCATGAATCTGGCAATTATGCCCGGGATCAGCTGTGATTTTTTTTTTTAGGTTTCCTCAGACGTAGTAGATGACCTGCAAGGCTGGAAGATTGTTGTTTCCAATAATGAGTTCTTATGACTCTCTTTCAGACCTTGCGATCTAGTATTGTGTATTTATAACCATATCAGATGGTTAGGTATCCAGTTCATATATATACAAATAAAATTTTACAGTAAGATCTGCAAATAAAGTCATCATGAACTTCCAAACAATCAGTAGTCGAATATACTGCTATTTTGTTTTACTGTTACATTTTGCATTTTATGCACGGCTCATGTCATTTTTAACGAGTTTTATAAGCATAGGAAGATACTAAAATCTCTGAATGATTAAACTACACTTAAACAATTGTGGGAATTACAGATTACATTTTTTACTGACTGAGACAGAACGATCGTTCCAATTAAAGGTAATTGCGGCGTGTTTTTTCTCAGGTCATCAATCCATTGTCCAACAGTCCCACAGCAATGATCTTAACTTAGCGTTTAATGATTTTATCACATTCTCGGGTTATGGAAATATAAATAACTGTAATTATATTAACAGACATAAAACAAGTGGAAGAGGAGGAAGAGAGTTAGAAGGAGAGTTACAAACTGACAAGGATGCAAAGTCTAACCATCTTGCTAATGTAATTTGCAGATTTTACATTTAAATACATTTCCACAGGACCATGGAACGAAAATTCGAAAAGGACATTGATATCTCTCAACAGTTGTTGAAATATGACCTACCGCAGACCTTACATTTTTTTTCTGGTTTGAATGCCTTATTCATAACCTTACTGTGTGGTAGATTGTCAATTTTGAGAATATCTGTCACTTAATTAACAAAGGAACATTAATACACTAAGCATTTTGGTAAGACAAGAATCTAGGCCTGGAAACATTACATTGTAACCCCTGTAGAAGAGCTGCCAAAAGGTCGCCTGGAATTCTCCCTTATTTGATGTGACACATAATAAAAGTTGCTGTGCAGACCATACTGGCAGCAGAGGGGCTGTTAAACTGGGTTATAAGTTAAGCCGGCGCATCACACTAGGGGCTAATTCAGCACACACACCAGCAGCACATCCGCTATAAAGGGAGAGAGCATTACTGGCGATGCGGCTCCCGAGCAGCCATGGCGGATCAGATATGTTCCTCACGCTGGCCACTCAACAAGCATGCTACTGTTCCAGCAGATATTAAATCATCTCATGTGGCTAGATCTATAAGAAGGCATAAAACATTTTGGGTTGCATTACAAATTAGGGTTGCTTATGCTTAAGAGAATGTCTTTGCAATGCAAAATTTAAATAAGATTACTAGATATCCCAGTGTTACAGAAATACACACACACACACACATATATATGTGTATGTATATATATATATATATATATATATATATGGCTTTAGAATTATTGGAACATTGCTGGAACACACACACACACACACACACACACACACATGTGTGTGTGTGTGTGTGTGTGTGTGTGTGTGTGTGTGTGTGTGTGTGTGTGTGTGTGTGTGTGTGTGTGTGTGTGTGTGAAAAGAAATCAAACGTATTGAGGTGATTCCAGCAATGTTCCAATAATTCTAAAGCCAGATTTTTTTCCTTTGAATGTGAATTCAGAAAATGACAGCATTATTTATTGTGAAATTACAAAACGGGGCAAAATTCTATAATACCAGAATTTTCTCCGAAATGATCGAAAAATTCTAAATGCAGCTCAAGAAAGGAGCAGAGTGAGCAAGTGACAGGCAGCAATGATGTAGTGATGATCTTTTACAGTTGTTTCCCCTTGCGGCTTGTTAGAGCTCTCATTAGGAAGGCACTGGAACAAGGACACAAGCCGCACTGACCTTTCTCGGGGTCACTGTTCAAAAACACGTGTTACCCAGTGCTGTGTCCATTTTTACAGCGATAATTACAGACGTGAAGAGTAAATGCTGGAACAAAGGCAGCTTGAATGATTTTTATTTACACACCTTTTGAATAATTGTTATATTATACCTTTTTTGTTGTTTTTTTGTGTTTGTTTGTGTTGTTCATTTGATTTGTTAATTTTTGCGGGTTTTGTGCTTTTTTCCGTTTTTTTCCCCATTAGTTTTCTAGAGTTTAATAAAGTTTCCTATGCTAGAGTCAACCTGAGTTTGTCTTGCTAAAACAATCAGTCTGCTTGACCTTCCTCCTGTCCTGTTAAGTGTTACACTGATAAAACTAGGAGACTGGCAGGCGAAACTAATGCTATGGCATTGCACAGCCCAGACTGACCGCTGGGTAAATACACAGCGACGGCCCTGACATAACCTAATCCTGGCCTGACAGTACACACGCACAGTCATATATCAGTGTCAGCCAGCTGCCAGACCTGCATACATCTCTGCACAGATTTGATGAGGGAATTTACACATAACATGGCTCAGTCCGTCTTTCAGGCTTTCATCCGGCACAAAACATATGAGGGCACAGAAATGCTTGCAAAATACGTATATAAAAAGAGCAAAGCAATGCAAAACAAATAGCATACCAGGAGCAATGAACTATATTTATTACCAATCATTTATCAGCGAGCTGTATAAAGAACCCGCCCATAAAAATCGCACATTAATTTGCGTAATCTGAATGCATAACTGAGTAAGGATGAACAGGCTTATGCCGAAAGATGTCGTGCAAATCTCACTCAGTATCATGAGTGCATAATTCCAGCATGCAAAATTTCTCTTTATAGGCCCACAAATGGCCCGCTGGTGAAGACGGCTACAAGGAATTTATGGGGAAAAAAACACTAATGCAATAAACAGAATTATAACACAATCATCACTCTTCCGCTTTAAACACCGCTCGCTCTTAGAGCGGCAAGGCTATGTCTATAAAAAAAAAAGTCCCTGCGCAGAGATGGATTTATGGCCAATCACTTTGATTCATTGCATTGTAAAAGCTTTAAAGATAGTAAAAAATCTGATTGGTCCGATTTCACCACGGTATTTGCCAATATTAACAATGAAGAATTGCAGTGTTGTCTGATAAAAGAATAGGCTGATGAAGATATGAGGACTTTTCTATCCTGAAACTAATGAAGTCTACAATCATCTGAACAGAATGGTGCAATAATATTAGAACAATCAAGTGAATCATTTGTCATTCCGTATTCCTCTGCAGAACAAAAGCAAATTGTTTTGCATCTGCTCATCTCCATTTAGACGATGGCAACAAGTTTCAAAAGCAACACAGCATATAATCAATTGCAATGACACATTTAGAGGTCAGATAAAATTGCTTTTTTGAGTCAAAGAATGAATATTTTGCATATTGTTGCACAGTACTGACATTATTGCCCGGTATAAAAATGTCACTCATGGCTCTGACCTTCCTTCTAAAATTCACCTATTATGATAAGATTCATATGTATTCCATCACGATTTGTGAACATAAACTGCATAAATTCGTAACAATGATATATTTATTTTATGTCAAATACCGTGTACCAGACCAAAATGCGCTTGTTCTGTTGTGATGCAATATTTTACTTCATAGACTACAGCAAAGACATTTACTTCGTCGTAAACTATAGCACGCATAACTGAATTAAACTGAAGAGCCTTGTCTTCGAAAGAGTAACAATCTGTTGCGGACTGTGTAGCTGGTGATCAGTCATACGTGAGAAAATGATGCATGAACTGGAGCTTGGGTAAATGACATATTTATAGTAAACAATTGCATTGTGACTTCATAATCCATACTGACTTTCTATTCGTTTTAGTCCTGAGTTGGGCTGTAATCCAATTAGATTATCTGCAAATTTTCACCTTTATTTTATTACACAATAAGGCATTACAATCTCAGACCAGTAATGCATAAATCTGAATGTATAATAAGTCATTAAAGGCTTCCCTTAATATGCAAATGCTTTAAATTAAACTGCTGTCCCCATTTCCGAAGCTGCAACAATAAAGAAAATTGATATAGAGGCATTTCATCTAATCAGGGAAATTAACTATCATGGTGACGGTATTTCAGTCAGTTTCAGCACCTTAGCCTGGAGGACTGGGGTAAAAATAGGACACACGGGTAAGTGGCATTTTAAAAGAGCTTAAAGGTCAGGCATACAGTAAGAAAAGAAAGTGCTCACTCTAACCACAGCTCAATCAATGATACTGTCGGCAACAGTGTATTTACATGTACGCCAATATAAACCATGCAGTGTCAGTCCTCTTGCCGTCTCCAGTGAATACGTGCACAACAAAGTGAAACAAAACCGCATGTAGCATAGGGCATTTTTATGTACATTTCACTTGTTCTATGTTACATTCTTTTGTCCTGCATGCACAACCCAAACACACACTGCTCCATGCCTGGCCACACACTGAACCAAATCCACATTGCCATGGTAACCTTTGTCCTATTCAGAGAGGTCAGAAGACTCCTCTTGTTTTTAAAAAAAAAAAAAAGATTGTCCTCTATTGAAAAAAAAAGCCAGACACAAAGCAAAGAAAAGGTAGAGAGACACAGTGAAGGAATACAATGAATGATTCCAGGAGAGAGCCCCACTGTACTCGATTACACTACACTTTGCTTAAAGGAAATGATTTGTGGTAGCAGCCAGGACTCAACCATGCCTGACATCACTGTTGCCATGGAGATGCAGAATTAGGTATTGATCGCCAGAGAGTGAGAGAGAGAGAGAGAGAGAGAGAGAGAGAGAGAGAGAGAGAGAGAGGGTGTGTGTGTGTGTGTGGGTGTGTGTATGTGTGTATGTGTGTGTGTGAGAGAGAGAGAGAGAGAGAGAGAGAGGCTGGCGCCAATGAGAGGAACCAGTTCCAGCATTGCAATTTATAGCACAGAGATTTCAACAAGCAGCAAACCTCACAGGAACCAATTTACACACACACACACACACACACACACACACACACACACACACACACACACCAACACTGGGTTGTAACGTACTCAAATATCTGCAACAGTAATGAAAACTGGTTGCTCCGCTACAGTATCATGACAGCAGGCTTACCAGAAAGCTTAAGAATCTTAAAATATCTGATTCTATTGATCTGAGTTCTCCAAGATGCTCCAAAAGAGATCTTCAAAGAGGCGTGGAGCTTTGCTCAGCTCACTTTCAGAGAAATAAAATTTGCATTCTTTTTTAGCTTATATGAGGCATATATATATATATATATATATATATATATATATATATATATATATATATATATGCCTCATATAAGCTAAAAAAGAATTATTATTAATTATTCTTTTAATATTAAATTCTTGTTAATTAATTAATTTCTTATTAATTTATATTGTAATTTTTTAGTGGTTGTTTTAATTATTAGATATGGTGCGTGGCTATATGGTACAGAATTATGTTCCAGTTTTGGTTGCTTTCCATATAAACTAGTGATACATTTAGGGCTACATACGGTAATATATACAGTAATATAGTGAGTAATATTTTAATATAGTGAGTATATTACATACGAACATTACAACATTTTATATATATGTATATATATATATATATATATATATATATATATATATATATATACATATGCATACGTATATGCATTAAATACAATATGAAACCTGTAAACATTTAAATTGGGAATCATATAATAGTAGTGTTGGAAACTTTTTTCCCAGGGAATTGGATATTTTACACTATTGCAATAGTCTTTATTGTAGACGAGTCTGGACATCAGAGCGTACTGCTTCGGTGCTGCTGTCATCAAGTTCAACTTTAAGTACTTATCATTGTACGCCCTCCAAAGGAGAACAAAGCACTCGGGTGATAAGTAAAAACTAATCATGCAAGGGAAATAGCCATCCTGGCACAGATCTCTCAGACCACTTCATTTCATAGAAATACTGAAAAGTTCACAACATATCTTCGGCATTCACTCAGACTTTTGATTAAATCATGAGCAAATGCTCACATACACAACAGGGGACGGAGACAAAGAGAAACCTTGCCCCCGTTATTCATACAAAGATGCATTGGGAGCTTCTGTCCAGCACTTTGTTTTTACACCATGTAATTTAAGCTGTCACTTCATTTGTCCCCTAAAGATGTTTAATATTCTTATACATATGTATTTATTATTTACAATACAGAAGAAGAAAATAAAACAGACATTCATATAATACATTTAGGAGACTATCCAAACTGCAACAGGCTGACCTTAGCAGCTGTTTACTGCTCAAGCTTAAACACACGCTCGCACATATGGACTTGCACATATCTGTCGAAAGAAGAATTCCACCAGCATACCACGACTCACAGCTCATGGAAAAAGCTGTCTGGTTTCATTAAACTCCCCAGAGCTCCACTCTACATCTCCTTCAGTTAAAGTACAAAGAGACCTTGAGAGCAGCAGGTTAGCATTGAGATTCCCGAAGGGCACGTTCACTGCATCTTGATGTTTCGGACTTGGATGCTTCTATAAACACACTGACAGTTCGGTGACAGCAAAGGAGCTGATCTCAGCTCAGCAACGTCTGCCCCGAGACACAATTCTCATCCTACCCAGCTGATGTCACCAAATGCGGGCATTACTGTTAAATTATGGCACCATCATGGGCAAGGCAATGACAGCTTCATAAACTTTGATTTAATCAGATGGGGAAAATTGAAGCATTATATGGGATAACGTACGGCCAAGTGGTGATATATCTGCAGTCAGATGCACCAGTGACTCCCATCAGCATTCATCTCACCATTCTCTTACTGGCCATGATGCCATCAAAGTTCAACGGCTCAGCCAACAGCGTCCAACAAATCCTATAAGGTAAGAGAGGATGATCAAAAGAGAAACGAGATGCAGATATTGTATCTAATGCATACAAATTCTTGAGCTTTAATTAATCAAATAAAAAAAAGCTCTTTCCCTTGTGCCACTGTGGTCAATGTCATTGCTTTGTTTATTTTCCTATAATGCAATCAATCGACTTATTCTGCTAGCTATTGAAACTCAAAGTGGAAGTATCTGCAGTGGCACAGAGAGACTCTGTCAGATGTTGGATTCAAGCCCATATTTCTTACAGTCATGTTGTGCTAGTACTCATTTCTGTCCAAGGAGCATGCCCTGCTCCTAATATACAGAATATATACTGAAATATGCATGAGGGCCGTGATGGCATGTCTAAAAATACACTCAAATAGGGAATACATTGACAGCTCTGTCATTGGGCTCTCCTTGAAACATGCCATCAGACACACTGATCTCTCTGTGTTTTTCCTCTCTGTCTTTCTTCTTCAGCAGGCTCCCTAATCAAAAGCACCCGCTATTTAACATGGACATACAAATTTATTGTGACATTTTACACAGAAAGACAATATAGAAACAGGAAATTATGTGAGGTGATTATAAAGGAAGCTTGCTGTAAAAATCATTGTGGGTGTTCATATGCAGATTACTATGAGAACTTAACAAAAAGATAGCATTTGTGAGGGACTCAATTCTTAATTATTATTATTTAAAAAAAATAATAACGAGTTAACTTTGACAGTCCTGATTAATACATTAATACCAAACGAATATCGAATTTTGTTACCTAACGACACAAAAGATGATCAGGTGATCAGGAATGTCTTTGTTTTTAAGTCATGTTTACATCACTGACTCACTTTATTATCCAGACTTTTGCTTTCTTCATTGTTGCTTCGTAAGCTAGCCTACTTCTGTGGTGAGTGATAACCAGGAAATGATATACCAGTTCTAGGTTGATCAGAAATTAAAAGAAAAAATGTTGACCCTTCACCAAATATATTCAAATCAAAGTTATGGGCTTTGTTTTAAATGTAAGCAGTAGAAGGAATATTTGTGTAAAAATGTATTTAGCAAAAGTAAAATGTTTATAGCATGTCCATGGTGCTAGCGTTAGCTGCTAACCCAAGAGTAGCTTGCGTTTTACACAAGCGTAATTGTGTATTCTTTAGTGATTTATTTCTAGCTTCAAGGAATTCTCTTAAATGGAGAAAATCCTGACAATTCCACTTATCGAGGAAGTGAATGAATTAAGACATTTGTTAAGGTATGCTGCAATAAGTAGAACCGTTAAATAGAACACACACGACCACACGTGTGTATGGATTACACAGTGTAAGGAGTGCATCAAAAGCTCTGCCACAAAGACTGCATGCATGTTGATCTGGTGGATTCCAGCAGCACTATCACCTCTGTAATTGGGCGGATTTCTCTAAGGCCGGTGTGAAATATGCCTGTGTGAATTTAATAAGTTCCAGAGTGTCGGCCTGTGTGCCACTAGTCCCCAGGTGATGCTGAGAGTTCACAAACATTTATCACCTAAAGATCCAGCAGCACTCAGACTAAAGCAGACTAATGCCTTCCTGCTCTTGCTCTCCCGCCACCGCCCGCACATTCAGGCAACAAATACACCTTTAATAGTTATCTATGGAGCCCCTCGCATGCAATGAACAGCCACATTCATTTCACTGCTCTGCAGTTCAGGGTAAGTGGATCATTTAAGTCAGACTACATGTTCAGCAGCTTTACACATTATATCAGTTGTAAAGCTGAACTCATGCAAAGAGACCTATTATTTGTGATGCAACATGTCTGTGCAGCCTCCAGATTCATTATAGTATCGCTACCAAAAAGTCTACCTTGGTCATATGCATGTGTAAGCTAATGGCTCTCAGATTGATTTTTAATTAGTAACACATTTGAACCAGGGCCAGTCATACCATCCCTTTATGCATAACTAATCAGGTTTTTCAGATACTGCAAAGTGATTACAATAGATCTTCCAGAGGCAAAATGAACAAAGCTAAAGGCTTAATCTTCACCTAGGGCAAACGAATGATAAAGAAAATGATGAAGCTTTTACATGAGATAATGCCCTCCATAATTATTTCTAAGCCAAAATATTACATTCTACCATGCTATTAATAAACTCCCAATATTCACTAATTACATGAAAAGTAACTAAGAGTGTGTTACCTGGAAAAAAAAGGTTTAAATTTTGTTCTAAATCAGAAGTAAATCATTAGTTTAGCTGGAAACTAAGCTTAGCCTCACCAGTTGCAATGATATGATTTAAAACAAAAGATTGTTGCTCATACTTACAGCTAGCATCATGTTCATGGCAACAGACAGGTCTGTGATTATGACGTTCCACACTGTGTGGTGATGCAGTGTTGAGTATTCCAAAAAAAGAAATAATTACTCATAAATTCATTTATCTTCAGTTACTGCTTCATGTTCGTCATCTGCATCTGGTGAATCTGGAGTTTATTGCAGGAACTATTAATGTGAAGTGAGAACACAAACATTGTGACATTCAGAAGCAATGTAGTATAGTCAGTCCACCTAGCAGCATGTTTTTCTGTGGTGTGACCAAACCTACATGAGCACAGAGAGCAAAGGACGGAAAGCAAAACAGAAAGAGTAACCTTAGCTCATGCGCAAACTGAGGACCCAAAAAGGGACTGTCAGGCAACAGCACACCTGCCTGGTTTTTGTATTTTTTTTTTTACACCCATTTTAAAAGTCTCGTGTGCAGGTTTCCTTAGCCCAGTTTTACTCCGTGTACCAACTGTGAGCATCTGCAGGCAAATTTCCTGTTGTTAATCAAGCAATAGCCTACTTATATAAACAAGATCATATTAATTATACTGTGTTAATATGCAGCCTATTTCCTCAAAGATGTGAAAGCTTTATTTCTATCCAATGCCATGCATTATTAGGTAGAACATTAAGTATACGGATGCAGCTAAGTGCATGCATTCTGCTTTTGAATTTCAAGCCGGGCCTCTCCTGCTGTGACTCATAATGGCAGAGACACTGATGTATGCAAGAAGTGATTCTTTTTTTAAATAATCTATAATACTTGTGCGGTATATATAACACTTACATAGAGACCAAATGTCCAGAACAAAATCCTCATCTTTGTACCATGTAAAGGTACAGTTTAGTTACATCATTTTAGTTACATTTAGGTACATCAAATCTCTCACCACATCACAATCTGTTATAGTCATGTCAATTACAGATCACGGATAAATCACTTTAAGCAGCTCTACTGTGTTATTTCTGTCCTTACATACAGTACATTTGCATGTTAATGCTCTTAATGAAGGCAATTTAACTCATTTATCCAGCAACCTTCTATATAAATTATATTCAGTTAAGGATGATTCATGGCACCCCCAGTCAGCTTGAGGCAGTAAACAAACACTCAGTGTCAAATATTGTTCCACGTTCACAAAGCTGTGGTGATTTCAGGAACACACATCTGTTAGTCATTGACCTTTTAACAGCTTAATTAAAACATTTACAAACATTTGTATATGGGAATGATTATGCAGATTAAAAAATATCAACGCAATTAGTAATAGCTGCACCCCAGTCTTGTATTTACAGCACGGTTATCCTAAATACATCCAAGTGACACTTGGTTTGTACTGGACAAACAAGAGTACTGTGGCTGTGAGTGAAAATTAGTTTGAGGATTTACTAGCAAGAAGGTTTAAGATTGATGTTTTGCCATTGCTGGACTTGTTTTGTCATCTAGATGCCTGCAAGAACTTACACTCCCCACTTTTTGTCCATAAGCCAGTGCACACTCTCACATCTTGCTCCTTCTGTAACAGTTACATGTTGTAATTTAGACTCATTTCAATCCTTGAATGATGAAAGTGCGAAACTAAGTCACAATGCGAATCTAAGTCAAGGGTCGTTAAGAACTTCATTAAGAAACATAAACTTATATAATGCTGGGAACTGAGGTTTTTGTGGCAGCAGCTACACTATGTCCCAAGAAATCAATTCCCGAAAAGGAATGTTTCCATCATTCCTATTTTTCAATTGATTAATTGCATGTATTTTGTCTTTTCATTAAATGTATAATTAGAATCTACCTATGAGGCCAGCAGTGCTTTTGAAGAGCCAGGTTTGGAAATGTTCTTAAGCAAACTTCTGTGCCTTGTATATGTTTCTATTTTGGGAATGATGTAAATTTAGACTGAACATCTAATCCTGCGTATCAACACTGGATCATATAATATGCTGATTGACATGAAGACTGAGGTCAACACTAACCAGGGGCTCATGATTCAGTGCTAGTAAGGTGAGAGTGTACATGAGAGCTGTGTGAATGAAATGGATCAATCTGTGTGGACAGACAGATTGCAAGTCAACACTCAATACCTACAGCAGTCCAGTGATATTATGGATGTTATGGATGGTATCATCACTTGTTAAGATCAGACATAGCACACATACCTCCCCTTCAGTGAGCTGGATTAGATGGCCAACACAGAGAAGTTAGAAATGCTAACACTAAGATCCAGTTTATAACTTGCACACCTTGCGTGGAAAAAGACAATTTGTAGATTTGTGTCTGTGGTGCCAGTAAACATTATTTAATCTTTATCTGTATCTTTAAAGCCAATGAGAATATATTACTTCTGTGTATGCTTTATTTTCCTGTTTTGGGGAATTGACTTTAGGCAGTGAGGGACATTTGGCTTGTCAACGATCAGCCATATCCCCATCACCATCATAAACACACACACACACACACACGCACACACACACATACGTACTACAAGAAATTATGTTTCTGCTTTGAAACACTCATACTCATAATTTTTCATATTTTCAGGTTGCATTAAAAAGAACAAATATCATGCAGGAACTATTGTACGCTCTTTACCTCTGCTCTATACTCAATGTACAATTAGAACATAAATGAAATTAAAACAATAATCTGAAATTGAGAATCAGAAAGAGTTCTAAGAACAAGAAAACAAAAAAGATTAAACCATAAAAAGATTCAAATACATTTGCACTTATGCAAGGCCCCCATGATCACTCAGCTATACAAAACTAGCATATTTGCATATTTAGCTTATTTTTTTTGTTTTTAGGATCGTAGGGTCAGTTTTTGACCGCGACTACAAAGTCACTCTGGGTAGGTGGCTCGTAAATGGTGTAATCGGCATTGTAGTTAAATCAAACATTGTAGTTAAAGTAGTGTAGCTATAGGTTTCATGCTTTCATGGAGTTGGTTCTACACAAACAATCCTATGTCCTCTATGGCATTGCTTTAATAATACATTGAAAGCAGATGGTTCTATTTTATGCCACCTTTTCATTCCATATCTCATGTCGATTCAAATAAATATCATATACACCTTGATTGTTTTGTTTTTTTTTGCATTAGGTCTGAATCTCTGGAGCTTGCAGCTCAGGGGCTGTTCAGTGATTAAAAATGATAGATGTTTCCGCTAATGTCTTATTTCTTCTCTGCATTTCACTTGATATTGTATAACACAAGAGCAATGCAGTGATAGGTCCCTAAGCCTCATATTAATACTACCTAAGGCTACAAACCTGGAACCAGCACCCTGAAAATTCATGCGCAGCTCTGTGTTTATTTGGGTAACGAATTGCCATAATTAATGCAGTCATTGATTCTTCTTCAATTTGCCCAACAAAGGCAAGTCCAATTTTTAATTTAGAGTGAGTCACAGGACAGAGTGTTAAAAATGGGTGGGGGAGGCGGGGCGATTACGGTGGATGAAGAGTGCTCAACATATTCTAAATAATTGCAGTGCGTGCATAGGAAGCGAGTGTAATTATTCTATGAATCACTTTTGAATACATTCAATTAACTTTAGCCTAGATGTAGCAGCTTTTGGATCTGCTCATGATTCTTTATCCCACCCCTCACTCTCATGCTCATCCACTCTAATAAAAATGCAAATATGGTGAGGGGAGCCAGGAGTAGGAGGACGAGAAGACATTTTCGAAACCTCTGTGTCACATTGCTAAAGGCTTTTTTGTGCTCCTAAATAATGTGCTAATCAGAGTTAGCATGCCAGGGATGGAACATTCAGAGAGAGCTTTCATTAGACTTAATTACCCCAATTGAAGATGTTCAGCTTCATCAAAAAGGATCCCAACATAAATATCTTCTCTCCATACATAATTGTGTAGGCTTTTTAGCAGTGAAGGAATTTATAGGATGTCTATTTCAAAGCTTAGTGATATTCGTGAATTCTTCTTTTGTTTGTTTTTCTTCACTGTATATGTGGTGGATCTAGTGGTTGTAGCACCTCACTGATGGAACACCTGGATGAGGGTCATGGGACTGTGTTAGCAGGGCAAAAAAGAACAATATGTGTTGTTCTTCACCTCATTTGTTATTATGGGTTGATTTTCACCTATAGAGCTGCCCATCTCCCCTGAGTGTCATTAGCAGTAAAAGAGCTGTTGACCCCTCATGACTATTGGAAAAAACTTGGTCTTGGGTGAAGTAATCAAGCCATTGACTGACCCCGTGCTCAGAGTGAGTACCTGGCCGTGAGACGTGCAATTATTCAGCTTATTGAATGTTTTCGGTACACAAGGCACAGACCAGACATAGGTCACTCATTGATCTGTTATCTTCTTTAAAACGTATAGTGTTATAAGTTGCCTCTGTGTTTTAGTAGGAACGATTGGGAACCAGTGGCAGCTGAGAGATATAAAAGTAAAATTTTTTATATGGAGCCCATGGGTGAAAGAAAAATATAAAATCAAATATTTGTTTCGATCCTTTTTTTTCTTTACCCTGGAGGTATCATTTTCTGCATAGCTGATTTTCTGAATTGGTGCATGCAATCAATTCCGGTGCTTGCCTTTTTTTCCTTTTTTTTTGATGATGAAATAACCTTTTCCACCTTACTTGATTGCATGCAGTTATTGGAAGTTGAAAATATAGCACAAGTAATTATAAACCTCATCCATAACATAGTTAAGCTACATTGTGGTTGGCAGAGAGCTGAGTCTATTGTTGAGTTTCCCAGTGCTTTAGAACAATGATTATGATGAATCGCCTTAACCCTCCAAATTTCAGAGGCGGCTGTGGCATGCCTTATTAAAGAGAGAATAGGTGAGAGCGTAATTAAGGCCAGCAAACAGCAGTGACAGTGAGCTGAGCTGCCTGACCGAGGCCACAGCATGAAAAATGGCTCCTTCACGATTCCAATTAATCAGCTGTATTTGGCGTAATGTTGTTTGACGTTGGCAGGGAAGATGTCCTCTGGGTGGGTCTGTCCTCTGACTAACCATGCCTCTGTTATTCCCCCATCAGTGTTTGTGACTGCACCAATCAAGCACATCTGAGTGAAAGTGTATGCGTGTATAGTGAGATAGAGTAAGAGAGATGGAGAGGAAAATCTCTCTCTCTCTCTCTCTCTCTCTCTCTCAATTGTTATCAGTCATTGGTTCCTCCTTTCTGCTGCTGATTTGCAGTTGATTGTGCAGGCCACACAGACCAGCAGCAGAACCTGATTAACCTTTCAGTGACACCGCTGCATGTGACCACGGCACTTCCACTCTTCCCTATCCAATATCCACCACCTCACCTCTCTTCCTGTGATGAATTAACATTGGAGGAATCCAATGGCCCATAATTACCAAACACTTCGGACACGCTAACATTTTTCAGCACTGTCAAGGGCCTGTCTTGTGCGGCGGGCTTTCGCCCCGTTTCGCCGGCAGCTCCTCGCTCTTCCTAACTTTGTTTTCTCTGACGTAGATTAGATCTGCCACCCCATTACAGATTCATTTTCCTAATTTTTCATGTCTGCTCGGCGGCCCATCTGCGGCAGGCTGATAATTGTGGGGACCAGCCCTGGTGATTAACATCAGCAGAATTAATTACGGCCGCCATTAAGGCTGCAGGTTGCACACGGTGATCAAGAGAAATTAACTTTCTCCCAGGCCTCTACATCATCTCACCTTCAGTAACACGGATGGCTCGCAGACAGCCAAAGGCCTGGCCTTGTGTGTCACACTGCACAAACAAATGCACACCAGGACACACGTGTAAACACACACACCAGAGACCCCGTGCTCTGCGGTTAAATTCCCATTAGCGTTCCTAAGCACTGGGTGACTGGTGTGAAGTGTAAATGCGTGTGTCTTATTTTGCATCGTGATAGGTATCTGCCCCTGCATACCACTCAGGATATATTCCCGCCTGAAATGTTTTGGATAAAGTGAATGAATAAATGAACGAGTGAATGCAAAAAAAAAAGTGGTAGTTTGTGCTTTAACGATTTAACCAGATTTAACAATTCAAAATCCCGATAGGAACTTATCCAGACAGACAAAGGGGTAAAATTGCAGCTGACTGAAATGTTTTACTGTAAACATTATGTATTAGTGCAGCATTAGTGAGTCTAAGGGTTCGAAAGGGTGTTTGGCAGAGGATGTGTTTGTGAGTGATGTTAATGGCGTATTCACTCTCCCCTACTGTGAGCTTTACAGTGCTGGTGTCAGGAGCAGATAAGCAAATTGTGGCTGTATCATATTGACTTGTCAAGGTTAAACACAGAGCTACAAGAGCAACAGTCTGTGCAGCCTCCATCCTCTGCGGCATTGTTGGATTACCGAATTAAGCAGAACATGCATAAGCACAGAAAGCCAGGCTTGGCTTTTTCTTTCATAGAAATTAATTTGATTTAGTTCTGTGAGATCTAATTACAACTTACCCCGAGCCCTTTGGAGTTTTTTTTAATGCGCACAGTGTGAGGGTCATGCAGGGGAAAGAAAAAAGGGCTGGGGGACATTGAGCACAGCGCAAGTAAGTTACAAAGCAACATCACACAGAGCAATGATGAGATTCGCCATATTTTGCATTCAAATATTTGTACGCGAGACGAGCCAAGATCCCTATGAGAGAACTACGCTAATGCAATAATTAAGAATGACTTATTTTCATAGTAGCAATGTGCAGCGCACAGGGATAATTACAACTATAATAAAAAAATCTGTTCAATGCAAAGCCAAATGAATTTTTAGATTGAACTAATGTAATCTATACAATTGTTAATTAACAAAAAAATGACCCTAGCCAGGATTACTGTACTTTTAAAGTGGGTGGTCACATTGATGAATTAGAAGGGTTCAATAATTCAGGTTTTGGATCGCTAATGTATCTTCTTAAGTACGTTCAATGAAACAAAAATTCTGATTACTTCCATCATTTGTTAGAATACATTACTACTAGTAAGAGTACTACTAGTAAGAGTGTGTGTGTGTGTGTGTGTGTGTGTGTGTGTGTGTGTGTGTGTGTGTGTGTGTGTGTGTGTGTGTGTGTGTGTGTGAGGCGTTTGTGCTTCTTCCCTATCAGTTTCATCTCCAGAAGCACAGCTGTGCTGATTTGAAAGGTTAACAGACTAGTCAGCAATTACACGGCACTGTGCAGTAAAGCACAATCACATTACAGCTAAGGACAAATGCCAGCCTGAGGCTCCATCTAGAGAGATAGACACACTATATTGTTCAACTGCAAGGGCTTAAAGGGCACAGTCTATGTAGGTGGATGTGTTTGTGTGCCTGCAAATATAAACAAACTGTATTTTGACACACAAACTAAAATACCCCGAATCTACATATTAAAATATCCAACAAAATACGGCATTATATCCAATAAATACGGAAAATACGGAAAATATATCCAACAAAATATGGAATTAATTACAAATAAAATGCGATAAGTAAAGAGAACGCAACGGGTGCATTCAGAAATCAATCACACTGGACTAAAAAAACAGCTTAACACATTGCTTTTCAAAAATTTTGCTTTATGGATAATTTTAGATTGTTTTCTGTTATTATTTTGAAGCGTGGGCTAAACTAAACGATAAGGAGTGTTGCTTGATAGTATTCAACTGAGCAATTGAAATAACTGTTCATGTGATATCTGATTAACATTTTATTAAAAGAATACTACAACAACTGTTGTGCAAAAATTTCTGCAACATTCTAGATAGACACTGGTGAAGCTGCTGCCTTTGATCGGGAGGGGTGTAGCTCAGTGGGCTACTGATCGGAAGGTGGGTGTTCGAGACCCGGTATTGCCAAGATCCAACCCTTGGGTCCTTGAGCAAGGGGCCCTTAACCCTCTGTCCTCCAGTGGCACTGTATCATGGCTGACCCTGCACTCTGACCCCAGCTTCCAAACAAGCCGGGATATGCAAAGAATTTCACTGTTCTGTAATGTATATGTGATAAATAAAGGCTATTCTGATACAGCAGAGAATTCCTCTTGCATTAAAGCAGCTGAAATAGACCTTCATGAGCATGAATACTTTTAGTTCAGGCACCAGAGCACAGGACTAAAAAAAGGTAGATAACGAAGCCAAAAGAGCAGAAAATCTAGCTAATGTCAAGCAGATGGGGCTGAGACAGAGGAGCACTTATTTCCAAAAACGTTGGCGAAATGTCTCAAATATTTTGTAAACTTCTGAAATTTCAGCAGACGGATAATGTCAGTTGGAACGGTTTCAGACAAAATCCTCAACTATGTGCACTGCGCAATTGGCAGTGGCACTTCTCAGATCGTGACAATCATCCATAAACCTCTGTGTGCGTGCATGCGTGTGTGTGTGTGTGTGTGTGAGCGAAACAGCAACATGAGGAAACTGTATAGTGTTCTGGTGTTCGTCTGCAGGGTCAATGGAACCCTGTGTGGGTTTAAAGGCCTCTTTTTAAGGAGAGATGCTCCGTTTGCCAGAGGCCGCCCACATTTACTCATTACATAATCTTTCCAGTGTGAGTGCCCCAGTGATGGCGGGCTGATTTACAGGTCTGTGTGCAGCTCTGATACAGTCATGTTAAACTTTGCTCATTAAAGGGAGGATGTCATCACTCTGTGACACCAAGGGAGCGCTACGTGTCACACGTATCCGCAATACGGTCAACTGCTGTCCGGCAGAGTTTGCAACATTCCCTAAATCTGTCAACACCTCTGTGGACCAGGAACCCGCACCCCATTCTGTCGAATACACATGCATACATGCACACACACACACACACACACACACACACACACCTTGCTCCAGTGCCATTGCCAGAACACGTAAATGAAACACAACCCCACTGCAATACATATCCGATTCACTCAAACGCAAAGGAAAGAAAACAAACCCATCTTTTCTCACACAGCACATGGATGGAGGTTGTAGGCAGACCAAGCTCCCAGCAGACTCAGCGCTGTACACCAAGCAGATAAGCAGCACGGGTCAAGATAAGAGAGCACTACCAACCTGCGACTGCTACGCACTTGTACACAAGCACACACACACACCACAAGCATTACTTTGTGAAACTATAACCTTTCCCCCCCCTCGCAGCGTTCTGCACTTTATTATTTATTCTCTTCTCTGAGATTTGTATTAGCGACTGTAAAGCGAGGGTCATCATCAGTGATCCTGTTCAACAAATCTGCCTCACTCTGCCTCACTCTGGCACTTTCAGCTAAGAGCGCAAAAGCAAAGGATTATGGGATAGCAGAAAGGACCAACTCTGCACACAGTTACTAAACATTGTGCATCAGCTGAACAAGCCAGAGCCAAACTTTGAAACTCGGAGCTGGTAAACAAAAAACACAAGCAAAAAAAAAAAGGAAAAAAACTCACAGAACAATAAGGATAATAAATGAGAAAGTCACCCATTTGTTTTTATTGCAACAATACAGCATTTGCATCCCGATGATATTATACAATTTTATATTCATTGGTTTTCTTTAAGTATGTCTTTTTTTGTGTGTTGCTTTTTTTCTTTTATGCTTACGAGACACGCATGTGGAGTGTGTGGTGTGAATTAAGAAGAAATCAATTCACATGCTAATGAGAGAAGCTCTAATTTATTAGCTGCAGAGGAATGTGTATTACATTAATTTCAGCTGTAAACAATTATTCCAGGGTGAGATTTATTGCCGTGCGGAGGAGAGAAAACAGAGACACAAAGCAGCTTTTATCACACTTTCAAAGTGTGCTACTTTTAGATAAGATTCTACTTTCAATTTTGAATATGCCTCAGAGCTTTTTGAGTATTAGACTAAAATCCATCCGTAACTGTCAAGACACTTGTATTTTGCAGGCCTGTTTGGTTTGGTTTGCATTACCTCATATTCATGATTGTAGCCTTAGTATTCACTGTAGACTCTGCATAATAAGGCTGTATAATAAGGCTTTCATGGGTGAAAAATAGTTTCCTAATTCCTCATGGAATGTACCTGCTGTATGCAAATAATAGAGATACTCTGTTTTCATACCTCCCTGTAGCACAGTTCACCCCCAACCCTATTTAAAGGTGGAAAGGGAATAACAGCCTGGCTTGTGCCACCATTATGAAGAAGGTGCCCTCTATTGACTGTATTAGGAACTGCACCAATCTTTCATCGTAATTAGCTAAGGTCAATCATTGAGGCACTTGGGTTACACAAACAAGGCGTTTTAACTTGTGACCAAAATGATACTATAAACTTATTGCATCATAGTGATGAAAGAGGCTTGACCCGAAAAGACAATGCTGCTGCCAAATAGTTGACCCAGGCAGAGGCTCTACCATGATATGACCCAGTCATCATCAGTTTGGTCTGTTTCCTTATAGTAGCATAAACACTATTTGATTTATATAATAGCCTTCACAGTTTATTATTTATGGGTTTATCCGCTTTTGACCTTGATCCCTTGTGTTGTTTTGTGTGTTTGTGTGTGGTAGAAAACCTGTCTAGTGTTGTATCAGATTCTCGACCCATGCTCCCATACATTAAGGCGCTCCTAATTGTTGCTATTCTGTAAGCAAATGATCTACAATACGTAATTCAAGGATGCAATCCATCACACGACTGACGCTCAATAATATATACGCTTAGTGGGTTGGCGACATTTATCCATTTCCTAAACCAATAATGCTGCTTTCCTTAATCCCACTACAGTCTCGCATGGCTCCAGTACTGCGAACGGTGAGCTGTGATCTCCACTACGGCCCTGCTAAAAGATGAATGCCTGTTATTGTTTGTGTGATGACAGTGTGTTTCAATCTGGTCCAGAGCAGTGTAGCCCCAGGTAGTGTTGCTTCTTCGCTGAGTCAGTTCCTCTTCCATCGATCCATCATGTGTTCTGTCCACGGCGGGCAGGTGTAGTTACGGTTTCCCTGGGGACGCAGGAAACACCTGCCCTGCTCTCCTCTCCTCTCCTCACAACTTCATCAGCACGCTGCAGTGCCCAAAAAACTGTCACAGCAGCACTTTCCTGCTCGTTTGTCGTGCACAAGGGTGTTAAGGGAGCAAGGCTGGCTCGAGCAATCCGTGGTCCAGGTGGAGGCTAATGCACTGATAAGACCGCACACACACACACACACACACACACACACACACACACCTAAGACCTGGCTACCTTCTCCAGCCACAAAATGCAGCAAATAAGCACAAACTATAATATGCATGTTGCTGCATTAATCAATTCTTTTGGAGTTTAGCACACATGACCCTGCTCGTTTTTCAGAAATAGGAATGATTTTACTATACAATAAATACCTAAATGAATAGCTAGCATGGTAATTATTTTGGAACATCAAAAAGTAGGCAGGGCAAAGGTGTGTGTAGGGAGGGGTGGTCAGGGAACCAGGTTATATCTTGGTAAACAGCACAAAACAAGACTAAGGGTATATTCTTTTCATTTTAAAAAGGGGTTATATTGGAATGTAGCTTTAACACACTTTACAATTTAACACTAACAAACATGCCACTGAAATGTCCTTATAGGTTTGGTATGTGTGTATGTGTATGTGTGCACCATGCAGTCACACCACAGGACAAACTTTTTTTTTAATAAATGAATTAATAAAAATAGTGTAAAAATTCTCTTGGGCATTTTATATTTTTGTGGAAAATGTGTTTTCTTATAGTTGTATCCTCATGGCTATGAACTTATAATGAACTGTGTGTGTGTGTGTGCATATATAATATATATTATATATATATGAAAAAAAACATTTTATCATTTTTTAAATATATGACAGTGCTGCACATATTTGATATACATTTATTATTAAAAATATGATATATATACATATATTCATTTATTTGATATATATTCATTATAAAAAGTCATGGAACTGATGTAATGTATGATATTTAATATATTTTAATATAGAGCATAAAAACAACTTAAAATAAAAAAAAAACATGGAGCTACACATATAGTGGCTTTTTTTTTACATGCACTCATATGACACCAGGTTTACACACTTCTATGACTCTATCTAGGGCTCTATCAAAAAGCAGAATGTATGAAGCATGTTTTAGTTTTGAAAAAAATTAATAATATAATAATAGCAATAACAATTATTAGTATTATCATTATTACACACACACACACACACACACACACACACACACACACACACACACACATATATATATATATACACACACACACACACATATATATATATCTATATGTGTGTGTGTGTGTGTGTGTGTGTGTGTGTGTGTGTATAAAATTGCATATTAGAAAATAATATCATGCAGATCTACTTCTTCGGATTGCTTGTAGTTATATTTGTTTTGTTTTTTGCCTTTTCTGATATATGTTTAAAATAAAATATAATGTAATCTATCATATCAAAATAGTAAGGTAAATCATGGTGCATTTCCCCACCCTGAAGACAGCTATAACATTTCTGCAGAGCAACGTCAATAAAACATGATTCATTTAAACCTCGGGAAAAAAGCATTCAGTGGTTTCATTTCTATATAAATCTAATTCTACTGTGTTTCTCACGCAGGTCCCTTTGCATGTACTGTAAAGGCTAAAGGAGAGTAGTCAGAAAGGAACACATATGCAGTACAGGACCTGGCACTAGGCCCAGAACTCAGCTAGAGATCTGTCTGATCCACAGAGTTGACATGCAGAGATTTGGAGAACTGCAGCTCGCTTGTAGCATTTGATAGGAGCACATCTCGGTGGTGTTTGGCCGTGCAGGAGCACCATGCAGAGACGTTTACGAGTCTCATGAAGAAACAAATGTTCAGTTTCCATAAACATTCAGAGGAGAGATTTTTTTTTCTCCCCTTTCCCTTTTTATTTAACATCCAGATTTTGGCCAGACAGAGCAGGCCATATTTCACTGCACAACTCGCGTTGTTCACACGTTAAAGCAACCATATGTTCTCTCATGCATTGGGTTCTAGAGCGTCGATTATGGAGGTATTTCTCACGTCGTCAATCATTAGAAATGTTAGCTTTTATAATTACAGTTAGTCCTTGTTTATAGCCTAATTATAACCGGTGGGGAATTTGATCCCAGTACATATGTGGAGGGAAAAAAAAAGGAATGTCTGCGTTTGGCTTTTTTTTTTCCTCCCCAACCTCGAGCCTCTCGGTCGGCTTTGAAAAAGGCCCGTTGGACTCTATTTTTATTCGGCGCGATTTACGTGTCGTTTCCGCCGCGCGCTCGCGCGAGACAAGGAAACAGATGCGCGCGGATTGTTCTGCAGCTCTATTCCTGGGAGAGCCGCGGATCCGCGCGCGCCGCGTTCTCCATCAAAAGCACTCCGCGCGGCCATGTGCGTTCCCCTCGCACGCGAGCGCCAGCTCACACACCACGACGGTCACTGTCTGTTTCCGCGTCTGCCCCTCTGCGTTTCCTGTGCGTTTCCACTTGCGTATGTCCGTGTCGGGGCTTTGGCGCGGGTTTCCCTTTCCCAGGATGTGCATATGGGACTACGGACAAGGCTGGCCTGGTTTATTGTAGTCTACCCCGCCACTAATCTCCAGCCGGTGCCCTGAAGTAACCTCGCGCTGCACGGTTTGTTATTTTCGCAGCTCTAACACGCGTTACATAGCTCATTCTCTGCGTCCGAGGCGACGTAGGGTATTGGAGAAGGATATGGACGCGCCGCTGACCTGTGTGAATGCAGTGCGCCACCTTTGGGTTCTCCAGGGTAGCTCTCGACCTGAATATGACGTACAGCTCGCAAAAAGGTGCATCTTTATGTGGCCTTTTCCCCCATTCATTCCATGATTGTTCGTCGGAATCGCATTTCCAAACTCACCGCGACATTTTCTCCACAAATCTTGTATGATGTCATATTAGTATGAATCACATTTTATGAATTGTATTCAAAATAAAGCATCTATATCGTGCTGCATGACCTCAGGTAGACTATAACTTGGCAGTGTCATAACAGTTGGATTGTGCAATATTTTCTGTCATCACGTCCTGAAGCACTCCCCGTCCTTCTCATTTTATTGTTTTTCCTGCTCTAACACTCCTATTTCAGGAAAGGTTGTTAATTAGCTGGTGAGTTAAATCAGGTGAGGAAAAAGAAAAGCACTCATGTATGTTTTAGGTGTTTGGAATCTTTACTTCGCAACGACACGAACTCCCAAGGTGTACTCTAATCATATGAGAATGGAAATTATTCTCACAGGAAACATGGACCAACTATTAATCTTTTTTTTCCCTCCCCACCAAAAAAAAACCAAAACATTTTCCTGCCTGCACATGGTTATCTGGGACTCTCATTTACGTTTAGTAAATCAGACTCATTTCTGCTGGCCAAGATTTTCTTTTTCATGAAAATCATATTCTGCATTCTACATGATGCTGTTTGTTTTAATGCTTGCTTTTGTGTTGGTGTTTTCATCTATTATAGGTTTCAAATTCCACTTTAAGTTTGGAACTTTCCACATGCCTCCTCCCTCAGACTTTTCTAATAATCTGATTTCCTTATCCTTTCTTTCTTCTTTTCCAGTCATTTTTGTGGTGGATTGAACACTATTGTACTCATAGGACTACACGCAGTATATTTCTACAAGCTAATAATATGGATTTGATTTGATTTTGATCCGCATGCATGTAAGCACAAAATGACATTAAGGATATTTATTTCGAATATTTTATGTCATTTATCATAATCCATAACGTTTTTGAAATTAATGCAAACTCACTCAATCTCCCTTTCATAGTAGACACCATGCAGATTTTTTCATTGCAATTCATTGTTTTAATTCCGATTAACTAACAGTCTTAATGACGAGTTATTAAATCCTTTTAACATTCTGTAGGTTTATGGTTTATATGCAATTATAAGCACACAATAACTGAACAGTGAAAGACTGAAATAAAGTTCTGTAGACTTTATTTGTTTGCCAAATTTTTACATTTGTAGATATAACAGAAGAAATGATATAAGGCAGAAGAAAGGAGAGATGTTACTACTGTAACAAGACTATAACCCAAAGCACAGGTCAAAGATCTGTAAGCAATAGTTAGAGAGAAAACAGTCAGCTGGAGTGATATCTATCATGGGATGGTTCGCCGAGCCACTAAACCTAAATCCTACTGAACCTTTCTGAACTGGATCACAAGGTCCAATTAACAAAGCACACCTGATGCCAGTTTTACATGAGGCAGGGCAAAAAATCTGAATTTTAGAGAAACTTATTGTGTAAATGGTAAAATTGTGTAAAGATGTGATCCATGCTAAGAAAATATTTTCAAATGAAAATAAAGCTTAATATCTGTACATTTATGTTTGTCAAAGTAAATACATATTACTGAGTTTGCTGCATATAAAAAAGAAACATGCACGTATCTCTCCAAAAATAGTTTGTTTACCAAAACAAGAACATAAAATGTATTATGAGACTTGTTTCGGTCAATAACGTATTTTATTGGAAATTTGTTCTTGACTTGTACATTTTAGAGAATTTGATTGACATGTTGCTACCTTGACATATTATATCGCTTTATAATAATCACATCCTACACACAGTACTGTAAGTGAGAATATGCATTGTATACTATATAGTCACTGGTCACCCTCTGTTCTGTTTAATGATGGGATAAAATGAAACTTTTGATGAGTTTACACTTTATCTATTAGGACAGTTCATTTCTCCTTTTTTTATTTACTTTATTTTGTGTGTGTGTGTGTGTGTGTGTGTGTGTGTGTGTGTGTGTGTGGTGTGTGTGTGTTGTGTGTGTGTGTGTGTGTGTGTGTGTGTGTGTGTGTGTGTGTGTGTGTGTGTGTGTGTGTGTGTGTGTGTGTGTGTGTGTGTGTGTGACTGGTTTTAGATCTCTGTGACTTGGCACTCTGGCTGATGTTTTGGGCTGCACAGAGGATTTTGATGCCAGAGCGGTAGCTATGTGTTTAGAGCCACTCTAAATGCTAATCATTCACCATGCTAATGAGGTGTGGGAGGATGGGCAAGCAGAACATGTGCCTTCTCCAAGGTTAAATTAAGCACAGAAATCATCGTGCTGAATTAAAAAAATGCTCTGTTATTTAACACTGATCATGCAGCCAAACTTGGATTATTTTTGTTTGTTGCTAATGTTAAGCTAATAACAGAATAAGTGGGTTGACAACTAAGGATTTATTGCTAGGAATAAAGTGCACAGTTTCACATTGCACGATAAAATATGTAGTGTTTTGTGGATAACAGCGCCATCTAAGGGTCACAGTGAAAGCACAGGGAGGCTAATCACGACCTTTATAATAAATGCTCCTATTGTTGTTGTTATGTTAATAATAAAATTAATAGTAATAACAAACAACAATAATAAATAATAATATAATAATAATAATAATAATAATAATAATAATAAGAAGATTAAAAGATTAAGAAGAGGAATATTATTATTATTGTTGTTGTTATGAATTTTAGTACATTTGGTTTGTCATTTTTTTCTGCATCTATAATTTTGTGTTGATAAAAAATACATTATTATCTATTCTTATTTGTAATAATAATAAGTATAGTAATAATAAAAAGAATATGACTAATAATAATGAATGTTATTAATGTTCTGATCCTATTTTAAAATCGACACATATAAAAGATTTGTAAATATCCTTGCATTGATGTAAGCATTAATCTTTATCATAGAGACTTTTTTTGACACACTGTAACTATTTGTTTTAAAAAATTTTACGTAGGAAATGATGAATATATTAAAGAATGACTACAAAATGTGTATGACATATAAAATATATAATATTTAATAATTGTGTTTTGTCAAAAATTGCTACTGTGTAGTTTCATAACATTTTCTATCTGAGCAACCCTTCTTTAGTTTTCGAATAGTTTTCGAAATAAGCACAGAAGCGATTTTCAGAGGAATCCGTTCAAGAGCGTCTCAGTGCGCCATCTACTGGTGATGCAAAGACAATCTTTTCTATTTCTTTTCATGCTTTATTTCGGACTGCTTTGTTTGCAATGTATAGATGTTATGGCGGTGTGCAACAAATGCAGTATGTGAGTTTCATCAGTAATAAACGCATGGTGTTATAAAGTAACAATAGTAATAATAATAATAATAATAATAATAATTATAATTATAATAATTATTATTTATTATTATTATTATTATTACAATAAATAAAATACTACTATAACATCATTTCATTATAACAAATGAGTACTAAAATAAAATAAAAGTAAATAACAGAACTAGGCAGACCGTAGACAGAGCTGGTCTAATTCAGATTGGTCTAATAGATGACATGATGCTCAGAAATATAGACCTTCTCCACATCATCCTCCCAAATGGCTCGGTGGTTTAGTGCATGACTGTGCTTGCAGAAGCGGTGCTAACCAGGGTTCAAGTCTCAGTTAGAACGAGGTCTTCTGAGATCTGCAAATCTCACTGAGATTTTCTTTATAATTATCATTAAAAATGTTTCTGAAAAGTTTAAATAGTATTTAAGTATAAACAATAAGCAAAATAAAAACAATAAACAAAAATGCTTACTCTTCTTAAGTAAGATTCATAAAAACATGCAGCTGACGGGTGAAGCATACTGACTGCTAATATCATTTGGTTTTCTGGGAGAGATATAAACTTTGAGTTAATTATTGTCTTAAGTGCTGTCTGAAAACGTAGGAAAGATGACACTTTGCCCACCATTTGATCAGTGCGTTACGTCATACATTTTTCTGCCAAAAAGTGACATGTACAGATAAATTCCCTTTACAAGAGGAAGGATAAATCAGGAGAATGATGTAGGCCAATTAAAGTTGGGCAAGCCTGTTAAATAATTATAGCCTATCTTTATACCCAAGTATTTATTGTTTCTTTTTAGAACTTCACATATACACATATTTCATGAATTTAATATAGAAAAAATGATCTTGTAATGAAGGAAAATCCATCAGACACCACAAGTAAATGAATGTGAAATTTTCTGTAAAAATATTTTTTTATTATTTGTCCATGACGCTGATAAGTGACTCTGATAAATGTCACATGCTTTGACTGAGCTAGAGTGAAGATATTTCTGCATGCAATAATTGTAAAATTAGTATATATTAGTACATATTAAAACATACACACACACACACACACACACACACACACACACATATATATATATATATATATATATATATATATTATATATATATATATATATATATATATACATATACATACACACACACACACACACACACACACACACACACATAAATATCTTTGTCACCACTGAGCACTAAGTGTAAAGGTGCAAGACGAGCAGCCGCACTGCAGGCATGGCTATGGGTGTTGCAGTTAGGAGAACTTCTCAACAAATCACTCAGCACACACTTCAGATATACCACCCTATACACCAAACACCTACACAACCACACTGTCCTAAAACTCAGACTATCACTGGAACAAACTTAATGATCAACTGGAAAAAGGCATCACTCAATGTGTGAGTGAGGATAACCAAAAGACGCTTAATAGATCAATAGATCCAGTATACTGCAACAGGGGTGAACGACATGAAAGGTCTTTGTCTTAAAAGTAAAAATGTACCAATAACACAGCAGCATTACGGGCAGACTGAAATATATTCTTGTGTCTAATGGAATATATTTTGTTTAAGGCAGTATCATGAAAAGCAGCCATTTACTAATATCAAAGCCCAGGAGTTTGAGAGTGCAAGATAAAACATAGACATCAGCTGAATTGTTGGCATACCTTTACCTAGTCTGGTTTTAAACACATCCTCATGCTGTGTATTACTTTTTTTCTTTTCAGACAACTGTACCTCAGCCTTAGCTTTGAGTCGCTTCTCCTCAGTGCTGTGTTCATTTGATTTTACTGGTCATTTTGTGCAATGTTCAGCATTATCATTATATCATGTTGTAAAACACAGCTGGCAATTTGCTCTTACAGCACATTTCAAACAACTTAAAAAAAAGGACTCATATTACAGTCATGTCTTATTAATAAAAAATGATAAAAAGGAACTATGACTAGATGACACAAAAGTGCAAGTGCACAATTAAGGGTGGAAAGGTTTCCAAGCTGTACAGTAAACTGAGTCATTAAATAATATGTTTAATTAAGAAGTAAATGTGCTGGAACAAACATGTTTGGAAAATCTTGTACATTACATCTATTAAACCCTATTAAACCCAGGAATAATTTATTTACTCATGTAATTATGTACTTTGCAGATTTAGCTTGGTGAAAATGTGAATCCTGGAATTCCTGTGTTGTCTAAAATGTTGATGACAATGATTATGACAATCTTACAAGCAAACAGGATTCTTTAAAAAAATGCATTTATTTCATACCATCTACAGGAAAACTTTTTTGTTCTGTTTCTCTTCAAGGAATAATGTTTCATTCGTGTTTGTGGATAATCTCAAAGTTTAGGACAAAATCAGGAATACTTACCCTAAACCGATAATATCTTGACATACCTGCAATATGTCATGAATGTATAAGGAGATATTACCAAATTGCTGCTTATCTAAAATTAAAAGAGTGACCTACCTATAAAATCAGATGAGCTTTAAAATGAGTTTTTGTTTATATAATTTTTTTTATTTACAAGAAGCATCATTTGTAATGTTACAATGACCACAAGAAATATGGAACAAACCTTTGTATAAATAAATTAGCAATCCAATCTTGGCTGAATAAATAAACGAATAGATAGATAGATAGATAGATAGATAGATAGATAGATAGATAGATAGATAGATAGATAGATAGATAGATAGATAGATAGATAGATAGATAGATAGATAGATAGATAGATAGATAGATAGATAGATAGATATCCAGCAGGGGGCGCAACAAACCATTGCTTATGTAAAACTGACCGCAAATACTGAACACAAGTAACTAAAACAAGTTACTTACACGTTTTAACAGTTGGCGTTAATAAAGGAGCATAACAAATACTTACAACCGATATATAGGGATTTAATCCAATACTCAGAAATGGCCAATGATTAAAATACTTGTATATTCAGTAATCTAATGTAGGACACAGGTTAATATTTCTGAGGAAAATTACGACATGAAAGAATACTCCAGGGTTAAAGATAGACCACTGTGAGTTACTTTTGAAATCAAGGATGGTCAAAAATTGGGTTTATGTGCAGTTGTCAGACTGTCAGACCTTGGGTTTTTAGAAATCTATATTTTTGGCAATACATGTATATGGTGTATGACAGCAAGCTGTAAAATATTTTTCATACAGCAATTTAAAAACAATCATAATAGATTTGTATTGTAATTAATATCAACAGTTTGGTACAATAGCTTAGGATGACAATTTGCATGACGTATTCTGCCTTTAAGCACCCATGATGATTTGACATTCGGTGTCACCCAGATGAGGACGGGCTCAATTTCAAGTCAAGTTCCTCTCAAGGTTGTTCTACATACCATCTCAGGACATGTTCCTTCCCACTGGCTTGTTCATTAAGGGTAAACATGTTAAGAACTTCTAGGCACTAAACATATATGTGAACATTCTTAACCTCATAACCTCGTTATCACTGTAAAGCTGCTTTTGGGATAATGTCCATTGTTAAAAGCACTATTCAAATAAAGCCAAATTAAATTGAATTACATATATTTACTCAGGGTCTGAAAATGATTGCATTTTCTTGCTTTCTTTGGCACCTCTTTCCTTAATCAGTGTTAAGTTTTTGTGGAGGCGCATAGAAGCGATGTTTTCCTCTGATTACCAATGTCAGTGGAATTACATTAAAAATAGCATCAGTTGTCTTAGTTTAGGATTGCAAAAGCACACATTAAAACTCATTAAACAGTAACCTATAAAGCACACATAACTGATTGTTCCGGTATTATAGATCAACCATCTTGGTCTGTATTTGCACGTTAAGAAACAATACCAATGTACCGTTGTACAGAGTTGAACCACAGAGGCCAGTCAATCAGTAGGCAGAAAGAAACAATATAATGATTGATGATATTTACTCATTCTTCTTCTTCCCTCTTAATGGTATTATTATTATTATTATTATTATTATTATTATTATTAGCAAAAATAGATAAATACAAGATACAATCTGACATAATCAAATAAATATTAAGGAATGATATTTAACTTTAAATTTTAATATTTTTTTTTTTAGGAAATATAACTAAATAAAAAAATGATTAGCAAATCTCAAAAATCCATATTTTATTCAGAATACAATAACATTCCTAGAGCCGCCTCAAATCCAAATAAATGGGGAGGGTTGCTTTAGGAAGGAAAGACGTGCATCACAACCGCTGTGGCGACCCCTAGTGGGAGCAGCCGAAACAAGTACAAAGAAGAAGAACGAGAACAAGAACAAAAAGAAGGGGGTCAAAAAGAAAAGATGAAGAACAACAGCAAGAAGAACGAGTAGAAGAAGAACAAGTAGAAGAAGACGAAGTGAAAGAAGAAGATTCACAATACAATATAGAAAACAAATTAAACAGGCAATGTACCATTTCAAGAAAGTAAATTTTAAGAAAGTCAGTTTTGGATGGCCGTGATATATCTCAAAGAAATTGGCACAGAGACACTTATTATCTTTTTAATAACTGTCTATAGAACTGTTTGGAAACCAAAAAGACCAGTTAATGGAGATTTGTAAGAAGAACTGTTTTTTTGTTTGTTTGTTTGTTTGTTTGTTTTGTTTAGCAGATATACTGATCTTCTACTATAAGGCCATGCTGTTGTACTTAATGCTGTAAACAGTTTAGAATTGTCTTGCTGAAATATGTAAATGGTTTCCCTGAAAAAATACTTTCGTCTGTATGGAAACATTTGTTGCTCACAACCCTGTATATACCTTTCAGAATTTATTATGGTTGTCCAGATGTTCCAGATGCTCATTCCATAAGCACGAATGCACCATACTTTTAGAGTACTTTTCAGAATACTTTTTGAACTGAATGCTAACGATATGGGACTCTCGGTCTTCCTGCATTTTTCTGGATCATGTTCAGATAACTTCTTGTTTGAATGATAGAGTTATAACCTGCATTTGTGGATGGTAGTGTGGATGACACTTCCTTGTACACTGGTGAAATGAGTTCATGCGTTCAAAGAGATGTTACTTAACCCATGTAATGATTTATATTACAGAAACATGCCTGTTTTTAATTCAGTTGCATCTGAGGGTCGGAAGATCAACGGCATCAAATATCGTTTCATACTTGTGCACAGTGTTCTGGAGATTTTCAGAATCTTTCGATAATATTTGTTTCCTATTATGAAGAGGTATTCGATAGCTTCACATTATGACGTTGAGGAACATTATTGTGAAACTGTTCCACAATTTTAGATGCTTTTTGTTCCCCATTTGTACTTTTTAGATACCTATCTATCTTTTTAAAAAATGCCATATTTCACTTTTTTAATCCCTTAAAATTGTACATTTCCTCATTTTTAACATTTGATGATGTTCTTCGTTCTGCCGTGAATAATATATTGTATATGTTCTATGATAACAAATATATAATAAAAGAAAATAACGTAATACGATTTTTTGGAATGCATGAATATGCATCCGTGTGTGCTAACACATCTGGAGGTTCTGACATTCATTCATTCACAAAGTTGTAACAAGCACCTTTTCACGAGCCTTTCGAGTAATCTACCCGACTGCTATGTCCCAAATCCTCGGATTTAAAACCTACGCACCCTCGAGGACTCGACTATTGAGTGAGGAGTCAATGAAGCTGACGTCATTGAAGTGCAGATACGCAAGGCGCCTACAGCGCCGTTTGGGACACAGGGACAGCTATGTGCGGTGGAAAAGGGCAAGCGCCTGGGCAGCGCCATTTTTCCCGATTTGTTTGTGTCAATATAGGTGGGGTGGCGACACTGCGACATGGAGGTAACGTCAATTCACTCAGCTTAACTGTCGTCGTGCTGTTGCTTTAAGTATATAGGAAATATTAAAAAGAAACCTAATGCATCGCATGAGAAATGTGTTTCAGAGGCGCAGAGCCTCGCATTTCTGACTTACAGCACATCGACAACTAATCAAACCGCAGCTAATTGTAGCGTCCACGGCGTCTTTTTCTTATTATATGTTTAAAATGATAAATAAGTTCAGATAACCGGTTAATTTTCTTTTAAGTCAACATAGGATTAGTATAGTGATATGGTTTACTTGAGCGACAAGCGAGTTTGTGTACCAAACAACGTTAATATTTGTATATTTATTTATTTTCTAGCGTCATTCAAGTGACATGTTCTAGGTTATGTAATGTGTTTGTTTTGTTTTTTTTTCATGTGGGTGTAAGACGCCAATATTGTCAGGGAATGTGGGAGTAATTGGCTAACAACATGGAGGAAACCGAGTAAAAGCTGTAAAATGGCGTTTGACAGAGAAGGCGTTTTGAACATTCCAGACCACAGGGCTGCTGATGCTCTTCGCTGTTTTGGTTGTTTGTCTTCGTTCTTCTTCGCATTCGCTTCATCTGTCATTAAATGAAATTGTAAAGCCCATTTTGTTTTCTTTCCACCTTTCCGAATCCGACTAAAGCCAAATATGTACTGCATCCGGATTACATGTGCACTAACAGCCCCTGTGCAGGGAAAAAGCTGACTGAGCATCTCGAGCTGCAGTGTATATTACAGGTGGTGGTGTTTTTTGTTTGCTGTAGTTTGTTATTGTGTGATAGTGCTGCTAGTCCCCACAATTTCAAGGATAAAGCAGCTGTTAAATTGTTAACTGATGATGTTTCTATTTGCATTATTCCTCATAGGGTAAAGAAAGTAAAGAGCCAGAACAGCTGAGGAAGCTGTTTATTGGTGGTCTGAGCTTTGAGACGACAGAGGATAGCTTACGTGCTCACTTCGAGCAAGTGGGGAAAACTCACAGACTGTGTGGTTAGTGGAGTTACTCTATATATACATACATACACACATGTATAACTTTTTGTATAATATTTAAGAAATTCTGCAATAGTTACATGGAACCCTCTTCCGGCTTTGTTCAGGTAATGCGGGATCCAGGGAACAAGCGCTCACGTGGCTTTGGCTTTGTAACGTACTCCTGTGTAGGTGAGGTGGATGCAGCCATGACTGCTCGGCCCCATAAAGTCGACGGTCGCGTTGTGGAGCCTAAACGAGCAGTTTCCCGTGAGGTATGATCATAGACCTTTGCTCGATGAAATAGCTCGTCTGCAGTAATTGTATAATTCGCAGTGCTTTATCATTATGTCTTCCATTATCTAGGATTCTAATAAACCAGGGGCCCACTTGACAGTTAAAAAGATCTTTGTTGGTGGGATAAAGGAGGACACTGATGAATATCATATACGGGAATACTTTGAGCACTATGGGAAGATTGAAAGCATTGACATTATGGAGGAGCGATCAACAGGGAAAAAACGAGGCTTCTGCTTTGTAACATTTGATGATCATGACACTGTGGATAAAATTGTGGGTAAGGGAATATACCATTTTATTTTATTTGTTTCTTATTTTGCTCAAATGCAATTAAAAAATTCCATTCTGTGGTCCTTTCCAGCTCAGAAATACCACACCATAAACTCTCATAACTGTGAAGTTAGGAAAGCACTACCTAAACAGGAAATGCAGGCAGTTTCTAACCAGCGGTGTAAGTACCATATAAAACATAAACGGTGGGTGTGTTAAAGTCCAGCCAAAATACTACTGTTATTGTTTGAGTTCTTTTTCCCCCCTCTTTTTCTTTTAGTTCGTGGTGGTGGAGGAGGAGGAGGAGGTGGTAATTTTATGGGCAGAGGTGGCAATTTTGGAGGTGGCAACTTTGGCAGAGGTCGGAAAAGAAATTGGCTTTAAAGTCATAGCTTGTATTTTGTGTTGTTTAATATGGTAGAAAGTGAACAAACTTCTGTTTTGTTGTGCACAGGTGGGTATGGGGGAGGTCGAGGAGGCTATGGAGATAGCTATGATGGATTTGGTGGAGATGGTAAGACCAGTAGAGGAAAGCTGTTAATGATCAAATGTATAATGCCAATGGAGCATGAACCAATTTAGTTTATTTAACAAGTGATACCTAGATCTAGTTAGTACAAAAAAATAATTTTTTAAATAATTTTTTTGATAATTTATTATGAGGTGTTCAGATGCAATGTGTGTTGAATGTGTGTTTAGGTGGGAACTATGGCGGTGGCCCAGGCTATGGTGGTGGGCGTGGTGGATTTGGTGGAGGTCCTGGTTATGGTCACCATGGGGGAGGGGGAGGAGGAGGTGGTTATGGAGACAGCTACACTGATGGACGTAACTTTGGTGGTCAGTAAATTATAGAGCAAAGAACATTCTTATTTATAACCAGCTGAATGTAGTGTCCGTGTTTTGCATTTAGCTCTGCTCTGTACATTTTAAAGTGTAAATTTACAGATTGTCTGTTTTAATGCTGATCTTTAAGGGAACTTTGGTGGCGGTGGAGGTGGAAATTACAATGATTTCGGGAATTATGGGGGACAGCAGTCAAACTATGGCCCTATGAAAGGGAATAACTATGGAGGGAGGAATTCAGGTGGTCCGTATGGAGGTAAAAATAGTTTTAACTGTGACTCCAGTTTACAGTTACATGTTATAAATTGACAAGAATTTTTTTTATGTTGTCAGGTGGCTATAGCTCAGGTGGTGGTGGCAACAGCTATGGTTCAAGGCGATATTAATGTGTATATTTATGGTAAGTTCTCTTAATCACTTCAATTGATGAGTCTTTGATTTGTTTGCATAGAATAACAATTTGTTTTATCCTGTATCTATTCAACAGGCTTCAGTTGGACAGTTAGCAGGAGATGAGATGAGTGGAGATGACAGGAGAGGAGAGGTCAGGAAAGCAGCAGGTTACTGTGAGAAAGCCAGGACCTGCTAGTCAGAGCACTAAAAATGGAGACATAAAGAAGGACTGTTTCCACTAGCTACAATGAGCAAGGGTGTAGCCAGGTAGTCATGACCTAGTATGTGTCAGAGTATGTACATTCCTTAAATATACTTTGCTAGATTTTTACCCCCTTCAAATTTTATTTTGTCCATTTCCGAAACGCCTTCGTTCCACCCCACCCCACCCCCCAGTGTGAAATACTAAGTGACATAGATGTTGCGTAAGATATGGTCTTAAATTATTTTTCTTTTTGGTCTATTAGATGTATAGCGTCAATCTATAGCAATTATGTTGTTACAAAGTCACAAACTAGTTGCCAATTATGGTATATATTTTGGTTACCGTAATCTTTTGGTTTCATGGCAGTGATTCTTATCAGTGTCAAGTGTAAATTTCTGTTAGTGTGTTTGTTCTGTCTTGCGTTGTATGAAAAAAAAAAATTATATGCAGTATAGACTTGTCAGATTGAAAGGCATGTAACAGACCCATTTGTACAAATAGAAGTCTAGATTGTTAAACTCTATTGAAAAGTGAAAAAGAAAACAGATTAAATAAAATGTAGAAAATTTCCTAATCAAAGTTAAGTGCATCATTGAGTCTGGAAGAAAGTGCAGTTTTGAGTGTTTGTTGAATGTGTTCTGATGGAAGTGTAGTCAATAAACTCAACACATTTTGGTGTGAATATACATGTTGCTCACACACACACACACACACACACATATATATATATACTATATATATATATATATATATATATATACATATATATATATATATATATATATATATATATATATATATAAATATATGAGCAAAGGGGTGTCGAGATCTAGCCAAAGACCACCAAATATGTCTCAGTTTCCAAGTGTGGATGTCAGACAGAACCTCAACTGGACCAGACAGCAAGTGGTGTCAGAAAAGAGGGAGAAAATACAAGGGAGCATCGAGAGCCAAAGTCTGTGGAGCAAAGTCATCAGGTGTCGCACCAGAAAGCTAGCATCTGTTTTTTTTTCCAAAACTAGCCTAACCTCCAAGAGCAGCTGATGCTAGTGAAGAAAGGCTAGCGAGTACCTGGACCCAAGAAGTGTGACAGCCAATGCTAGCCAGCAAGCAGGAAGGGGAGTGAGTATGAGGGGTTTGAGACACAGGTGATTAAGAGACAGCGGAAGAAGGAAATTACATGTCTTAGGACCAGGTAAGAGTAACCATTCTGCTTAATTTACAGATTGAAACTGAAGTTGGATGCTCAGCAAATCTTGTATGACACGTTTTCAGCGAAAGGTCTGGATGGGTAAGATTAATTCCTCAAAATATGTGTGGACAATTTTGCAGTATCCTCCCATAGCCTCAGACAGACATTAGCAAAGGTTTTAGACTTTATTCTAGATTCTAGACATTATAGCTGAATCTGTTCTTGCAATATTTTAATACTTTTTAATATTTTTCCCCCTTTGCATAATATCACAGAAGTCGTCTTGAAATTTTAATTTAAAAAGCTAACATAAACTTTCTTTCCAGTTAAATATTAAACATTCAATCAAAGATTCAAATTTCATACCATTTTCTTTTATAATGAGAATCATGTTTATGACAAAACTTGACAGTGAAAATTACTGAATATCTTTACCCACAAAAGTACTTCCAACATTCAGTTTTGTGTATCAAAACTGTTTTTCCCCTCTAGTATTTAATTGCAGTGTTATTAAGCATTTTCCTGCTTTCATATATTTGAGCTAATTTAACAAATAATTATGAATGCAGTACGTGTCCTAAGATCATAATACATACATTTTTTTTTTATCACCAGAATTAACCAAAATGCCCATTCTGTCGAAATCCAGTGCCCATTAAACACATTTTTTATGGACTGTAAGACGTATTCCCTTATGAGAAACTTAATCTAAATATATCTGTAATGTTTTGGGGGAAATAATCTTTAATATCTTACTTAGTTTCATATTTGTATAAGTAAACTTGTCACCATGAACAGAGCCTTAGAACCTCACATTGCCATGACAGTAGAGGGGAAAAAAAATAACAACAGTAAATTGGCTAGTAATATTCTGTTCCCATGCACTTTCTATTTTTTTTTTTCAAGGTGCATCAGGATCAGACATTGAACTATGGCTGTTCTTTCTGAAAAAGATTAACAATAGAGAGATTTAGAAACTTTGATCACACTATCTCGTTAAAAATTTCGACATTTGACCCCATCGCACCCATATGTTCATTTCAAACATTCTTTTCCATATTTAGTTTCTTTGGAAAGGCAGATTTTGGAGCATCACTGTGGGCATTAATCAGTTCAGCAAATTACCGAGATCAGGCACAGATGTGTGGAGAGGAGATCTGGGCTGCAATCGATGTTCTAGATTTCCCCAAAGGTTTTCAGTCGAGTCGAGTTCAGCGTGCTCCGTGCAGGCCATGCGAGTTCGTTCTCACCAAAGCTGGCACAACATGTCTTCATGCAGCACGCTACGTGCAGTGGCACGCTAGAACAGGTTTGCGCTTCCTAATTCCGTAGTGTGTCAATTGTAATGTCACGTTATATACGAATATTTTGCATAGTTGCGCGCGTCGAATTAACATTTTGGGGAAGAACTTAATATTGGTTGACTGGTGTCAAAAATGCTTGGGCCATACACTGCTGCCATTTGGACATGTTACCCTCACTCCATTTCCAAATGACAGCAATGTAAAGTAATGAAATAAATGTGATATAATATGTAAATGTAAGTAATTCCATTTGACTTTACTACATTTCACAGTCAGATTTATTCCTTTTTACTCGACTACATTTTGTGAAATCAGTTCCTTTCTAGGTAGGTTCACCAAGCCAACAAATCCGAGAGCAGTTACGAGTAGAGGTTATTGAACTTTGGATACTTGACTCCATTAGACTCACATTTTTTGCACTTTTATACAAGTGAAAGTTTAAAGGGAGCACTTTTGCTGGAATAATACTTTAGATACTTGGTTATGGGAGGATATATATATATTTTTTTTATCCAGGAGTAATTCTTTTCATGGATTTACATTATGGTCACTTAATTCTGCAACATGCTTGAAAGGATACGCTTTCTTTCTACGACATTATACAGATTTGAATGAATGTGCATTGCAACTTTATTTTTTTTAATAAAGGTCTTTTTTTTTAATAAATAAAATTCCGAGTCCTCCTTTATATAATAATGTTATGTCATGTCAAAGTTTTGTTCAACAGTCATAAACAATGCGACTGGATCCTAACAGGTAATGTCCTCCTTAATGTCCTCAGGAACACAAACATCACTTTCACACAATATATCATTATAGCATTCGACTACAATTTTAGATTATCCGGGCGGAGGTTTGTTCATTCTCACAGATGACGGCGTGTCCTAAAATTAACCGCAAAAAGTTACGCGCCACATTCCTAAGTGACTGTGTATGTACTTCAGAAGAATTCCAGTGTGATGCTTTCATTCATTTTAAATTGCATAATCCTCATTAAACTAAATAAACCAACTGAAATGTATGAACAATGGTATACTTTTTTTTTTCTTGAGTTCATCTTGTCCTTTAGATAGATAGATAGATAGATAGAATAAATGAGATGTCGTCAATATAAAGCCGTTACGCAACTCAAACTGTAATGTCTCACGCAACAGTACACTGGCAAAAGTAAATCAGTCAAGCATTAACACACTATTCTTTGTGTTAATACCAGCCGTGTTCAGAGCACGTCCTTGAAGCAGCCACTCCTGTTTGTTCAGTTCAGCTAATAACTTCTGAAGGGCTACCGTGGGCCGGACTTATGGTTTTCAAAGGCAATGTTTGTAGGTCAAAGAGCCTGGTGGTGCAAACACTACAAAGTGCACGGTTCTGTGTTTTCTTGTGTGTTTATCCAGCAGGGCTGAGCGCGACCTTATTGTAGGTTTCAGTCTAACAATAAAAAAACGCCAGATACGGTGCGCTTTATTCCGCCCGGTTTAGCGCAGTCTGAACTTGTAGGTCTGGTTGGCGTTTTACACGCACCCAGAGAGTTTGTTCTTAATGCTGGATTGTTACGTAGATAAAACGCACTGTAAATCGGTTTTTGGTTTATTCACCCAGCGTTGAGGCGCGCACACACAAAAAGTACAATTCAAATGGTTTTATTTTATTTATTTTTTTATATATAAAGCACTAAAAGAAAACATCGCAATAGGATTTTAAATTAAGATATAAAAACAGACTTTTTGAGTGCCAGTGATCACAACACAATTAGTAGCATTCTAAAACGGTACGATACGGTATGTTTAATATTCCAATAGCAAATAAAGTATAAATGTATTTACAAACCATTAAGAGAAAACATTCTCAGATAAAATATAAAGTACAAAATAGAAGAGATATTAAGAATATTAAGAAAGTAGAATAAGCAAAAACTATATAATAGTTCTGCCATCTTTACTGCTAAAGATTAAGCAAAAAAATGCCTATAAAGTTTGGTTTTTTTTTGTGTTTTTCCTTCTTTTGCATAGAACTTAGCTACAGAATTATGTAGTACCAAGAAATAGAAGAAGCGGAAAAAAGTGCTAGTTGCTCTTAGCGAGAGTCTTTTTAATGCGAGGGACAAGGAAGACGCTGCCGTCTGTTGTCTGCTGTAGGGAGTAGTCGTTAGGGGAGTAGGGCTTTCCTTGCTCGTCCTTTAACATGCTGAACACCTCCAGATACAACGAACTGAGCTGCTGCTTCATCTCTTTCAGACTGCTGCTGTTTTTGCTCTTTTCCTTTATTAGACGTTCCTTCTCCTCCTTGAGCGAGTCCAGCTCGTACTCCAGGCCCATGATGTTCTCCATCTTGCGCTTGCGGCAGTTTTGCGCTGCCACTTTGTTCTTGCCGCGCCGGCGAATGTCGCGCACAAGCGCGAGCTGGGCCTCGTTCAACTGGTGCTTGGCCATCATCTCGTTAAAGTCGTCCACTGGCAGGTTGATGATCAGGTCCACGGTGAACGGGATCTGCAAGGCTCTTGCTCTCTCCTCGTCACGCGAGAGTCGGGCCTCCGAGCGCCTTTTCTGCTTGTCTTTGGTGAAGGGTGGCTTGGAGTGTCCGCTCGCCTCTTCCTCCTCCAGCTTGGATTGTTTAACGCTCTCTTCTTGCGTCGCATCAAAGTCTTTCTCCAGGAAAGACTGTTGAGGGCCGTCGCTCTGGAACAGCAGGGGAAACATCTCGGCGTAATCGGATTCCATGCTCCCAGGACCGCTCTCCATCTCCTCCATGTCCGAGTCGCTGAAGCCGGCAGAGCCGTCGCCGTGCAGGGACTTTCCTGGAGAGCTCATTTTGGGACTGGCGTCGAGGGACAAACCAGAATCGGAATCTGGAAATTCAGACATGTCTTCATTTTTCTCCGCGCTGAAGTCTCCAGGAGACAGGCTGTGCAGGTCAATGGCTTTGAGCAACGGAGCATTTGGGAGCTCGTCGAGCTGCCCGTCTGCGTTTCCGCCTTCGTGAGGAAGCGATACACTGGTCACTTTGGTCTCCATGTCTGGGTAGAACATGTCGCAAAATTCGTCTGGTCCAAAGCTTTTGTTTAGTTCTGGGGGTTTCAGGCTCATTTGATTAACATTGCTGTAAGCTCCATCGTATGTGTTCATGAACTCGGGAGGGCAAATTTCCTCCGGGCCAGTGGTGACATCACTTAATTTCGGCAGATAATGGTTGTAGTTGGACTCCGGGACGTTGGCAGGCTGGGATGTGTTTACGTATCCTGACATATCCAGGATCTCCTGAATGTTCAGGCAGTGCTAAAAAAAAAAAAAAAAAAAAAAAAGAAGAAAGGAATGAGGGACGCAGTGTTGCGTATATAAACAAAATCTAGCGTTTATGTCTGTGAGAACAAAGACAAGCTGTTCACCTAACAAGCATTTCCAAAAGCTCAATCTATGTGGTCTTTGGTACATAACACCGACATTAAAGGATAATGATAAATGAAATAATTCTGTCGAAAATAGGAAGCAAATAACAACAACAAGTGAAGTAAACATTTCTGCAGTCAATAGTATGAGGATAAAGGCGGGGCCATGTGGTTGCTTACTACAGTAATGGGCAGGTTGAGGCCTCTTTACTTCAACTGATCTAAATAGCAGCCCTATGTCTGTTTCAATTACATCTGTCCAGAACAATAAGCTAAACTAGTGTTGAAAACCCAACAGCTACCAATTGTGTCTACCATATTCAGTCTTTTATATGAGGATCTGCGGTAATTTGTTGTTTTTTAAGGTGCTACATATTTTATTTCTATCCAGATCAGTATGATCAGGGTATTTGTAACCCTAACCCTGTTTACTATCTGACAGGACTATCTGACTTTTTTTTTTTATCTAGAAAACAATTTAATAGTAAATTCCTACATAGTCTCTAAAAAAAATCCTATAAAATGTTTTGAGCCATACTTGGAGATCCATCCAGGTTTGGTCCATGGGTCCTGGCACCAAGGGATTCTGGGTAAGCATGGGTAATTCTCCAGGCATCATAAGGTGGGTACTGTCTGCGCAGCGAGGAATGGAGGGATCCTGACAAGGAGGCGCAGGCTGAAAAGAAAAATCCATGAAGAGAGGCCGTCAAGTCAGACATGTTCACAACGCATTCGCTTAAAAATATAAGACGAAATAATTCGGGGTGGCGATATGAATATATCGGGTGGCGATATGAAGTTGTTAATCCTGCCTTACCTCTGCTGGCTCCACTAGAGGAAACGTCTCTGCCAGTAATTGCATGCACTCATCAAATGACATGGCATCTCCATTCTCTTCTGTGAACGCCACATTCTGTAAGCACAAAGCAGGAGACGTCTATGTCAGCCGGCTTTCACACCCAGAGTAAGAAACATCCCACTAACTGCTGATATCTCACACTCTTGTCTCTGCTCAATTTCCTGATCAATAATTCAGCACTGAAACACTGTAGCATTAACACAGACCTAGATAAATATTACAGTAGGAAAGCTGTTATACAGAGGTGTTTCTCTGAAGCTGGAAACCATCTAATCTGAAACCTGAACCACCTGAGTTCCCGTAATTACACTATGGCAGCAGTAACCCGGCAACCGGGCAGCTGCACCCGACTGGGTTAACAGAGAGGGTGGGGTTTTCCTAGAACCAAATCATGGGGTGATTCGATGCCTGCGTGTATCTGTAATATATCTGTGTGAACTAACTGTATGTTGTAGGTGTGGATATATCAATATATCAAAAAATGCATATGGTTTGTATTCAAGTGTATGACATTACTCTGTTTAGGGCTTTACATTTATTTATATATATATATATATATATATATATATATATATATATATATATATACACTCTATAGGTAATATAAAATCTGTTTAAGGAAATATACACACACACACACACATAAATGTATGTATATATAAAGCCCTAAACAGATTTTAGATTTCATATTGGCTATAGAGTATATACACATTATGTATTTGTATGTGTATGTATATATGTGCATATGAAAATGAGACGGATTCCTCATGCCATTGCTCTTCTTTCTTTATTGACACAAAAGTACAAAAGTATGCTCTATTTTTACAATTTTTGCGGCATTATAATTTTCATAACGAGATGATTATACATCAAATATTAGATCCGTGTATAAGAATTTTGTAGGCGTTAAAGATTGGTTAGTCAATTTATTTCGAATATTTGCTTTACTGTTTACATCATAATCAGTACTGCTTGCGTCAACTTGACTATTCCAAATGTATTCACACATTTTAAGCATGTGTTATAAACGCACACGCTTATATAACACAATGTCATTTTTCATCATATTGATAGATTATCTTCAGCTTGCCCAGCCCTTATCTGAGTGATAAAGCTGTGTGCTTTGTTAGCTTGCATCATAAGGTTATGCGAGTTTGTTGTGTGTGTGTGCGCGCGTGTGTACCTGCGTGATCTCAGCAGGCACAGTGTTAGCCTGCGTCAACGTGTTGTTGGTAGGCGTGGGCCGAGGCACAAACTCTCCAGTCTCCTCGTCAAGCTGTAGCTGGGCCAGAAGCGCCTTCTCCTGCTCCCGCACTCTCTGCTGCCTCTTCTCCTCCTCCAGCTCCTTCTGCCTCTGCAGCTGCACCTCCTTCTGCCTGTAGCTAAAGTCGAACACCTCTCTGCCCGCTCCCAGGTCAATATCCTGCCTCCACAGGATATCAATCAGATCCATATCCTACAGAAAAAGAGGGGGAGAGAAACAGCACCATTCAGCACCTTTCCACCACGCCCTGTAACTCTCCGGGGATTTACACTCCGTGTGTGTTTTTTTGTTGTTGTGTTTTTTTTTTTTTTTGCTATGCAGCAGTGAGCACGTAGCTTAGCCAAACCCGCCTCACAACTCTGATCATGAATGCAATGTAGAGGACACATCCATGAATAATAGATGCTTGTGTCTTCTTTCCTCAGATTACAGCAAACCCACCCACAACTCCAAAAAGTCTTAAAAAAGACACTGTTTTGTAATTCACATTTACGAAACGGGTTTGTTTACACTGACCAGGACAACATACACACCACATTCAGCTGAGGGAGAATATTCTTATCTCGGACAGGCAATAAAAAAAAAAAAAAACCTGTAAAACATGGTATTATGTTCCTTAACATGTTTAACATATGCATGAGCTGTATCTGTACGCTGAGCCAGCAGCAAGCAAAGTCAAACTGTATGTCATGTTATATTGTGGTGTACATGACCAGAGTGTTAAAGGGGAAAGACCACTTGCGAGTGAGGTGTGTGTGCTTCCTATCAAAGTTTGTTGAGGAAACTATACATCAATAGAACTAATGAGCATGACTTTCTCTGGCTTAAACTTGCCATGTACCAGTATGGGTAATAATAATAATAATAATAATAATAATAATAATAATAATAATAACAACAATAACAATAAAAACACATAGAACGGAAAGTTTTTAAATGCTGCACACTAAAGTAGATTTACATTTTAATTCCATTTTCATGCACTGTATAAAACAGATGCATACAGTGATTGAAGATAAAAGACTAACCTTAGTTAAGCCTTGCCAAATTAAATATAATCTCATAGCCGGATAAAATAATTAACCAAAGCAAAGCATAAAAACCCACGCCTCCTACTTTCCAATGTCATAAACTGACATGTACGATAGAAATAAACGGGTGAAAAGTGAACAGACGGGAGACATATTCCGAATGAAGTCAGACAGCTCTTGACAGCCCTAGAGTCAAGAATGTCCGAGAGATAAACATTTAGGAATTGTCTTTTCCTTCCCACCATCTTCAATGTCCATTTATTTACAGAAAGGAAACGCAGTAATCACTAGAGTATTGTGTAAAGTCTGTGTAGGTCAGAGAATGATGCAGTAGCATGTGACTCTGCTTTCTGTTAAGGCTGTAAAAAAATGTACTTCCTTAATTTTCTCATCGTTGATCACAAGGCCTGCCACCAGAAAAAAACAAAAAAACAAACAAAAAAAAAAGGGGACTATACAAAGAAGAAGTGAGTAGGATTGGTGGGTTATGGCCTACTTATAAAGAAACATGCTAGAAGGTGGATTAAATAACAGTACTGCATCAGTAGAAGATTGAGAATTATATAAAACAGGTGAATATGTATGTTAGATTTCTAATAACAGTTTTGGTCTCGGGGCATATACACACACACACACACACACACACACACACACACACACACACACACACACACACACACACACACACACACACACACACACACACACATATATATATATATATATATATATATATATATATATATATATATTTTTTTTTTTTTTTTTTTTTTTAGAATTTGAATTTTTTTACAAGATCAGATGTAAATTTTTTTACATTTGCTCGCTGCCAGCTAACCATTAAAAACAAAACAAGAGTGTTTCTGTTTTTAATCACTGAGTCGAACATGTTTGTGTGTGTTGTGAGCCGAGTCAGAACTCAGTGACCTCTTGATTATATTAAAGCCGTTCCAGCACCTTTTACCCCAGAGACATAAACTAACAGTAACAACCAGGGCTGTGAGGATTCAATATATCATTAATCTGCTCAGGGCAGATACAATTTCCAGGCCCAGATTATAGCCATGGCAGGGTGATGAAATATCTAAACCTGAATTTAACAGCTACCTCTAACACACATACAAATCTCTCTCACTCTCTCTCTCACTCTCTCTCTCTCGCTCGCTCTTTGTCTTGATTTAACTGACACAATGGATGGAAGTATTAGTTTGTTTGACTTAGATGTTTTTATAGTTGGGAGTGTTTCTTTGAGAGGATTTAATACTGTCATACTTTGCCATGGTGTCAAAGGGAAATGGCAATGCTTTGAAAAAGAACGTTGTGAGTAGACAATTAAAATATAGGGTAAGGGTGGTTTAATGGCAAGCTTATTTATCTACTCATTTTCCGTTCAGCACTTTAATTTCACAAAGTGGCTCGATAATTTTACATCATCAAAACCTTGAAAGGATAAATGATGTTTGTACAAGATACAGTTACTATTACCAGTTGTTGTAAGAGATGCGCTATCAGAAATCTAGGTACAGTTTGTGAGTTGAACAGTGTGCTGATGTTGACAGATAATTTTGCTTCAACAAGTGACAAAGAAATGGATTTAATTAGTGTTCAATATTATATTATGTTATATTTTTAGCTATTCAACTTTGTTTCATTTTAGTTTCATAAACTTATTTTATCAAGGTTCCATGCAAGAACTTGTGTAACTATAAATTCAGTCACTGCATTCTACTGAAGCAGACTTTTCTCGGTTTTTAAAACATTTGGAAATTGACTTGAAATAGTTCATTAAATAATTGACCATATTATTTGTATTTATCATTTGCAGTTGATAATTAACTAGTATTTCTTCTAAAAATTCACTTTGACAACCTAACAGTAGCTGCCTTAATATAACCCCCCCACACACACACACAGTATGTTAAAAAAAATTCTACTGGGCATGTAATAACAAGATCCTCAAAAATAAGTGATGTGTACCATCTTCTACCCAAGATAAAGTAAGCAATGTGTTGCTTAAAATAGTTAATAATTTAATTAGTGACTTGTCCAACTATGGAATTTGTTCTTTTGTATGTCTTGGTCATATTTGACTACCACTGGGATATATTTATTTCCACCAACACCAACAAGATTTCTGTGCTCTGACTAAAGTCAACAGTTAATGACCATGTTTTACAGGTTTATGCGTTTATTTTCTATGCCCAGAGATAGAAAACTACACTACGTGTGTGCATTACCATATTTTGCAAGTATATTCTTTTTAGAACGTACATACGGAAGTAGTAGTGCAGAAACAAGCAGGTTTCCAGGTAAAGAAAAGTGATTAAATATCATTTCCTCATTCATTCATTTATTTATACAGAGGAACCGGTTTATCCTGGTAAAAGCCATGCTGGATCCAGTGTTTTCTGGTGGGAGCATTGACCCAAGAACTTGAAATAGGTTACAACATAACAGACTGTCCTATTCATGGTCACAATGTTGGACTGTCATTGAGGGTAGATCTTAACTCTACTACCTATCTTCACGTGAGAAGGTGCAGTGGCGGTGCCTAAGATCCCAGAAATACACTCCAGTCACATTTTCAGGTAGATCCCAAATGTTCAAAAGATCTACTCATGTAGTTATCAACCTATAGCCATGGGAAAAGTACCTTTATTTCATGTTATTCTCACAACCATCCATTCATTCTAGTGTAATGTCAGTAGGTGGATGGAAACTTATACAAAACACATGGAGAACACTCCCCGAAACACAATCAGTAACCCGAGCTCAAGAACATATCACTTCCTTTTTTTCTAAAATAAGAGAATTGAAAGACTCCAGCTGCTTAAATGGCTAAAACATTTTTTTTTCTGTTTGAGGACAGAACACAGATCTGCTTGTTCAACCTGTTTAATAAACACCTCTATAATCCCACAATAAAACGAAGAACAGACACATGCAGAATAGAGATGTACAGAGTGTTCTTATCACACAACTAACCTCACATTATTAGCATTATTCAAATATTATGGTTACATGAAATCAATGCTTGTTTAGTATAGATATAATAATGGATGTCCTATGTTTTTTTTTACTCAAATAATGGATGGCAACCTCTTTTTTTGCCTCGAGGCCAATGCCACCGAGGTGTCAGTCCTGTCTAGGCATGTTTTCGCGGTTCGTGCTGTATGGATTTGATTGAGATTGTTGTAAAGATGTGGATGTAAAGATGTGTATTGTGTGGCACCTGGAGTACGTCAGAGCAAAGTGCTCCGGAAAGGCGAGAGGGGGTGAAAAACAGCGCCGCCACTGATTGTGCAACACCGAGTGTAGAGCAAAGGCGAAGCTGCTCATGAGGGGGGCAACTCGCACGCGATGGGGCTGAGTGAAGGGGCATCTGAGCGACACGAATCGACCGATTTCTTCTCATATTGTAGGGTTATGAGGTATAAAGGGGCATGTGATAGGATAATGGAGGCTGTCCTTTTATCAGTGTGTGTGTGTGTGTGTGTGTGTGTGTGTGTTTGGCTGTACGGCCCGGCTTCCATGACTTGGCAGAATTTTCTTCAAGAGCAAGAAAAGCGCAGTATCGGATACGGCACAGGAAACGCCCCCCGATAGCGACTGGGGGGAAAAAACGATCATATTTTCATCGTAAAAGTCGGTTATGATACTATGACGCTGTCATTCATTCAACTCTTGTGGTCCTGACTAATTACGTAAGCACGATGATGACACGTGAGTCAAGACTGACATGATCGCTCAACCCCACAGAAGCTTGGCGGCGTCCAACTCGAGACAGAAAGCAAAAGTTCCCAATATTACTCACACCACACCACACCACACCGCATCAGTATCCTGAAAGAACACTTTAGACATTTTGGCACTCATACAAAAAATACATTAATAAAATACGTCCCCTCTTCTAAATCAGATGATGAAAATAATGATGGAAATTGTTTACCTGTTGACTCGGGTGCACTTTAGGCAGCTCAAGCTCCATCATGTTTCCGAAATCGGATGTCTCTTTTACGAAGTAAATCCAAGTGCGCTGTGGAAAATTTCTATTTCTTGCCTAAAAACCTAAAGGATGTACAATTGAAACCCTGTTATTTAATGCCCGATGCGCTCCTAAGCAGATGATGACGGAAGTACTGTCTGTGGAGTTATGAAAATTTACGGGAAGCCCCAGGCATTTGACAGACCTGCCCCAAAGCATCGGGAGCCAATCAAAATCGCTTGTTAGGCTGAGGCGGGATCCGCCCCCTATCCCACCTCCATACGCAACGACGAGCAATCAGGCTTCTTTCTAACTGGGGCTTTTCGCCCTGCGGGACGTGTGGAAGCTATTATCCGAATTGCAAAATCGCTACAATGTACATCTGATTCTTTTTTGAAGGTCAAAATTTATTTGGCTAATTTGGGACCTTTTGTTGGCAAATGCTTACAAATCCCCAGATCTCTTCTGTGCCACGAACAATGTAAATGTTTTTTTCCCCGTTTACGTTGCTTATATATCCGTTGCAAAATATATAATTTTCGGTAACATGTAATTACCAGTAATAGGGAAGCTGTGTGGAATTAGAGGAACTACTGAAATGTAAGAACAAGAAGTCTTCTAGCACTGGTGTCTGCATTGTTCGGTTCATGGAAAAACGGAATTATCAGATTTTTGAAAAAAAAAAATGGAATCAGACTTGTTCGAGCAGGGGGACACAGTTTGCATACCAAACTGCATTTTAAATAATGAACCAAATCTGATAGATTGGGAGTAAATACTAAAAGACTATTCAGGCACGGGTCCTCTATCTGTGTTGTAAAGACGCAATGAAGGCAAATATTTGCCACGAGGGCCTGGAAAATAATGTCTTACCCCGTGTACTCTACCAGCTTGCGACATCTACTGGCCACCTGCTCACTTGTCAAAATCAAAGCGTTCATAAAGTGCCACATATTGAATTTTTTCTTTAAATGAAAAAGCCAAAATCATAGTTTTAAGAACTATAAGAGAGACTTTTGATGCACGTATTAAGGCTTTTCACTGTTATAGCTAATGATTTTCCCAAGGGCTCTGCAGTGTTAAGTCTTTCTTTGCTTGCCTTCATCTATTTTATCAGTGGCGTGTATTTCTAATATTCAAGGGGGTATATATGTTCAAGATATAGTACTACATAGTACTATATAGTACACACGATACTATATAGTACCGTTTTAAAGTTACAACATTCACGTATCACATAATTTTATATATATATACACATAAACTCACACACTACTGGTAAAAAGCATATCCCATGTAGGCCCATCATAGGAACAGACCTTTTTTGTCCTGAGTGTGTAGTCCAAAGACTTCTGCAGCTCAAAGCGTCTATTTTAATCAGTTCTCCAGGCTCACTAACGTGTATCTGTGAAGAACCTCACACTCTACCTACAGTCTACCCACTTTAGCACAGTGTCTGAATGAAACCTACACCAAAAGCGAAACTTTTTTTCCCCCTTCTACCCCCCTCTCCCTGAAGCGCGTCCGTGATTGCGCGCTCACGATTGGCAGCTCCACGTCGACATTCTTCCAGCTGTGTGCGCGACGCGGAAAGACACGGCGGCGGTGAGGCGCCCGAGCTTGGCACTCGATTAAAAAAATATAAAAAAAAGAATCAACGAATAAAAACATCTGCGGTAGAGATATACCCTATTTTTGCTTGCCATGTTTTTAAAAAATAGTGCTTTGCCCCCCCATTTTTTTTGCATGCTATGCATTTAGGCTCGTGCACAAAGTGCTGAGTTGCAGCTGTGAACTCCAGCAGGTACAGTATGTTCAACATTTTCTCTCTTCTGCTAAAAGTGAGGTACCTTGCACACACTTTCCTCTCTTCTATGCACTCTTTAACGGTCAGAGAAAAAAAACAATTCACAGTTTGAGATTTATTTCGGTTGGAAGAACTCACTTCTTGCATGCACATGTCATTCACTTCTTTAGTTGTTGCTTCGCATTCTCTCTCTGTCTCTGTAGACTTTAATGTTTATTTTTGACCAGTTACACATTTTGTTTATACCAGTTAGCGTTAACTGTGTTGATAAACCAGTCCAGGATTAAACAGTAATTTGATTTCCATCACATGGTGAGCTTATCCACAGCTCCAAATAGACACGTCAGCTGTTTTACCTATCCCCCGCTATGAATGTCCACTTCACAACCTTAAAGCAAGGTAAGCTTGTGCCTTGAAAAAAAAACTTGTTTTTTTCACTCCAAGCCACACGTTCATTTCCCGCTACTGTTTATTTTTTATTTACATATAAAGACGTCATGATCATGTGCACTTATATAAACCCATATTGAAACTCATTCATGTCAAATAAATCTATCAAATGTGTGCATTTCATCGCTCTTTTCAATTCTCTGTACGGCCTCTTAACATCATTATAGGCCCTTTTCAATTCCTGTGCAGTCGCATTTTTATGTCCCAGCATTTGCTTCATCCTGTTGATTATGACTAGAACAATAATTACAATGTCTTGATGGGCTTTGTTACATTTCCAGGACTGTGTTGAATAAAAGTGATCATTACCAGGTAAAAAAGGGAAATAATGCTGCATGCGGTCTGAATAAGTTAGAGGACATTTATGTGTGCGTTACCCTCTCCAATTCTGACAGCGCGGAGAAAAAGAAGTTCTATAGGAGGCGAGGATTAGCAATCTCTTCTGTGGCTTTCCAAGTAAAGTTCTGTGATACACTCTGGCTCTAATTGTTTGCAGTCAGTGCATTACAGAACTTTGTTTTGGGAGTTTAATGCTCTAACCTGGACGAAACAAATATTACATCTGGAAGGGAGCAAGAACAATCACACAAGAACCCCTGATGGCGTTTGGCTCTGTCTGTTCCTCAATGAGTGTCAATTAGTTACTATTGTCTGTAAAACACACACACACATTATATATATATATATATATATATATATATATATATATATATATATATATATACACACACACAATTAAGTAAAATAAAAGCACCATCTTTTCAGACACACAGACAAGCCTTGTTTTTTTTTTTTTTTTTTTGTTTTTCACAAACACAATTTCTTACCTCAAAAATGTAGACCCTGTGTGTGAAAGAGTATATAATACTCACTACTCTGTGAGTAAAGGACCATTATGTGACTTGGTGGCATTTAAAAGGCAGTATGTAGCGTTTGTGTTGAGTTGTTACATACATCCAGACCCACAGGTGGCAGAACAATGATGACTGTTTTCAGACTAAAATGTTTAAGGTAAGAGGGTTTGGGAGAGTAATGAATATCAATTCTATGTAAAACAGCAGCTTCTGTTCAGACCTGCACAAGATTAGCTTTCTGTCAAGTTTGCGCAGCTCTCTAGAAAGACCTGGGTAACAAGAGTAGATGGAGCTTGCCACACCTGCAAGGCTTAACATACTCAACCCAAATAACACTTCCTGCCTCAAACACCTACTGAACTGAAATTTAATATAATTGAAAGCAATCGTATTACAGTCAGAAAACAGTGGCCATTCTTGTTTGACACCTGTACTTATTAACCACATGTGTTAGCCATTAGATGTGCAACGTGTCTAGGAGCCAAAATGTTCATCATTCCCTATTCCAATTCATAAAATAAATATTTTAGTCATTATGCACATAAATGCGTTTCTATTTCTGCTGGTATTTTTCCAGATCATAACGGGTAATTCGCTATACTTCATATGGAAGAAGCTTAAATATGTGTTCAGCAACAGACCACATGTCTGCAGCACATATGGGAATTTACTATGATTCTTGTGCAGAGTTAAAAGGTTCTGCTATATTAAACACAAAATGAACACATTAATTATTTCACAACAGGACGGCTGCCTTCGATTTTGTCCAAATCTATGACAGCAACTCAAAATATAGCACTTTTCGTACATCGTTCTGGATAAAAGCATCTGTTAAATGCTGTAAATGTAATGTATATGGAAATAAAAGAATAGTTTCAAATATCTACAATTCTTCACATAGCCTGTAATGTCCCGTGGCTTTATTCATGCCTCACACCCTGACAGGCTTCTGATCCAACACAACCCAGACCAGGACAAAGCGGTGGTTGAAAATGAATGATAAATGATGAATATAGCTTGTTTTCTTATTGATTTATCTAAAAGATCTGAGAGGGGCAAAATCATAGAAACAAACCGAATGCTGCAATGGATTTACGGCCTTTTGGACTTTTCAAACGTTCCCAGGGTTTCGGACATTTCTGCAGTAATTCATATACAAGTAGCAAACATCAGGCTCATGTTTCTGGACCGCCTTACAAAATACAAATTGTACAGGGAACTGAATACCGAGCTCCCTGCGCCAAAGTCTGGTTCACCAATACCTGCAGGGAAATCCAGGCATACAACTTAATTATCCCAAAACATGAATGAAACCAAAATCTTCCCAATGCATAAAAAGAATGGTGTCAGTGTCAGCAACTGAAGACAGACCCTTAGTGAAGTTCACTCATTAAGAGTGAACAAAATTAATGCAGGATTCAACATACGTAACTTAAATGTAAAAATAAATAAATAAATATAGGCATAAAAAGACAGCTTTTGTATATTAAACTTAAATAGTAAAGTATTCACCCTCAAACCAAAAGAACAATTGACAAGACTTCATCAAGCAGCCTCTGTGGTTCTACTAGTAGGCCATTAATTTCCAAAGTAACATATCCATAAACACTTACCTCCAAATTGTACTAATCCAGAACAATTTCTGCTTTTAAAAAAAGAGGCCACACACTGTTTTATATCGCTTGATAATAAATCATAACCTTTAGAAGAATATTTACTCATATACATGCTCCACATTAGTGGGCTTGGTACCACGGTGGCCGAGTAACAAAAGACGTCAGTGAGAGATAAGTAGTGCACTTGCTTTCGCCTAAAGCGCTGTTATTTCATACCCTACGTAGTGCCCTTGGTTAGGGAGTAGTCACGTGATCGGGATTCCACGTCTTCCTCCTACTCGTCTAGGAGCGGGCCTGACCCCTGACAGAGCGCCGCTTTCCGGCTCGCGAACACGGAAGCAGCATGGCGTCAAACACCGACATCACCGAGCGCCAGAGAAGTGCGCGGCGAAGACTCCGGACTATAGCCGGCCATCTGCAGAGAGGCGAGCAAGATGGAGCCGCGGCGCTTTCGGCGCAAGAGTGCAAAGCCGAGACGCCACGGTCGAGCGCTGCTAAAGAGACCGCGGTGCCGAAGAGGAGGTAAGCCAGAGAGGATGCGGGGCAGAGCGGGGCGCTCCTGGTACACTTAGCCTACAGGAGCTACAGAGGAGGCTAAGCGTTTGCTGCAGCGCTAACATACGCGTTTCATAGCCGAGTTGGACGGGGTGGAGATCTGCCGAAGGAAACAGCGAGACCTCGATATGTCCATGTTAGAAGTTAAGAGGTGTGCTGATTTGGGGACAGTGGTTTGGGGTGTTGGGGTAGTAATAGTAGCAGCTGTGTTCAGGGAGCAGAATACTGAGCTGCTGTCTCCAAACAACGTGTTCATTCATGCTGCTAGGTGGGTGCGGTGGAGAAACAGCTCTCTGTCTCCGTCTCACTGTCTCAGCCACGTAGAGATCAGAGAGAGAGAGAGAGAGACAGAGACAGAAAAAAAAACACCAGCCAACACTGATCCACTTACTCACTTGCAGTGTAGGAAAGTGGGACCTCCAACTCCACACCCTTCCCATAAACCTGTTGCACTGCAAAGACAGTGAACTGCTACTACATTCGTGCAACTTCTTGGTCAATAACTCTTCATTTGAGGTTTTAATGAATGAATGTGGTATTTTTAATAGGTTGTGGAATAGAAAAAAGTGCATTGATTTTCAAGGTGAGCCAGTGACCAGGGTCGACCAGGGTGACTGACCGTTGTGGACAAAGTGTGGGCGTGTCCAGCAACATGCCATGCCATGCCATGTCTGAGATAAGTGGAGCAAAGTATATTGAAGGCAGTATAGTGCATGTGATTTGTCTCCTGATTTGTTGTCCAAACTGCAAGTGTAGCAGATGGATTTCGTAGTGCAATGACAAAACGTTTCAATACTTTGTTATTCGTTATGAATCCTAGATCAGTTGTAGACATGAATGAGCACAATTAAACTCATCCTGGATTGTCCGATTTGTTATAGTGCACGTTATATCTTTGGGGAATTTTGTCAATTGTATGATACTTTTATTCCGTTACTAATTAATGGCACTTAACTGAGGGTTTCGGGCACGATTTTGGAAAGCCATTGTTCTTTCAGACATGATTAAGGCCGTTGAAGCGCGGTTCCTTTCAAATATTGTGCCATTGTATGGAAATGTGATGAAATCAAGTGTTTGTTGCAAGAGTTTCTGTCCTAAGGGCTTTATTTAAATAACTGCACTTGGCTGATTTTAGAGTCCAGGTTTTTAATATAGCTTTGCATAAAAAGGTGTGAAAGAGTTGTCCTCCCACAGTCCTACTAGTCTTCTTTTTCTTTCAAAAATAAAGAATTCCTACAAAACCAATGCCAATTTGAGGATCATCACTCCATGAATACTCTGTGAAAGAAAACATACCATAATAGCCACCCAGATTGCTCCTTTATCTATATAATCTGCATAAGCAGTGTGTGACACATTGCCAGCATAACTTTCTACACCTTCTAACCTCTGATTGGCTAAGGGTTGAGGTGGTCTGACTTCAGCTCCCACAAAAGGCATGTTTCCTTCTGCTGCTTTAAATCTGTAGTGACATCTAGTGTCAGCCACTTACAATCAGATTTCATTCCTATCGTGCTTTCTCTGGATTCTTTAGTTTGGCGGAGATCAAGATGGTTCAGCAAGCACCGAAGCTCATACCGAAGCTCATACCGAAGCTCTTCTGATTTATTTTTGGAATACTAATTAACGGCGTTGTAGTCTGATGCCTCCTTTATTTATTTAATTAATTTTACTAGGGTGCACTTCTGAGAGCAAATGAAACTGGTGGATAGGTGTATTTGCTTTCCTGTCAAGATTAGAGTAGGAGTTTTAATAACACACTGGAGTGGTTCTTGTGTGTTTAATGGGTAGCTGAAGAAAGATAAATCCAACAAAGTCGCATTCATTTCATTCCCGTTGGAGATGTCTGAATTTACCCAGATTAGTTTTACGGTTTTACTTGGAGAAAGTTTGCATTTTTGACATAACTGGATAACCACCTGCAGGTCTGGATGCTATGTATGCCCAGAGAAACAGGTTACTATGCTGGAGTGTTTCTGCAAAGTTAGATTTCCTAATGGCATTTGCTTTAAGAGCCCTGAGAGACACATTTCTTGGCTTCGAAATATGTCACTGAGGAAATCTAGGTCAGCATTTCATCATATTTTGTGTTAAATGGAGCATGCAGAGGATGTGTGAATGAGAGTGTGTGTGTGTGTGTGTGTGTGTGTGTGTCTGTGAGTGAGAATGTGTGTGTTTGTTCAAAATGTCATTCACTGCAAGAAATTGCTTCTGTGCGACTTAATCCGATAGTTTAGATTATCCAGATTTTTTGCTTTTAATTATTTTTGGGAAAAAATATATCTTATGTAGCTATAAATATATCTTACTTCAATAAATTAGATCTAAATTAAGATCTAAGTAAAAAAAAAAAAAAGATCTATATAGAATATAGCAAATATTTTCAAATGTAGACTTTCGTCTTTGTTACAGGAATTTATTTATATTCACCCAAAGCCTTTCAATGGCTGTGAAATTTCTCAGTTTAGTTTTGACACAAGGTTAAGTTACTCCATTGTCTACAAAGGGGTAATTTTTTCCCCATCAAAGCCCCACAAAGTATAGAAAGTAAAGGCCAGCACAATTTGTCAACAATTTCCTTTTTCATTTGTACTTAATTTTTGTGTTAATGTTCATGTAGTTGTAATGTGTAGTTTAATGTTCCTTATCTTTTCTTTGCATCTGAGATCATTGGTTTAGGGGTTATTGTCTTGTTGACAGGTCAGTCAACTCGCACAAATATCCTGGTGCTTTGTACAAGCTACAGTCAATCATAGAAACAGCCCACGGAATCTTTCCTCAAAAAAATTCACTAAATACCTTAAACTCTTACAGTCTGCTAACAAAACTCTGTAACGTCCAGGCAATTCCTTTGCTATTACTAGAGAATAGAGACATTTGCGTTTGAGAACAAAATATAAGAAGTCCTGATATTTTAAATGTAGATGTGTTTAAAGAACATATTTTTGTTGGAGCCCTTCTGTTTTTAATACATATAGTGTTGATCAGTTTATAGCTTTAAATATGTTTTCTTGAGATGAGTCTTTGGTTTCACCAATAAATCTGTTCATGGAAGAAAAGCAAGCCATTCTGTAACTAAGAAAGGGTGAAATTTGTGTCAGAGCCTTTAAACATACACCGAGCATTCCCAATAAAACTATTTGGGATTTCTTGAAAAAGAACAAGACAACTGCCGTGCTAACGACGACATATTGAACTGGTTGCCCAGGAACTGCTCATCAGCAGGAAGAATCAAAAGGTCAAATTAAGCTTGTAAACAAAAGGCCACAAAAGGACTGTTGCTGATATTAACCTCATCCAAAGTGTGGTGCAAGAAAGGATCTGCTCATGAGCCAGTTCATACAGTCTCACTGGTCCTGCACAGTGGACGTGTTGGCGTGGGCTTGTCTGGCTGCCAGTACAGGTCCACTAATCATTATTGATGATGTAACTCATTGTGGGAGCAGCAGAATGAATTGTTCTGTCATTTAGTCAATCAGCAAGACAATGACCTAAAGCAACAGGGGGAAAAACCCGGTCACCAGGACTAACCCAATCGAGCATGCATTTCACCTCTTTAGGAGGAGACGGAGGCGGACAAACTGCCCAAACCAGCAAGCATTACAAAAGGAGAATTCATTGACCCATTGTCTGAAAGCAGTTATTGCAAGCATGGGGTTACTTTGATTTATTAACGTTGGGTCTCCAGATGTTTGGTGGTCCTCTCAAATGTTGCAACCCATCTAGGTGTAATTATCACAAAACAAATTTTGATCTATCCTCTCATAACCATTTTCTTTTTATTTAAAAGACCAAACCTCTAGGACACGGCGGCTTAGTGGTTAGCACGTTCGCGCCACATCTACTCGGTTGGGGGTTCGATTCCTGCCTCCGCTGTGTGTGTGTGTGTGCGCGCAGTTTGCATGTTCTCCCCGTTCCTCATGGGGTTTTTCTGAGAGTTCTCTGGTTTTCCCCCACCCCGGTCCAAAAACATGCATGGTAGGTTGATTGGCACCTTGAAAAATTGTTCCTAGTATATGAATGTGTGTGTGTGTGCCCTGCGATAGGTTGGCACCCCCTGCAGGGTGTATCCTGCCTTGATGCCCATAGACTCCTGAGATTCCACCAGGGAAGAAAAGATAAAGCTCTAAAAGATGAATGAATGAATGAACCTCTAGGCTAATACTTTTTGTATCGTGCGCATTTAACATTTAATGCTTGACCTTCGCTGATTGAAGACTTCTACGACACAAAACGTTATCATTTAGAAGTATTTATATATCCTGGTTCCACAGCAACTTGTTGAAAAGTGCCACGACATTTACACCTGAGAGAACGCTATCCGAAATACTTTAGTCAGCACTTTGCCAGGAGTACGTTCTCCTGCTTCCCAAATCAGTTACACAGTTATTTTGCCACATATATAAGCAATTACGTTTTAGATTATGATTTTTTTTAATGCCCTGATTCTTGAGTACAGGCAATAACAGGGATCAGTGCAATTCAGTTACACTGTTAAAAAACAAACAAAAAAAAAAAACAATATCCATTTTGCATTTATGCATATTTTAAATAATACAGACAATTCCAATATTTTTGGAACAAGTCCTTTCCATATAAGCACATCAAGGTACTAAATGCTGTAACTGAACTTTTTTTTTTTTTTAGTCACTTTGATAGATGAGCAAAAATCTGTGTTGAAGTTATTAAAGAAACCGCTTCGTTAATCAAATGCTTTATTATGAATAGATAGTGAGTTTCTTGTTCCTAAAAGTAATATGACATTAATATGAGTTTTGTTTTTGTCAATAATCAAGGACTGTGTTGTTGCGTGCTGTTAATCGAGTGTTTGTTCGGGTGTCTGTGTGCAGTAGGCTGTGGAGGCCTGATACAGACAGGGCCAATGGGCGTTAGTGCTTCATCTCTGTCACCCCTCCTCAGTTATTTACCTTCATCCAGCATGGCCTGTGTTCATCACTATTCATACGCCTGTCACCCCACATGCAGCGTATGACTTATGGCACACAAGTGCAGTAAAATCATGAGTTATTCTGGTTATTTATTCTGCTCTCTGACTCGTGTCCATGCCGACCGAACTGATTTAAAGTGTGCAGACACTCTCGCACACGCTTTGCGTGTCTCCGTTTCGTTCTTTCTGTATGGAATCACTCAGACGTCTCGGTATAGCCGCATGAAGTTTTAAAACACAGGTATGTTCGGGACTTGGCAGGTGGAAATTTAACCTTTCATTAAGATGTACACAATTTGTCTTCAACTGGTAACTTTCTATAAAGTTTCATCTCGGTCTTGATAGTTTTATCATATGTTAGTGGATCACGCCTGATAGGCCCTGACCAGACAGGAAGTAGGACACGAATGTTTTATATAACAGTAGGACACGAATGACTTACGATATGTTATATATATATATATATATATATATATATATATATATATATTTTTTTTTTTCATTTTTTTTTTCAACCTTGTTTTTTTTTATTTATTTATTTTCATTCATTTTGATACAAACCCCCCATGAACCTTACAGAATATCCATGAACCTTACAGAATATCAAATTATAATGTTACATAGTTGGCTTTCCCACCCCGACAGTCACACGAATGTTATATTTAAAAAAAAACAAAAAAAAAAAGTGCACATTTTTGTCCACATTCTTCTACCTGCCATGTGACTGTTTAACGGGACTTGCTGCCTGTAAATAAACGGTATGTTTGCACTACTTTAAAGGCATGTTTATGGTACCATTTCTGGGGAAGCCCCTTTTCCTGAAGTAAAGTCGACAAGGAAATGTTTTCAACATGAGATCAGCATTACATTTAGAGTTGGACTTATCTGATCCCCGGGTCACTTTGGTGGATTTGTTCACTAAATATAACCGTGTCACATGTTCCGAATGATGAGTTAAGGTCAGTGTTTCAAGAACGCCATGTGATCTCAGAAATCACTTAGTATTTCCAGATTGACTATAGTTATGCGATGCACACCCATCAGAGCAAATAAAATTTGGAATAAACCTCTCCATCTGTCTCTCTCTCTCTCTGTCTCTCTCTCTCTCAGGCAAGAAATAATGAAGTGGAATGGCTGGGGTTACAGTGATTCTCGGTTTCTCTTTAACAAGAAAGGCCAAGCAGAGTTTACTGGCAGGAGGTGAGTATGTTGACCAATGAGTAAAGTTCATGTCAAAACTTGCACGTTCTAAATGGAAGAAAAGGTTAATTTTACAGACGAAGGGGTGTCATGGAGTTAAAATAAGTATTACAGGCCATGGCTAACTAACTCCTGTAGAGTCTAAAAAAAGAAACAATATTTTGTGATTATTTTATATTTATTGTTTGTTGTTTCCCCCCGATCAATAATAATTGCTGATTATTTAGCTCCCGTTTACATTGTTTTATTTGAACCATAAATCCAAAACACAACTGGTAACTTAAATTATGGAATTATGAGACCTTTAAAGATTCACAACACTAGTACATGTAATAAGACGGTTAAAAGTGCTTTACTATAAATATACATTAAACGATGTCTGTGTACTAATTTCACCCAACACAAACTATGAAATCTCACACACACCCCCTAATGTGCAGGCTTGTGTCTGTACTAGGGACAGAGTGGTGCGCTACCGCCATCTAGTGTCTAAGTGTATGTTTTGCTCAGTGCGTTTAGAGGTGGAGTATGAGCGTATGAGAGACAGAGATGTAATATTGCTATGGATGCCACAGCATTCTCTGGAGTCACTGCATTTGTTCTATTAATACAGCACAGAATTGAGCTAGATGATGATGCCAGGCCAGTCAATAATAATGTCTTTTTTTCCCCCCAGTTCCTTGGTGCCTGTTTTATGTGTAGAACACACAAACAACTGTATAAGTGAATAAATGCAAAATATAGCTTCAACGGCATTGGTGCTTCTTGCAATTTGCAAACAGAACTATTATGTATCCTGGCAAATAACATATAATCTTATAATTATAATAAAAACAGCATTTTTCCGCATTCAACAGTTTACACCTTAAGCAACAGCATTTTTTTTTTGGCTGGTTTAGCAGCGAAACCTTTTTAAAGTATAGTCCCACAGAGGCCGAAGTAATAAGTACCGGTTTTGGATAAGCACGCTGCAGGGTGACTGAGTGGAAGAGATTCTCACACAGGCAGTGGGATCGATGACTGGTCTCCGTTCCACTTATCGTTCTGCTACTTTAATCTGCTCGCAGAAACAAAGCTGCACACAGCCTGGTGTTATTTCTCCTGATGCTGATTTAAGGAGGATAGAAGAGGGGATTTCACTAAGCCTTGTTCCCTTTTCTCTTCTCCTTTTGTCCATCCTGCCCTCTCTGACAGCAGCCTTTTCATTAGGCTTTGTGTGAGTTTACGCTCTGCGGGACAAAAGCTCTGGTCAGTGGTTACGAGTGGCTTAGTCTCAGTCTTGACTTTGGCTGTCAGAGACAGAAGCCATATTAACTAGCCATTTCAAATTCACTTGATTTGCCTGATATGTACATTTTATTGCTGTTATTTGTCACCCTACCGGTATACTTAATTTAATGTCAGAAATGTTCATATTTTGTTATATAATCTTTTTTTTTTTTTTATAAAATTGTATATGTTATGCCACAGACATCGATTCTGCAACAATGTTAACTGACGAACATGCTCATTGTAGGTATCGGCTAAGTGGGCTGATTCTTCCCAGCCTGAAGGACTGGTTTGAGTCGACATTTGGTGCCAACCTCCAACATAAAACCCCGGCTACAGTAAGTCTGCACCTTTCTGACAATATATGAAACATACGCATGTGTGGACGCACCTAACTCTTTCCCCCTGTCCCAGGCTAGTTTGAATGTGAGTGCTGTCCCGCCCCCGAACCTGAACGAACTGTTTGTGGATGAGCTGAAGGCTGCCGGCGTGGCCGTGTCATCTGACCCAGAGGACAGAGTGTTCCGCTCTCATGGTAATGAATGAACATGTCTCGCACAGTTGTTTTGCACAGCACCCACCTGAACCAGAAATGTTTTAGCGGAAACTGCAGTATCGAGAGATTTGTTTTTGTCTCGGGTTGACTTGTTGTTTAATCGGGTATTGTTCCTTGTTTTTGTTCTGCAGTGATGTAACAGGGCTTTACTTTTTCTCACAGGTCACTGCCTACATGAAATCTTTGCCCTGAGGGAGGGACGGATTGGAAAAATTCCAGACATGGTGGTTTGGCCATGTGAGTACTTTTGAAGATTGCTCGCATTTGTGATCAGGGGATGGCTGGAATAAACTAGATCACCAATTTGCTGAACATTTTGATCCTGAGCTCCGTTCTCAGTATCCACGTACTGTAGGTTTCTTCCATGTTCTCTGGTTTAATCCCACCTTCAGAATCATGCATATGATAAATGAATAAATACATGAATACAAAACAATTATCCCTTTTTAAAAATGCAGACCCATCTGTTCCTAGCAAACATGCCCTCATTGACCCAGTATGACTTCAGTATATTACAGATTTACAATCTCATAAACAAAGGCCCTTGCGTTTGCGCTGCAACATCTGGAAATAATATAGACTCTGATGGTAAATATGCAAAAATGGAGACACGTTCAAGGTTTTTTGTTGTTGTTGTTTTTATGTTTGACAACGTTATGAACAGTTTAATTTTCGTAGCTAGGAATAAACTTTCCTCAAACTTCTCAGGACTCAATGACTCGTACCTCCCATCGTCCCCTCCCATTTCCTTCCACTTAATTAGAACAATACGATTAGAACTTTGATCTAACTTAAAATGAAGACCCCCCCCCCCCTTCCCTCCCAGGATGTGATCTATAGCACTGTGATCATGAGATAATAATTCCCATAATGAAGGAAGCACAGTAATACACACTGCTGACAGATTTGTCCCCCACTCAGTAATTTTGATATAACCTAGAAAGTCTGATTTTGGAGGATCCTACTAAGTGCTAGAACAGCTTATTTTAGGATTTCAGTTTTTTTTTTTTAATAATGTGCGCCTGTGTCTACAGCATTCACAAGTGTTTGTTTATTTCTCTCTCTACAAGGCGTCCTGAGAAATTCTGCTCGTGTATAGTACTTTTCTGTACGGTTTTACGGCTCCTCTGCTGCCATGCTATTCTCTCATATTGCATAGCGCCGTAGCCTTCTCAAAGAGCAGCACCGAATATACAGAAAGGGAGAATTTGTATTTCTTGCCGCAAGTCTTTTGCGCCCAGCGTGCGTGCATCCAATAAGAGTGCTGCAGGCATGTTGTAAAGCAGGGGTCACCAACGTGGTGCCCGTGGGCACCAGGTAGCCCCCAAGGAGCACATGAGTAGCTCTCAGGCTTGCTATAAAAAGTGCACAACTCATCAGTGAGATGCGTCTATAATGTAAAATGTAGTTAATTCGTTGTTGATAGCAAGTGTATTTACATAGATAAATGCATAATAATAATAATAATAATATATCTAAAGGTAAATTTGTTATTTCAGAGGAGTATTTCAAACTGGTAGCCCTTTATATGACTCGGTGTCCATGTAGTAGCTCTCAGTTACAAAAAGGTTGGTGATCCCTGTTGTAAAGGCTCACGCTCCAGCTAGCTGCATCAGCAGGTAGGCCGGTCGTTAATATTCATGAGCGCGTGCTTTAATGAGACGTGTCAGAAGGAAGTTTGACACCGAATAAAATCCTGGCTGTTTGAATTACTGCTCTCAGATTGGTGGATCTATTTCACCATGGAAATGAGCTCTGAGTGCTAGATCAGACTTGATTATTCGAGTCCCACATGGCCAGGAAACAACTCAGGCCTCATCGCTCTATGCTTATGCGGGAAAACGATGTGCCTCTAAGCAGTCTGAGTGAAGCAGAAGGTTGAGCAATGCAGCTGCTGATGCTCAATCTTTTTACGTTTTTTTCCCGTTTTTATGCTGTTGTGCCTTTAAGCGTCGCACTCGCCTTTTCCCTTTGCTTCTCTAAAACCCAGAATACACCCTCAAAAAAGATGCACTATATAGCTTTATTCCCTGCAGTTTTCACTATTTATTTTGAGGTAGACTTGCATCTTATTAGAGCTAAAGAGCAAGTCCTTTATTAGGCGGAGTTATGTAATCGGTAAGGCTGCAGAAAAGCAGAGTTGACTCTTCTGCGTCTGCGCTCGGGTTTAATAATTGGCCGTACCTTTTAAGAGTTTCTGATGTCTCGCACTCCTAAAGTTCATTCCTTTCCCCTTTATATGGATGGGGTACATGTTTAAAAAAAAAATGTCACTGCATGCTAGTGGATGAACAAGGGGGGCGGAGGGCTGGTGTGCATGTTGGGGTTTTGTGGGTTGTTCCTTTTCTTTTTACGTATATTCAAGGTGGGCAGGGACAGGCACTCTTATTGGCTAAAGATGGAAAACCTTGATCCTGCCCACAGAGAAGGAGGCGTGAACGAACCCCTCCTTTTTCCTTTGTCCTCCCATTTGGTCTCCAGCTTCTCACAAAATTACCAAAAAAACACAAAAAAAAGAAAGAAAAATGTCTCATGTGGTCCTACTCACTGATAAAGTCTGAACACGGGTCTGCCTTTGTAAGCGGTCATAATGTGTGTTGTGCCCTTCACAGGCTGCCACGATGATGTCGTGAAGACTGTAGAGCTGGCCTGCAAGCACAATGTGTGTTTGATACCATATGGAGGTGAGCACTAAACCCAGAATACAAAAGTAAACTCTATTTTACCTGCTGAACTACACCTTTTTTATTTTATGACATGTATCATTCAAATATGGGCAAATAAGCATAATTTTTTTCTCTCTCTTGGTTAGGTGGGACGAGTGTGTCCAGCGCTCTAGAGTGCCCCCGAGAGGAAACACGATCCATTGTCTCTATAGACACTTCTCAGATGGTGGGCCCAACTGGACATAGTTAATAAATATGTGTGTGTGTGAATGTATAAAATTAATGTAAATAAGTTTGGTTTATAAAGCTCATATGAAGCCGTGCACAAGCCTGATCAAGGCTTGCATGTTGCCTGCGAGGACTGTGTGCTAACACTGATTTATGTGGCATTGTGGGGCCTGCACTCAGGTCTCTCTCGCACTATCTCCACCCCCAACATCCCTCCTCTATTTCTCTCTCTCTCCCCCTCGCTTTTCCCTCTCTTGCTCTCTGCGCTTCTGACCTATGTCAGAGGTCACGAGTTCGGGAGGGTGGGACATGAAAGGCAGCGGATGCCAGGAGTGGCTGGTTTATGATCCCAGTCAGATGATTGATGGCTGAGAGTGGAGCTCATGCTGAGAGTATTCCATATCGCGAGCAACATTTGACCCTGGAAGGGAATTGTGGGATTGGACCATAAAACAGAGTTAACTTTTTAACCCTGTGACGGGTGCCATCGTAGCGTGATTAGAATGTCAAGAGACCTCTGTTTTATAAAACAACAATGGCTCCTGTTCATTTCATTTGTAAAACGGCTAGAGATGTAGCAAGTTCCAGAAGCTAAATGGAGCTTATTTATGAAAGAGCGTTTTCTTGGCACAGACATTTTACATGTCATTCTATTCGGTCCAGGTTTTGGCTTGTAGTGCAGGTCACAAGGGTCGGTCTGTCCTTCAGCTTCTATGGAAAAAATAAAATCCTGCCATCTGACTGGTATGCTTCCTTTTTCCTTATCAAAAAAAAAAAAAAAAAAAAAAAAAGCAAGCTCTTATCCTGTGTGTTGTACATCTCACACACACACACACACACACCCAGACACACACAAAATGTCTTCTAAAGTGCACTAAGCCCAAACAACTGGACTGAATTTAAGGACTGTAATTCAGACAGATGGACAACTTTATGGAGTAGTGCAGACAGACGCTGATATACACTGTCAACACAAGCACATTTTAATCAGAATCTTACTCTGCCTCTTTTTTGACCCTCTCCCTTTCTCCCCTTCTCTCTCTATCCTTTTCTTATACATTCTCCCTTTTGCTGTCCCCCCCCCTCCCTTTCACTGTATTATAACTCTGCTTTTCATTTCTTGGCTACACATTCGAACAGTTTTATGACCTTGGGTTTTTTTTTTTTTTTGCAGAACCGAATATTGTGGATTGATGAGAAAAACCTAACAGTCCATGTAGAGGCTGGCATCATTGGCCAGGACCTGGAAAGGCAGGTTAGTGACTTGTGTTCTCCCTGAGCATCTGAGTGTGCAGCCATCACTCTGTGTTTAGTTTCAACATGTGGATTGAGATGCAGAGACTGGCAGGAAGTTAGTGGGTTGATTTTTTTTTTCTTTCTTTCTTCAAACTATTGCCCACAAACACTGAGCAGATGGCACCATCAAACTAATTCAGAAAAATGGCCTGTAGTATAATATAGGAGTGTGTGTGATGCATGTTAACAAGCCAATCACACTCACATGTGGGTGTTTTTTGTGCGTGTTTTTTGCAACATTTTGAGTACACAGATGGTATGTTGTTAAGCAGTGGGTTTCTGAGGAGTTTGGTGATAAAAGTAGGGATGCATGTATTCATGTCACCTGTGTGTACATCTGTGGTGGTGTTTTTTTCCAGCTGAACGAGAGTGGCTATTGCACCGGACATGAGCCGGACTCTATGGAATTCAGTTCTCTCGGAGGCTGGGTTGCTACGCGGGCGTCAGGCATGAAGAAAAACATCTATGGCAATATCGAAGACCTGGTACACAGTCTTTACCCCCCCCCCCACACACACAACATTTACATAAATTGCACATATAAACACACACTGGCTTTATATAAAAAATGTAGTGTCTTCTGTTTTCTGTGGTTTGTGTTATTACTGAAATTAGGTAGTACATATAAAGATGGTGACCCCTAGAGGCGTGATTGAGAAGAGCTGCCAGGGACCGCGAATGTCAACAGGACCAGACATCCATCATTTCATCCTCGGCTCTGAAGGTAGTGTGTGTGTGTGTGTGTGTGTGTGTGTGTGTGTGTGTGTGTGTGTATGTGTGTGTGTGTGAGAGAGAGAGAGAGAGAGAGAGACAGTGGGCATGTATTGTACAAGAATTAAGATTGCATTTTAGTTACTAAGATACTTGAGAGTTTGATTTTACATACATACCAACTGTGTGTGAGTGTGTGTGTGTTTCTGTCAAACCTGGTACACATCTGGAGTGGACTAGCCATCATTACCCTGGAAAATTGTATTGTACCGTATAAAAACTTTATTCACACACATTTTTCTGAATGGAGCGTAAAGCGAGCCGGAATGCTGCTCCACTACACACACTAATTAGAAGCGAAAAAACCCATTCTAAGGCTGTGTTCATATCAGGTGTGAAGAAGTGCTGAACAGAGTGGAACGTCTTTGAATGTTTCACAATACGAAACGTTCCAGAAAAAGAGCAAGCCATATTGTGTTTTTATTTATTTTTATGCAATCGGGCCTCAAATGAAAACAATTATTTTGCAAAAGTATACAATTTCTACCAAAGCAATAGAAGGCGTTTCATTATAGTTGATGTTAATAAATGAACATATCAAATGTATATACATTTTTTTGTTGCTAATATATTTAGTATAATTAGTCATTTTTTTTTCTTTATATCAGCACCAGGGCTTTTTTTTTTTTTGGTTCGCAAAGGTTATTGCCCTACAAATCCAGCATGCTAGATAGCTGAGATCACAATGATTTCATTCCAACCAGAGGCAGTGGACAAACTCCCACCATCCCAAGTGTCTGTGTCCTTGTGCATGTCCGCTGATAACACAACCATACGGCATGCTTATTAACAAATACAGGGACTGTTGGCATTACAACTCTGAACATCTGCTTGTGTGTGTGTGTGTGTGTGTGTGTGTGTGTGTGTGTGTGTGTGTGTGTGTGTGTGTGTGTGTGTGTGTGTGTGTGTGTGTGTATACATGCAGGCGCACAGCAAAAGAGTGCATTTCCCCAGCAGTCTTCAGGGAAATGGAATGATGAGTTGGCGTGCGTGTGTTTGTTCTCATTATAATGCCTGTTGGACTATAAATGAGCGCTCTACACCTGTAAATCTGGCCTTTTCACCCAAGTAAACTTCTGCATTCTCCCACACTGTGATTTTCACTTCAGGCTAATCCCAGAATTCAGCAGAAAGGTATACAAATGACATATATGGACATGTAGAATGCAGTAGACAATAAACCATGATTAAACATCCCCTTACGTCCCCATTATGAAAACTTCCATTGTACATTTTCCGAACACACACACACAAACAGGGACAGAGTTTAGGAAGGTCAGAAGTGTGTGACTGTGTGTGTGTGTGTTTGTGTGCAGCTCTGGCAGTGTGGGTGGTCCGGTGGCCTCTGCGTACTGTAACACACTGTTCTACCTGACATTGCCAGTCACCTTCTGCTTAAAATCCACAAACAGCCAAACTCTGTGCTCTGCATAACACCACAGATCTTTTCCAGTCCCGCTGTTCTTATTAAGTTAGCTACCGCAGTTCAATCTTGTCAGTTTCCAGGCAACTAAACATGGGTCTGGGCTGCATATTGCAGCTTTTACTTGCATAGTGAGCTAGCTAATAAAATTTGTTTTGCCCACACCTGCATCACTTTTGGACCCTTTCAGTTCAGGCTTTACGACTCAGATGGACCTGATTAAAATGGTCTTTGATGGCATTGAAGTGATTAAAAGTGCTATATTGATTCCTTACTTCAAAGATGCGTAGAAAACCATTTAAAATCATTTAGTGAATCATTACTTTACTCTCTGAGAGAACCATTTTAGAAAAGTGGAAGCCATATGTTTTGGTATGTTTGTGTTTTTTGGCACATCGCTTCTCAATATTTTGGAGGATTGAATAAGCGTGCCTAATACATGTTTAAATGTGATTAATTGCATTTTTTGATTAATTGGAGAATTTTAGCCCCCTTGTCGAGTGTTGGTGTAATACCACTAGAGGGCAGCAAGTCGTGATCATTACAGGCACATATCCATTTTAAACATGCAAAGGAGTCAAATAGTAGCTGTTCTTAACCAGTACCTTACTGCTACTGTCATACTTCATACTTAATTTTATATTTTATTTTACACCCGTTTTATTGGCTTTTGTTTGGATGAAAATAGGGGGGGGAAATCGTAACGGAAGTATTTATATTATAGACAAGATCTTGATATGCCGTAACAAAATCTTGGAAAATATCTGCAAAAACAAGCACCTACAGCTGGTGTTTATTACTATTACTTGCTTTACCCGAATTAATGTTTTTTTCTTCATAAATGTTTATACTCCTATTAAGAAGACATCTGGAGTTTTAAATTGTGTTTCAAATGACAGGGACATTTAGATGTTAACAAATGAGTCCGTTTCGCTTTCTTCTCATGGATGCAACCCAGTAATGACAGAATTATAGTAGAGTTTTATGATGGCGCTTATGAGTATTTACTGTCAACTGGTTAAGATGAAAGTGCCATAAATGTCCACCCAGTGACTGAGTGTTTATAGAAGAGGCTATTGCGGTCCTATGTACTGTATGTATGTGATGGTAAACAGCCTTTACTGTGTACTCGAGTGCATTTGTGGATTTTTAGGATATGCTTGCTTCCACAGTTTGCCTGTTGGGCACTGAAGAGTTGGCTCTGAGTGCGACTGGTTCTTCCTTATGCAGTTTTAGGTTCACACACTGTTGAGTGTTGATTTCCTAACACATGTACAGTCCAATACATTTGCATTCCAGGACAGGCAAGGTTTTAGCAATGTATTTTTTTTCTTCTCAATCCTTGTTGTTTAAATCCACAAATGTGCCTTATTCTAATCCTATTTTTTTTACCATTTGCCTTATTGATTCATGTTTGAGTTGACATTAATGCATTTCTTTTCTAATGCTCTCTGTATTGTATATTTGTCTTCAAGTTGCTGATCTTTCACTCAGAGGTTCATTTCGAATGCCGCTTCTGGTATTTATCACTGCTACTTTTTGCAGTCATGCCTCCTATGGGCAGAGCGCTGGTCTTCCTTGACTAAATGAACTGGCAACATGAGCCTCAAAGCAGCAGTAGTAGTTGAGCACTCATGGGTCATGGAGCATGCTGGGATCCTGGCTTTAAGATGAACAGTGTCTCCGGTGTTTGCTCGACATTTCCTTTGATACAGACCTGTTTTATTTCAACCAAGCCCGGGCTGTTAAATCTCACACAGCTCCCCCCTGTGTTGGATGAAACCAGAGCACTAAAGTGCAAATGAAGACACAAAACTCCAGTCAATGGACAACGTGCTGTGCGTGTGTGCGTGTGTGTATTTGATAAAGAAAGAGGCCGTGAGAGAACGTGTGCAAGATGTGTGTCTGAGCAAAAAGTTTTTAGTTGTGGTGGAAATGTTTATATCAGTGTAAGTGCACAAGTCTAATGTTTTTTGTTTTTGTTATGTAGGCACTCTGGGTGTGGTCTCCGAGGTTACACTGAAGATCCGTCCTATACCCGAGTATCAGAAATACGGTTCTATCGTCTTCCCAAACTTCCAGCAGGGCGTGGCTTGTATGCGAGAGGTGGCTAAACAGGTAATATCTAATAGAAATAAGTCTAATTCAACCTGCATCTTTTATGTCAATATATGTAATATATATGAAAAACCGCATATCTATCTATCTATCTATATATATATATATATATATTATATATATATATTATATATATATATATATATATATATATATATATATATATATATATATATATTTAAAAACCTCATATACATATATATACACACACACATATATATAGATAGATAGATAGATAGAGATAGATAGATAGATAGATTAGATAGATATGCGGTTTTTCATATATATTACATATATTGACATAAAAGACGCAGGTTGAATATATATATATATATATATATATATATATATATATATATATATATATATATATATATATATATATATATAGATATATATATATATACACACACACACACACACACATAATTTTGTATGTATATAATTTCATGAAATTATGAAACTGACAAAGCCTGAGGAGGACATCTTGTTTAGATATGCTAGCACATAGTTGTCTTTATAAGGACTGTACAGAAAACTGAAGGCCTTTGACGCATTGGCATTTGCACCCAGTATTTTCAAATAATGGCCTCTGACTGAAAGGAGAGAATGTCAATCTAAATCTCATATATTCCATCCAATCTGAGGGATTCACCACACTTACAAATAAATATAATATCGAGTTAAGGAATTAATGTGTGTGTGTTTATTTTGTAAGTTGCAGCAGTAGAAGCTTCGCTGGCTCTGAGCGTTTGCCCATGATGGTACTGTTATTGATGACTGTATGTTCTTGCTCTGTGCAGCTCTGCTCATTATGAGAGCATAAATTAACACTGAGCACAGAAAACGATGAAGATATTGATCAGACTGTTTAGGCTGTGTGTGTTACAGATCCTTTTCCAAACTTTTCCCTGTGGACTCTGAATAGCCTGGAGGGCTGAAGCCAGATTTTAACATGCCTTTTTGCCAGTCCACAGTCTTGTTCTTTTCTGTCTATTTTGATTGAAACATTTAAAAAGGCAGATTTAATGGCAAAAGAATTGCATGCCTGTTTTCCTGCAGAATCACTTCAAACGGTTTTCCTTAATTGCAAACTATGATGAAAGGTTTACAAGTCTCATAAGGGTTCGAATGCCTTTATAGTACAATGTTTAAAACTAGTCGCTGTACATTGGCCTCAAATTCTAAGGATCTGATGTCGAATGTCTGTGTTTTAGAGATGTGCTCCAGCTTCTATCCGACTAATGGACAACGAGCAGTTCCAGTTTGGTATGTTTTTGTTTTTTATTTGCCAATCAGTAAAGATTAATGATCTGTAACTTCATTTTCAATTCGAGGCGCAAGATAATCATACCTGCAGTTCCATGTTGTACAATGTTCAGTGCTTGATTAAAAACAATGTATTAACTTTTGCAACATTATTTAACACTGAATTAGATTGGGGGGGGACACCTGTGCAAAATTGTGAAAGTTTTCTATTTTACATGATGAAAAAAGTCGGTATCTTAAAAAAAAAAAACACTAAAAATCCAACATGTTAATCTACTGAGTTTCAATCAGCATTTAAGAAGAAAAATGAGTAATCTATAGGTATATCAGTAAGTCTGTTGTGGCCTGTTCTACCCTCATGTTTGCCAACCTCATCTTTACAAGTACAAATTCACTCTAGAAAAGAAATAATGTGTTGATATTCAAATTCCCACTTTATAGTAGCTTATTTCTGTAGGAATAAAATGATTTTCCGTGAGTGTCTTTCGTTCCCATTATATTCATGAACTTTGATTTATAAATCTTTATTACGGAAACATCTGTAAACTTTGCAGAGTTTAAAAATAAATAAATAAAACAAATCATTGTAAATATCGGGAATGAAAGTCATTGGAAATCACTGCTGCGTCCAGCAGCCCTCCTGCATTAGGCTTTTCATTCGATGCTTGATGAAGCTCTTATTGATGTTTTGGATGCTGCAGCGGAGCCCATTATTAATGAGGCTTTGGTTTCGGCTTGGCATCCTGACTAAAATCAAAGGAAATGAAATAAAAACAAATCAGTTTTCACAGCAGGGGGGCAAAATCTGCTTTTGGCTTGGAAAATCTATTGCGACATACTGCATCTGCAGTTTTGTTTGTTGTTGTGCCATTAGTCAAGAAACAAGGCGAAATACAATCGCATATGCAAGTGTGCAAATGTGTGTAGATCTGTTGCCATGGTTCCAGTGGTAATTGGAAGGCTGACGGAGAAATATTATCCCTACAGGCTATCTGATGATCAGTCACAGAAAATACAGCATGATTATAATTACACACACACACACACACACACATACAGTGTAGCTAAATGCCAGTGGTCTATGAGATCTGTTTGAGATGATGATAAAATAAACTCCTGTTATTTGCGCCTTTAAATCCACGTTCATCTTAACGATTCAAATCCTCAGTATATTTTGCCGGCTCTGTATTATGGCCCTAATTTCACCTCGGCTCTGTCTATGAAAACAAACTAGCGTTGTACGTGCAAGATGCTATGTTTAATTGCCTGTAGCTGATGCATTCTGTGTTTTCTCGTGCATCAAGCAGTTTAATTTTGCATGATATAATTCATCTACAGAGGCCGCCTCAATTCGCTGTCTCGTCTAAAGTTAAATCGATCATTATCTTGCCAGCTGAACAGCCGAACAAGCCGACGCGCGATCCAGGAACAAAGAAAAATGGCCCCGGCAACAATTAAGCCTCCAGCATATCGATGTCTTAGAGCACAGTCTCTGGATATATATGAAGGAATCTAAAGGGTTAGGAGATATCACAGGAAAAGTTCCCTAGTCTCTAGGGGCCTCATTAACTCTCCTGCAGTCTTACATTTTCACCAGCAGTGCATTTCTCCGGCTCCTCCGAAGAAAGAGAGAGAGAGGCTTTTTAGCAGAGGAAGATTCAAAACACTTCTTAATAAAGGCTTTTCCTTTTCTAATTATAAGAACATATAGAAATGGACGCGGCTTAACTTTATTACTGAAATTATTTCCTTCCTTCATTATATTATAAGTGTAATTATATTCATATTATAAAATCGACTGTTTTGTCGGCTTTTATGAGACACACCCCTCACCATTGTGGGTATATATATATATATATATATATATATATATATATATATATATATATATATATATATATATATATATATATATATATATATATATATATAACGATTAGGACAGTTACAATTCATTCTTTCATGTCCTGCCTGGTGAGTAATTGAATAAGTTACGTTTCAAAGAAAGAGAGAGTAAAAAGGTCAGAGGAGATCAAGTGTTTGAGAGTTACATGTGTGTGTGTGTGTGTGTGTGTGTGTGTGGGGGGGGGGGGTGGCTGGATTGATGCAAGAAATGGAGGGAAAGTGGAATGTACAGAAGTGAAATGACAAGTGAACTCTCTGTAGAGCGTCTCTTGACGTTTTTTTTTCCTTTTCCCCCTCCTCTGTGTGGGAGTATGAGAGATTGATAGCCTTCCCCTCGGCTGTGGCCACTCACTTTGTTTGTCCGCGGTTGCTTTGTGCATCCATTCCGAAATAAATCAGCGTATGTAAGGGAGACTTACATAGCAGTGTGGAAAGCATTTCCTCTCAGTCAGAGGCTGATATATGGCCCTTAGGCCTTGGAGTCTCTGCTGCTGTAGTCTTGCTCACTCTCCCCCATTCGTTACGCTGCTATTGTTCACACCGCAGATCAATCTGACCTCCTAAGCCTGTGCGGATAAAAGTGCCCTGCAAATGGGTGGCAAAAATACGACCTTCATTTATCTCTTGCTTTTAATGAGTCAAAAGCTGATGTGAGAGGTGTTAGACTGCTGGAATGAGATTTTATTATTATAGTTCTAGGCCGATGGTATGTTGATTTGATTTGTGAGTGTGTTTATGGCCTTCCAGGTCACGCTCTAAAGCCTCAAGTATCCTCCATCTTCACCTCGTTTTTGGACGGGCTGAAAAAATTTTACATCACAAAGGTAAAAGATTCACATGTGTCCTTTGCTGTTTTTTTTGTTGTTGTTGCTTTAGACTTGCGCCGAAACTCATTTTAACCACATTATTCAACAGTTTAAAGGCTTTGATCCCCATCACCTGTGTGTGGCCACTCTGCTGTTTGAAGGCGATCGGGAGAAGGTGTTGCAGCATGAGAAACAGGTTTACGACATTGCCGCCAAATTTGGGTGAGATATTTGCTTCCTGTGCATGGTGCATTTGGCAAGCAATATAAAATCAAAGTAGCTTTTTGTGTGTGTGTGTGTGTGTGTGTGTGTGTGAGGTGACAGCAGACCTTTGCCTCAAAGTCCCCTGTCAGTGCAAACACTAGGTCAAAACAATAAAAAAAAGACAATAATGTTTGCATGAATATAAATAGTCAGCTTTACACTACTATAATGACACACCACTGCATAATTTTTTTCTTTTATGTGAAATGTCTCTTGTTAAAACTATTATTATTATTACTACAATTTCTGGCTGTTGGCGTTAGTGCTTATTTCATTTCTGCATATTATGGTAGAAACTAAATTAAACTTAATTACAGATCAAGATTAGTATAGAATTTATAAAAGTAGTTAAGACTAGTATCGTATTGAGTGGACCAATTAGCATTTTTAATCTTGTTCGTTATTTGAATTCCTGAATTCCTTCTTCATTATGTATTGCACATGTTCATAAACAAAAATTAAGTGTGCTTCATCTCCTTATTCAACAGTTGACTTTTTTTTTTTTTTCTTTTTTTTTTTTTTTTTTTCTTTTTTTTTTTTTCTTTTTTTTTGAACATGACCTTATTTGGATTTGAGCCCTTAAATTTCCAAGTTTAAGACGAGAACCAGTCTGACTGAATTCCTCTTCAAAGCCTGAAAAGACTCAAATAGTTTTCACTCTTCTTACTATGAATAACTGCATGAATATAATGGCACCTAAATGCTGTCATCGATCGAAATCATCCAAACAAATGGTCAGGAATTCAAAAGTGCTCAGTGTGGACAGACATACTTCATAGTGTTGTAATAGTGTTCATATGGTACACATACATCAATTTCCAAATTTATAATGCTCTAGTATCGATGGCTCATCTAACGGATCTACGCCGTTACAGGCGCACATGTCCCGTCCATCAAACACAACAGCCTGCGCCCACTATTGTTTGTCTGCACAGAAGCCGTCATCTGCATGTGTCCTTTTTCGATCTGTTTGGTTGCAACACTGCCTGCTGTTTCCATAGAGTAAATATTTAACCAGCACCAATCACTCTGGGTCATCAGAGTTCTAACCTTTAACCCTTATTGTGACCTTTCTAATTCAGTCCGTCATATCTATGCCAGACACAAGCTGTTGTCTTTTCACATTCATCATGGCCTTTTCCTGAACGAGTGATGGATTTGATTGATACTTGAGCAGAATGTGTGTCAGTACACTGCGGGTGGGATTGATTCATGGATTCTATCATAATGGGTTTGGGTCACAGATTAAATAATAATGGTTTTTTTTTTATACTTTTGAACATATCCAGAACTGTGTGTGTGTGTGTGTGTGTGTGTGTGTGTGTGTGTGTGTGTGTGTGTGTGTGGGTATAGGTAAAATAGCAGGTGTGGGTAAGAATGAGATATAAGACCCGTCTGAGTGATTCACTTTTTTAACCTTAGACAAACTAATCAATCTCTCGTCACTTTTCACATCATATTGAACAAACAAAATGTCTACTATATATTTGAGCATTGTGTATGTGTGTGTTTCATAGGGGCCTAGCAGCCGGAGAGGATAATGGACAGAGAGGATACATGCTCACCTTTGTCATAGCTTACCTTCGGGTTTGTTTAATTCACGTTCGACTTTAAAATGGTAAAATCGTCAGAAGTGCAGAATGTGAGACGAGTGCGTTGACAGATGTTTTTGTGTAGGATTTGGGGATGGATTACTACGTGATAGGCGAGTCGTTTGAGACGTCGGTGCCTTGGGACAGGTAAGAGTTGCTTTGCTCCGCTCCCTGCATCGTAATTGACTGTTTATGTCCAGATGATGCTTTAACTGTTGTATATTTCGTTCTCACCACCATAGCAAACTCGTAACACTTGAAAGCTGTTCTTGGTAGTCGCACCATCCTGGACTAGGATCAGTTCCCTTTTTTTCCCCCTCATGTCATTTCTGGCAGTTATTTTTCTTTGCCACTGCTTCTTTTTGGTGATGTAAATCCATATAGAATTTTTCTATTATTTTGTTAAAAAAAAAAAAAAAATTCATGCATACACATGTCTGGTCACTAAAAATGTAAAATAAAGTCTGAACAAGTGCTAGCTTGAATTTATCTGAACAACAGACAATAACTTGCAGACATTGTCAGAAGTTGTGTTTTCAGTCCAACAAAAGATATGTAATATACATTCAAATAATGACTATTTGTATTTCATTCATAACCTTCCTACCACTTTACTCTGCTGAGAGCGCCAGCACTTTACCAGCCATGTTTTTGTTTCGCTTGTCTGTTTGTTGCAGAGTTTTGGACTTGTGCAGAAACGTAAAGGAGAGGATAGTGAGGGAGTGTAAAGACAAAGGAGTGCAGTTTCCACCGTTGTCTACATGCAGGTACAATTCACTCACCCGGTCGTTGATACTGGTCACAGGCTGTCCAATCCCTGCTCACCCGCACACTCTGCGCTTAAGAACATGATTTGGCCAAGATTTTTTTTTTTTTGTTTGACCAGTCAGTAAATAAACTACGACATTTGTTAAGTTATAGTGGAATGCAATTTGTCAGCAAAGATTTATTGAACTCTCGGTGCAGATGTTGAACTCTGTCAATGAATATTTAAAAAGCATGACCCTTTTAACCACAAATCCAGTGCTAGAATTGCAAAGGATTTAAAGCAAATCTGGTCATAAAGTGGGTCAAGTTTAAAGGCATTGTAACAAAAGACGGCCAGCAACAGTAGTCTGATATTGTTGGGTAAAATCTTAGTGTGACCGCTGCCATGGTACTCATCTAGCCATAGCCGTGGCCCTCCATGTGTAAATCTGATTTGGGGAACATGCTTTATTGAATAATCTGGTATAGAATTTCGCCAAAAGATTTCATGTTCCCCTCCTGCAGTGTCTAATGATACTTAAAATTAAATCACACAGATGAAGACTAGATTTAGTTCTTCTTGTGTGCTTTTCTTCACCAGAGCAAGTAGAATATATTCTATTCTATTGCATAAGATTTTCTAGACGTTTTCTCCTCTGTCGGTCATCAGACTCTCACCAATGCAATTGAAATATAAAAGGAAAATTTTTCTTTGTGACTGCGTAGTGCAAACACGGCTACAAGATACACGTAGGGTCTAATTTATAAATGTCTTTAAACCGAAAAATTTACGACACCGTCATACAGCCTTAAACGCTTAGTGACACTGTTAGTAGCTGTTTTGTTTTAAAGAGGAAACGGTTCCATATTTCAATGGGTGCTTGTTTGGCTACACGGCCACAAGCTTTGAACCCCAGCTCTGTTCACCTTCACACTGACCCTGCCGAAGAGAGAACAAGAATGAAGAGAACTAAAGGGAGAGATGGGAATGCGAGTGAGAGACATAAAAGAAGGGCAGAGAGAAACGGAGAGAGAATGAAGAAGGGGGGGATTAGGTTTGAAACTTGATTATGCCTCGGCCATTCATTTCCTGTCGGTTGCTGTGCAGCTGGTTGTGACGTGATTGATGTGGCCATTTAACCTCTGGAAAGGGCAATGCCCTGACTGACAACACACACACACACACAAACACACAGAGGTCTATACCACGCTTTAAACTTGAGACATGTATCACATTTATAAGACAATTCTTTTACACGTTGATTGCGTAGACGTGTCGGAGCCTCCTACACAGGAAAGAGCACAGCATGTACATGAGTGTCAGAACTGCGAGAGGATAAGAGTCATGTCCGGTTATAAATTAAAATCCGAATGACCACAGTGTGCCATGATATAGTCCCAAATACACAGTTCTGTCGTCACCAACTGTGTGAACATTCCACAAAAGCTGCAGCACAAGCAGTGGAAATGGAATTAGCAGCACTGAAAGTGTGTGCCGATCAATGATAATCACATTAACAAGTAATTTTTTTAATCGTCTGACATTATGTGTCTGCAGTCTGCGCTCCAGATGGCCGCAGGGTGGGAGGCCGAATGTGTATCGCTGGACGGATAGTGTTCCATTAATGTGTCTGATGGGTATTTAATATCAGATGAATAGGATGAAATTGAAAGTGACAAGGACCACCCTTTCCTAGACACACATGCGCGCCCGCACGCATACACACAGACGGAAACCCAGAACTGCGTGATGAATCACAATGGATTATGTGACTCATGAGTTTAAATTCGAAAAAAAATGCTCAAAGAAGGCTATTATATAGCTTTTACCTCAGACAAAAATGTTTAAGGAGGAGTGTGTTTAGGGTGAGCATGCCATTTTAGCATAATTATAATTGATTTTATTGGTCCTTCTGTGCTTATTAAATCACAGAGCTTCTCTCAAGCAACAAAATGTAATTGTTCATATTGAATCATTTTAAAGATTGATTTAGTTTCTATTGAATAGCTTAAGCAGTCAGTGTAATTGACTTCTCTCTTCCGTACATGCTTTATATAATTTTTTTTATTATTGTCCCCTTTATTTCCACTTCCTTTTTTTAAAATCAATTTCACACACACACACACACACACATATATATATATATATATATATATATATATATATATATATATATATATATATATATATATATATATATATATATATATATATACAGGTATGTGTGTGTGTGTATTTATATATAATAAGAATAATAATTCTAATTTTATGTATATGTATATATGTGTGTGTGTGTGTGTGTGTGTGTGTGTGTGTGTGTGTGTGTGTGTGTGTGTGTGTGTGTATGTGTGTATATGTGTGTGTGTATATGTGTGTGTATGTGTGTGTATATATATATAATTTATCGCCCGTATCGCCCTCCCCCCCCCCCCCTTATAACTTCAGGGTAACACAGA
>JACRUU010000011.1:8186432-8343932 GCA_030449085.1 Kryptopterus vitreolus | reverse complement strand
GGTCAGGCGTGGTGTCTGACGAGTTCACCGCAATTACTTTTCAGTTCCACAAATCCATCGACTGCCAACGAGAAGTCGTCTTTCGCCCGAAAGATAGGTCAAAGAAATCTACTGCGGAACGCTCGTTACATAAAGACGAAGTTTGTTTACCTGCTTCCCCGGCGAACTCGTTTTTCATTTCCCGCCAATCTTGCCAACTTTGGCTTGATCTAACTTTTTGATATATTAAATGAAACGTATGTTCCTGTGTAGTTACTGTGCGTGACACTACTTTAGTGTTGACTGCATTGTGCTTTTTTAAGCAGTGTGCCTTCTCTTTCTGTCTCTGTGTGGGTGTTGGCCTTGCCTTCCTTAATCTCCCTTCTCCCCCCCTTCTTTCTTTTTTTCTTTTTTTAATTTTTTTAATTTTTATTTTTTATTATTAAAGACTGACTCTTTACATGTCTACAGTCTCTTCACACAGCTCCTTTGTAGCTCTGCTGTTTGGTACATCTCACTTTTGCCTTTTCTAACAGTCCATTTCAACTGTTTCGCCAGGGTCTTTCTGTGTACACTTTGGATGTTTTCTCTACGGCCCCTTCTGAAATCATGAACTGTTTGTATAAGCGTCTCTGTTCTGTGTGAACTGTAGGAAACATGTCCATTCATGGGAGTTCCATCTTTTTCTCCTCGGGCAAAGAGGACTTGCTGTAGTATGGTGAGTGTTAAAGCCCCTGATATTTTCCACTGTTAATTTACTGTTTGTTAGCGTTTAATATCGAAGGTGTGAGACCCCCCCTGTCCTCCTACCAAAGACTTTCAGCCTTTCAGTCCTTTGGCCTTTGCATTCACATACCTGTAAATTATGCATATCTCACATGCATATATTTGTTTATATAATGACCATCGAGGAGTCAAACATGATAATTTGTAATATTTAAGTCTTGTTTTTAACACAACATATGCAAAAATTAAGAGAGGATCTGTAAATATTAGGGATGTAATCACTTCATCTAGTATGTTTATCCAAGCTCACAAATAAGCCTGGCTGTGGATGTTGAGGATGTGCACACTTGTGGGTTTTCAGCTCCAGTGTGAAGAGAGGTGTGGTGTGTGTGTGTGTGTGTGTGTGTGTGTGTGTGTGTCTGACTGAATGCTACATAATTATCTGTAAAGATTAATATTGTGTTCTTGTTACTTATCATTTGCCTTCTGAATCAAAATTGTAATTCTGCACTGATTTCGCTTTTGCTCCTTTCTTAGCCATTCTCACTCTTAAAGGAAAACTCCAGTGTTTTTATGTTTTGTTTTCTTTTTTCCCGACCTAAAGTCTGTCCACTAAATGTGTAACACATTTACCACAAACAGGAACTTTTATTATACCCGAGTAGAGAAAAGACTTCAACATTGTCAGTAATTCATTGCGAATGGGTACAAATTATAGTTTTGTGTGTGCATGCATATGTGTGTGTGTGTGTGTGTGTGTGTGTGTGTGTGTGTGTGTGTGTGGTATATGTGATATATAGTATATATATATATATATATATATATATATATATATATATATATATATATATATATATATATGTATATGTATATGTATATGTATGTGTGTGTATGTGTGTATATATATTTGTGTATATGTGTATGTATGTGTGTGTATGTATGTATATACACACACACATACAGCATATAACAATGGTCCATTCAAAACCTTGCACTTTGCAGAAGGTATTCATACACATGTAAATCTAGACTGTTATGTTGGTTTATAAACAATAGTCCTATCATTGGGAACAGTACTGTTAAAGGATACAGAGTGTCGTCTGCAACTAGCGACAGAGCGATTATTAGTACAGAGACTTAAAAATATATTCAGTCCGTTACTATGCTGAATCATCAATTGCGGCCAATATCTCTACCAGAACAGATTGAAGAGTTTGGTATCTCCACTTGTTTGCTGCTTAACTCTTCCGACAATATCTATACTCCTTCATTCTTTCACATTTTGTACAGTGCAGCCTTGTGCAGCTTTGTGATCGCGTTATTCAAAAGAAGGAACTGAAAAGATCACATTGCCTTGTATTCCCACCCTTTGATATGATACTTGAAGTTGAAGTTACCTCAGGTGCATCCTATCTCGTGGATCATCTTTGAGATGTTCTTTTGATCGATGCCTGTTCCAGTTGCAACCCTAAGCCATTCTGTTGACAGTCCACTGCATCCAGTCGGACAAAATCTGAAGAGAAGAAAGGCCGAAAAATCCCGTGTGTGTGTGTGTGTGTGTGTGTGTGTGTGTGTGTGTGTGTGTGTGTGTGTGTGTGTGTGTGTGTGTGTGTGTGTGTGTGTGTGTGTGTGTGCGTGTGTGTGCTGTGTGTGAGTGCGTGCGTGCGTGCGTGCGTGTGTGTGTGTGTGAAGCTTGTCTCAGGCTAACCAAAAAGGCACGCCAAAGGTCTTCATTGAAGTGGTGATTTAAAGGGTCTGAATACTTGCATCACTGTGATATTTTAGTTTTTTTCTTTCTAAATAAAGTAGAAAGCACACGGCTCCAATATGAAATGTGAAAAATGGATGTAATGGCTGAATGTGCTGTACGTGAGATTTGAGTAATGAGGTATTTGGTTCTGTTCTCAGTGAATTCTTGTCTGTGGTAATTACATGGGCACTACAAATGTGGATTTTGGATCGAAATATTGAAACACTTGAGTATTGCTTTAAGCTGGACCTAAGCCTTCCTAGTATATTGCTGTATGGTGCTAGAGTAAAATGCAAAGTTACTGATGTCAAATTCCTTTATTTTATTTGTACTTTTTTTTTTATGATCCTTGCCTTTATAACATTACAATTACTGGTTCAACCAGCCATCCTGTGATAATTTCTATGCATCTCTTGTTTTTCCCCCGTAACTCGATGTTGACAAACTATTTACAGCGTGATTGCGTTCTCGCTCGCTTTCACTGCACAGTGAAGTAAAGTCTAATGGACGCTGTTGTAAATACTTACTGAAACCAGTCTGGCGTTTGTGTGTGAAATACGGAATGAAGGATTTCATGAACATTTTCTGAACATTCATTCAGCCTGATCCTGCCATTTCACAACCTGCAAATGTCCTGGATGCTACTTGGGTCATTCTCTAATTTTCTTGATAATGTTTAACCTTTTGCGTTCATTTTGTCTGCTTTTTTTGTGCAATAAATGAACACATTTAAAACATGTCCGACCCCCTTTTTCCCCCCTTCTATTTACTCTTTCGGTTTTTTTTTTTTACCTGCAATTGTTGCATAAAGCACAGGTGTGTTTGTGACTGACTGCTGAATTTGAGTTGTTTAGTTAAACACTGGCATAACAAATCCCTTTTTTTTTTTTTTTTTTTTTAATTATAAAAAGCTCATTCGTGAATTCTTTAAACATGTTCCAACGAAGGATGTAGGAAAAAAAAGTTCACATATTCGCCCTCTGAATCAAAGCTTCCCGCGTATCAAACCATTTCATGTGCATCATCGAACTTCATTCCTAACAAGCGTAAACACGTTTATACTTTTTCATATGTTAGTTTTATTCTGCGTTGCAGTTAAATATTTGTCCACATGGGGGCAGTGTAGTCCACCTCGTAGATGGGCATCGATTCAAAACCCATTCACATTTACAGAAGACAAGCAGTGTTTACTAGCAGCACGTTTATTTGAATCAAACAGTACACATTTCCAAATAACATGCTTTAAAGACACCTCAGTTTTTTTTTTACTGTCCCTTAAAAAGAAACGAAAATCTGAAATGTGAATGTGATGAATAATATTGTATTTTATAATAATAATAATAATAATAATAATAATAATAATAATAATAACCATAACCCCCCCACAAAAAAACAGGCCATGTGGAAGAACAAAACAGAATTTACACTACCCCCCCCCCCCCCCCCCCAATATAGTGCAATATCATTATTCATGCACGAACATTAAAAATGTTGATGTAAGTCTCGGTGAAGGAGGTCCTTAATTTGTCACTTCAATCCCTAAATTATTTCCTCATGCAGTTAAATCTGTCCTGTTGTCAGTTAGCATATTATTTCGCTTGATTTCCCACGAGCAGGAAGATCCATGCCACAGAGCACTTGCAACGTCTCAGTCTACACTTTTCACAACGACACGAAACTGTGACCAGATTATCACAGGAAAACTACAGCATAAACATCTCAGAGCAAATGACATTCAAAAGAGACGAGGAGATTTAGGTGGTTGTTAAAAGAAAGAAAAAAAAAGGGAACGAACAGCGAACGGACGAAACGCCGTCATTCTTCTGCGCGTGACTGAAGGATGCTCTTTACGAGCGGTGTATCTATAGCGATGTAAACAAGACGGACTTGTGATTATTGTGGGCTTTTCTTATGCGCGCGGTGCTGCAGAGCGTCCTATTGTGAGAAACCCCGGACTTGTTTAAAGTCCTGTAATGTCAGTCGTGATCAGCTCAATGGATGTCCAGCTGTGTGAGCGAATAACAGTCTGATAGGTGATTAAACACAGCTGCAGCTGATGTGGAATGACATCACCTGCACACCTCGGTGTCACTGCGTATGGGGTTAGAATTGTGTAGCCACATGGCAGCAGGCACAAAGAGTTCAACAACAGAGTTCATTAAACTCTGAATCTCTGAATCTATTTTTTTTTTTGGTTAGGCTGATCCGGTATTTTACTTGTGCTTAGTCTATTTGCATTCACCTTGAGATAAATTGTACTACTAATAGTCGCCGTGTCCTCCTCCTGCTGAGAAGTCCAATAGAAAAGACTATAAAATTCCCGTAATGTGTTTTAGAGTGAAAGCAGATTGAAACCAAATCAAGGAAAAATATCTCCATGATGCTGATGTTCACGATGTCCTCAAACGTGGTTCTCGTGCGGACAAAGTGATTTAGTAATATTTATAAAGGCACGTGTTCTTTCTGTATCGTCTCGGCCTTAGGATAGTAATACGACTGCATTTCCGGTCGACTAGTCCACGAGCGCGGTACACAAAGTAATATGACTAATGCTTGGATCAGCTCTAATAAGGTAAATTGTGAATATAGATGAGTGTGTTAATGTAAATGTTCTATGGTAATGCATGGACCTCTCACACCACGCCTGAGTTAATTAATCGAACCAAAATAGGCGCAAGCAGCAATATCACAAATCCAAAGGGAGTTCTTTTTTTTTTTTGTTTGTTTGTTGTTTTTTTTAACGACATCATACCGGCTGCAACGCTTAATGATATAAAACCTAGTCCCTAGATAATTGTGAAGCTGGAAGGAGACCGCATGCATCTTTCATGAAGGATTTTAACCAAGGCACAAATAGCAGCCGTCTTTTGTATCTGCGTTGCAAGCATGGCCCCCACGAGCCTTTAAGCTCAGCAAACCTCTGATCCAATAATAATTATATCAGGTGAAGGAAGAAACAAAAACAAACCTAAAATACCCGTACCCACGCCGTATCTCAAGCTACAATAACAACCCCACGAACAATAACCTCAAATGAAATATGTACAATACAAAAACAGAGGGCCCTGCACTCCTGAAAGGTTTTCATTCCCGAATAAGCAAACGAACACTCAGTAATGGCGGCACTGCTCAATCCTAGTCTGTCCCTAACACCACCGCAGGCCAGGTCTTTACAATACATCATCATCATCTCTCTAAAGAGCCTGCCTCTTCATGTGTCCTGAGTTTGGGACCGATGAGAAAAACATCAATGCCAAAGAGAAACATTTAAGTCACACAGCTGCCTGTTGTTTTGTTTTTGTTTGTTTTTTCCTTCTCGCACCCGGGTGGTGAGAGTTAATACATGCAGACTGCAGGGGCACCGTAAGATCAAGTCGCGCTCGTCGTTCCAGCAGACGGAAGCTCGCAGCAGAGCCAAAATTCCCCACATGCACAGCACTGCGGTTGGGTTGCAGATAAGAGGTCAGAGGTCAGGATGTGGTGCGGTGGGCAGGAACTAACTCGCGGCTTTGGGCACGTCCTTGTCACCAATGTGACTATCGCAGGTAGTGCTGGGGAGGTTCACAAGTACTTGCCGCTTCTGGTGCAGCTCGTCCCACATGGCGCGATTGGCCTGGATCATATCCACCATCGGCTGCAGTTTAGGGTTCAGTTTCACAAACGTCTAAAAGGGAACAATAAGAAACACAAATTAAGTAATAATCGTTGGTATTATTATTTGCCTTCTAAGACAAATGGCACTGTATAATGGACTTCAGTTGTCACACATACATTACAGCATGGTGAGATTGTTTCGTCACATATCTCCTCTTGTTTTTGAAGTTGGATTCAGAGCACAGGCGGGTTAAGGGCCTTGCTCAAGGACCCAAAGTGACAGCTTGTTGAAACCCCGGTTCAGACCCCCTCCCTTCCAATCAGCACCAATTAACCACTGAGCTACGCCACCCCTGCCTTGTGATTACAGTACTGGATGTCACCAAAGATAGGGTATCTTGTCACGCAAGTCTTCACAGGCTTGATTACTATGGTTCTAAACTTGCATCAGGATTTCTGTACAGCTGCTTTGTTACAATACGTATGCAAATAAAATGTAACTGAATAAAAATAATGCAATGAAAACAAAACCTTGGTTCTTAAGCCACAACAGGATTCAAATAAACACATAAAAAAATTCTAGACATAGAAAATAGCTGTAGAAAAATTTCACTATCACACAGAGACTGAAACTTATGATAAACATGTGAGTAGTAAATTTGAAAGACAGACAATATAAGGCCATGATATATATATATATATATATATATATATATATATAGATATAGATAGATAGATAGATAGATATTTATTCTATAACTGTATAATACATCGTGGTGTAATTTCTCTGTCATTCAGGATTAATGTCCTCACTGACAGATGGCATGTATTAAACGTGTATCTTCCTGGTTTCTCACAGTGCATTATTTAACTCGAAATGTTCATCCCTGCATCCTGACACACTACGCAGCTTCCACACACTAATTCACATGTGGATGGTTTTCGTGAAATATTTAGTTTAAGGAATGATGAATGCATTGCGCTCTGAAAATTATGCCATACGATGTCAGAACCCAACCTTGATAAGAGTATTTTGTCCATTAGTGGGATTGTTAACCATCCAAAAAAAACAAAACTCAGAGTCTTTCAGCTGCACAGAAAGCAAAAAGAGAGAGATATATTGTACGTCAGTAAGCTGTTTTTTTAGGCCCTAATTCCAGTGGAAAGTACCTAAAAGAATCTTGTATTTGCTAATGCACTGCCACTTGTTAGGCACAACAGTGTATCATGTCACTAATGAATTAAAGCATTGGAGACACTTTTATGGCTAATCTCTTTAGTTAGCTGGCTCTGATCCACCAGCAAACCCTCGGTAAACACCACTACAATATTACAAACAAATTCATTTGACAGTTATGCTTATTTGTGTTGTTGTTTTTCTGTTGAGGAGGTTTCTTTCTATCTGTAAAGAATTAGTGAAAGCAAGTCACAAATAAACACATGCAGTGTGCTTTCTGTTATTCCAAATGTAAACAAAAAAATATTTACTGAGATACTGAATGTAAATCATTGCAGTGTCCAAATGAAATAAAACTAATCAGTATGTGAAAATATACTTTTAAATGAATGAATTTAAAAACAAAATGAATTTAAAAACTTGAAATGTCTCCAAAGCTATTCATGTATTCATTCATTCATCTTCTACCACTTTATCCTATCTTCCCTCTGATCGTGGGGAGTCTGTGCCTTAGGCATCTTTGGGCATCAATGCAGGACACACCCTGTATGGAATGCTAACCCATCTCAGGGCGCACACACACACTCACATCCACACACTAGGGTCAGTTTTTCAAGGTGCCAATCAACCTACCGTGCATGTTCTGGCCGGGGTGGGGCGGGGGACCCGGGAACATGCAAACTCCACACACACACACGGCAGAAGCGGGAATCAAACCCCCAACCCTGAAGATGTGAGTTGAACATGCTAACCACTAAACCACCGTGTCCCTTGTCTCCAAAACTACAATCATATAATTGTACAGCGAAAGGAATTGTGTAATGTGTAAAATAGATCACTTTCTTCTTCCTAGCTGGAAATTCTCAAACAAAACACACACATCGGCATTCATGTCAGTCTAGTCAATAAGAAAAACTATGTCAAAGCGATGAAGTATATAAACTCATGAAGATGATCTCAGTGACACTGGCTGAGCCATGCTTGTTGTTGCCAGATGGGCTGTTTTTAATATTTCAGTAAGTGTCATGAGATTTTCACATGACAAAAAAGTGACCCAGTGTACAGGAGCAAAAAAAAGCCCTGATGAGAGTTAGTTTGAGCAGAATAACTACTCTTTACTGTGGTAAAAGGGGGTGATAAAAAACTACGGCAAACCACATTAGGCACCACTACTGACAACGCTTTTTTTCGAGGGGGGGGGCAGCTGTGGGCTGGGGCGGTGGGGGGTTGTTCTTCTCCAACACTGACTAAATGACTGGACAATTAGCTGGTGCATTTTCAATGTACCACAAATTAATACTTTTCATGTTTCTAACTAGGTGTAACACATGCTGTATTTATATAAATGTCACTCAGAACCTCTGCTTTTAATAAAATTGTTGATTATTTAATATTTATTTTACTCTGGAAATTATTCTTTTAATATCAGTTTCTTGTAAATTTCCATGTTTTTCTGTGGTTGCTTAAATTGTTAATTATGGTACATGGCTCCTTTAAGAATTATGTGCTCATTTTGGTTGCTTTCCATACTTTCTAAAAACTTTTCTAAAAATGTTAACTTGAAGTGCCACCTAGTGGACGATGAAAGTAATCAAAAAGTAATCAAATGTAATCAGTTACTTTACTTTCACAAAGCTACACTACATGTTACATTTTGAATGGGACCATTTCTGTTTCTGTAATTTCTGTATTTCTGTATATAAAATCTATAATCTAATTTACATTTCCAAAGTAACCTTCCCAACACTGGTCGCATATTAATAAAATGAGTGCAGTTATTAACATTTTAACTTTATTAATACATTTATTATCACATCACATATATTAGCATATATAGCTCTTAAGTATAATTTCAAGCTTAGCTTTCGCATCTGGGAAAGGCTTTGAAATAGCTGTAGACTTCTTCATTGAACCTTTATGGGTTTCCCCAGCAAAGCTTAGTTACTAAGAATGTAGACAAGTAATGTATATCCAAAACATTTTTTTGTAATGTAAGTTATGTATTTTAAAGCACTCCACATGTTTTGTCGTTAATTTATTTACAAACAAATCTAGAATAGGAACTATTTGGCTACCGCTAGCTTTGCTTGTTTAAGGTTTTGTTTTAATCATTTTGATGGTAGCATGGACTCATACTTTATGTTGTCAGATATTGCTCTGAGGTCATGCAAAGGTGGGACTGTGGTGGGGGAGGGCAGTAGGTGGCAACTATTACTGTTTAATGAGGCAGGACAGCAGATGCACTGACACACCACAAGATATCAGGAGCATCTATACAGAACACAATGCACTAATGCAGCCCAAAGCAATCACCCATGATGCCTATGAAATGGTCCGCTAGTACCTGCAGATATGGCAGCTGTTTCTCAGGATTCCAACCAACAGAATCAGTATGGGTTTTATTACCATGTGTGCTTGCACAGACACACACAGACACATGGTATCTGTCATGATGACAGAAGCTTCTACATATCGATTAGAAAAAGAAAGCTAGATTCATACAGAATATACAGTCAGGGGGACATGCACGAGTGACTGGATATATTAAGTGGAAAATAGTGCTTAGACATATTGTCAGTGGATGTAATAAATAATAAATTGAAAAATAATAGATATTGCATGTGTTTGCATATTGACAACAACTCACAAAGAGGGGAAGGGTAAGATCGACTTTGTATTGAGAGTAGATTATTATAGAAGATCGGATTTTCTTCCTTTCTTGTACATTGTATCTCTATTGGGTATGAAATTCCTCTGTTGCAAACTAGTTCACACTATATAGGCTGTTTTACTATTTTTAATGCAATGTATACTGTACAGGGACATCAGAGTTCAAACTGAATTCTAAAAACCTATACGCAAATGCACAGAAATATCATTCTTTCAGCCACTGGCAGTTCACTGGATTTATGATGCACTTATGGGTAATAAAAAGTGAACCAACACTGCAAATTGGTGCATTATGGTGATTGGTGACCGAATTCAGATGCCAATAACCGCACATAGTCAAACTGTCCTTTCCTGTAACCAAATCTGAAGCGAAATACAAGTGCATTGGTTTCTTTTTACCTTAAATGACTTTTATTTTACATCGATATTTTGCATCTATTGAGTCTGGGCCTCCTACAGACCCTATAAGGAACAGCGAACAAGGTTGCAGAGTCATCAAAAAAACGATAGTTCTAACCTTTCAGTTTCTGTTCACTATTGAATATTCATTATCATCTATAAAGCTCTCAGAAAATCATTAAGCAGCTTCACAGAAATGTATAAATTCTCTATATAATTTTTTAAACATGTTTAATTGAACCCTAACAGAGATGACCATGGTAAGAAAAAAACTTGTGAGGTTAGATGATATGAGAAAGAATCCATTCTCATCAGACAATATGATTATAAATCATTTTCTTTTATAGCTACATACTCAAAAGGGAATGTCATCATGTCATCATAATTATGATGAAGATAATAGTTATTACTGCATCACTGAAACTCCCACATGAATCAGAGAATTAACATTCCTCACATCCACTCTTTTTAGTAACCGTATTATCCGGGTCAAGATCACACAGTACCCAGAGAATAAACTGGGTTGTGAGGGGAACATACCTTGGCTAGAATATCTGTCCACCGCAAGGGCACTGTGCACACACAATCAAACCTCAGGGTTGTTTGTCTTATCTACCTACTTTATCTACATGCACATTTTTGGGAGGAAGCCTGAGAACCCAGATGAAAGCCACAAAGACATAGGTACAGCATGCACACAAACAGTAACTTCAGCTCAGGATGGAACTAAAATGTTTTTTCCCATTTTCATACACACAAACACACTATTAGATTTATTACGTTAGCATACTGATGAACTCTATGAAATGCTATAAAGATATAATGACTTGAATAATAAACCTCCTTACTGATATGTCATGTCTATTGGGAATGAAGGGACCTGCACTATATTTAAACATTTAATATAATAGTTTTATGAATATACATTATATTTTAATGCAAATTAAGGAATTACATTTGTCATGCTTGAAAAGGGGATACATGCTTTTTTCGTTATAGGTTTAATATGTAGGATTTTGTAGCTATATTAAAATGTAAATTGCCAGGACCTTTCATGTCATTTTTACTACACCACTTAAATATCCCTCCTGTCATAAAAGTAGAAGACTATCAAAAGCAAGCTAAAGCTTTTAAAGATTCTTCAGTATCAGTAATGCTGTCTGATTTTTTTTGACTGAGCTTCTATTTTTGCTAGTTTCATTCATTCGAAATTTGATATATCCGTTTCATTCATTCAAGGATTCATTCTTCATTGTCATCTTCTCCGCTTCGATTCATTAATGGGACCCATGATATCACTCGGGCGGGTTAACGGGTCACGGGGATCCTGTGCCTAACTCAGGTGTCTATGGGCATTAAGGCACAGGATACACCCTGGGTGGAATGCCAACCCAGGGCATCGCACACACACATTCACACACACATTCATACACTAGGGACAATTTTCCAAGGTGTCAATCAACCTACTGTGCATGTTTTTGGACCGGGAGGAAACCGGAGAACCCGGAGAAAAACCTCCTTGAGGCACGGGGCGAACATGCAAACTCCACACACACATGACCGAGACGGGAATCGAACCTGGATCCTGGCGGTGTGAGGCGAATGTGCTAACCACTACGCCACCGTGCCTCACACAATTTGTTTCATGACAAATAATAAAATGTAACTTTTTAATTAATAGGAAGATACGCCTAATTTGCACAGATGTATTATTACTATTATTATTACTCTGTAACACCAGGCCTGCTGTCACATGGCACATGTTTGTAGCTGGTTGTTGGTCTTCTCTGTTCTTTTGTTTCGTTTCTGCTTCTGCTGAACTGCCTGAAGATTTATTGGCAACCGGGCCATGTTTCACACTGTATGAGAGAGGGGGCCATTGTTTTTAAGCAGGCCATTATTTTTCTTCTAATTTCCCATGTTGCACTTAACCTGCAGTGAAGAAGGGCAGTTGTGATAATGGAGCATTTGTGTCTGTATTCGAAATGGCAGGACACAAATCACTGTTTAAATCATGTTTAATTGTAAACATGTTTCATGTAACCTGTTTAAAGTAATTTAAATATATATATATATCTATATATATATATATATATATATATATATATATATATAATAACGTGTCCGTCACTTGACACTTTTAAGTAACCTGACCTTTATCAGAAACTTTAAGTAACTTATTAAGAGTAACATTTTATTTTTATACGTACATCATAGATATACATATTTCATATACGTATATATATATATATATATATATATATATAGATATATATATATATATATATATATATATATATATATATGTATATATATATATATATATATATATATATATATATATTCCGAATATATATATTCCGACTTTTCAACATTATTATTTCAAGTGCTTCCATGGCGGGAAAATGAAGATGCCTAATTGTATGATTTTAGTAAATAACAAAATCATTCCCAAACTTCAATGTGAAAAGGAATGCATGATGATGGACTTTTCTCACAGGTTTTCCAATTTCCCAGCCCTACCCTCTACTGAGTGACTAGGAGATTAGAAATGGTCCTGACAGCATGAAAACTGCACAATACACTCTGTATATAAAAGACTAATGATCCTTAATAATACACTGTTACACTGTTACTAGGTCACCAATATGCTCCTCTCCCCTAAAGCAACATCTGATCACATGACTACCTGAATCACTCGCTAAATTGAAGAAACATGGCAAGAGTCTCTATGAAAAAACATTGTACCACAGATGACATACGCCCTGTTTATTTATCTGGCTACTGTTCAATTCCAAAATATATTTCCAGAAACTTTTTCCGTGTTTTTTTTTCCAGATAATGTTCAGTATAGGACATGTCCATACTTGCTGGTATAGTTTATTTCTATTTATATGGGAAGTGTTTGCTAAGACATTGAGAAGGCAATGGACTTCTGATCCAGATGTCAATCCCTAGTTGAGCACGCCTGGGTTGTTATCATCCTGAGTTGATTTCACATCTGATAAATTCAATTCAATTCAATTTTATATATATAGCACTTTTCACATTGTACATTGTTGCAAAGCAGCGACAAGAATGAGATAATTACAGAACATTAAATATTTAAATGGATGATATATGGGTATTTGTATTTGTCCCCGACGAGCAAGCCTCGGGCAACTGTGGCAAGGAAAAACTCCCTTATAGTTAATACGTAGACATAATAAATGGCATAAATATAGATGGATAAAAAAAATGTTTTCCAACTGTATAACCTATAACAGGGGTGGGCAATTATATTTTCCAAAGGGCCACATGAGAAACCTGAGGTGTGTACGTGGGCCGAACCAGCAATAACGTTGACCGTAACTTATGTTCAATATGAATTTTTTTCCTCTTGTAAAGAGTGTTAAATATCATCATGTTCATTAGGCTACCCACTATCCTTAAGAATAAGGATATTCTATTTAAGGAAAAGAAACAATAAAAAAATGGCTGTATTTTTCCTTCATTTTTAACACTGAGCATACTCCAACAACGTCAGAGCTGCTGTGCGGTTATACATTCTTCTCATGCAGCAAAGAAGCCAAAGCAGTTCAGCGGGCCGGATTAAAAGGACCAAGGGGCCGGATGTGGCCCCCGGGCCGTAGTTTGCCCACCCCTGACCTATAAGGATGTTTTTGTTGCTTCTTGAGAAATGATTACCTCATACAGTGGCGCACAGATACCATCGATCCATTCCAACTGTAAACTCGGCAACTCGTCCTTTCGGTTCCGGTCAAAGATGGCCTGGAAAGCAGAGGCGTATAGGAAATTTGTAGGTAAAAATACAATTCCGTCTGCATTACCTGGCGATACAGTCTTGTACAGGGAACATGACTGTGTGAATATGTAAAAACCATGGTAGAGGCAGACATACTATGAAGTGAAAATGAGCACCTGCTTTATTGGTAAAACTGTACAAACGTTTACTCTACCATCAGAAGATCACAGAAGAGAGTGAGAGTGAATAGTATGAGTCAAAGTGGTTCTGCTGGAAGTAGAGAGAGAGAGAGAGAGAGAGAGAGAGTGTGTGTGTGTGTGTGTGTGTGTGTATGTGTGTGTGTGTGTGTTTGTGTGTGTGTGTATGTGTGTGTGTGTTCTAATGTTGCAATACTACTGAAAGCAGACTGTGGTGGAGAGATAGTTCCCAGGCTGAAGCACTGTGCCTGAATGTATAATGGCGAACGCCCACACACTTGCTGCTAAACACTTTGACTGGGTGCTAAACCTGAGGCTAGCGATACTTCAGAGGAGAAGGGCAATGTGTCTGACCAGGATTACGCACCAGGCCATAATTACTGTCATGGTACACAAAAGCGCCTAGGCATCAAAGCTCTGAAAAGCTACCTGTTTTTCCTAATGTAACCCCCCTTCCCCCCCCACACACACACACCACCACCACCACCAACTTCATGAGTTCCAATTATCAGGAGTCATAAAGACAGGAAAAAGCTTTTGGCTTTTTGCTTTGCTCATTCTGTGTGGGTGTGTGAGTGTGTCTGTATGTTTGAGTTTTGAATTTAAGTGAAAGTCTTTATGTCAGACATTACTTTTATAAATCAGTATGTGGTTAAATCTGCAGTGAATGAATGAATGAATGAATGAATGAATGAATGCTATGTGGATGGCTTGATTCTTGCTGTTATGGGCTTTTCTGATCACTGTAACTCTTTGTTTTGTAATCAAACAGTAATAAGAAATAATAAAAATAACAACAACAATAAAACAGTAAACTAAATAAATCATAAATAGTATGTAAATAGTATAAACCATCTATAGATGTAGCAACTATTAATAAATATTAAAATAAAAAAGAATATATATATATTTCAGTGTATAGTGTTTTGTAAATGAAATACAGTTAATTAAATTATGCTTCTGATTTACCAGTTTTAACAGTTTTTCTATTGGTGTATAAACATTTATTGTTTATTTCAATATTTATTGTGCCCCAACAGCAATTTAATGATTAAAAAGTAATAAATAATTTATTTTAAAAAAGACTAAACAAGACTTACAGATGGAATCAGCTTCAGTTCAGACCTCTCTCTGTCTCCCTGCTCAAAGAACTCATTTGTGACCAGCTCTGCTACCTTTATCAAGACAGAATATATGAACTTATGAATATTTAAACATTTATGTATACACACATACAACATTACAGTTCATGTTTTTGACTAACTGAATGAGAGAAAGTACTTGCCTTGCGAGAGATTTCCCAAGGCTTGGTCACAGCTCCCAAATCACATGCAGTCATTAACATTGATCTAAGATAGAGGGGGAATCATGTTAAACACAAGATGTATCTTGTATCGACTTTATGTCTGTATGAATTAATTAACAGTATTAAGGCTATGACTCATACGGATGTAAGTATGTCATAATTGGGAGTAAGTGACTGACCTGAACATATCTCTGTGTTCTTTAACATTCCAGTTGTATTCCCCTTTATTTACCAGCTCAAAGAAACGGTTTCGGTTCCTGTGAAAAATTCATATCAATGATGGCACAATTTTACCCTGCGGATATACAAAGCGATTTCATCATAATCCCTCTAATCAATTAGAGATGCATCATGCTCTCCTTTTTTTATTGGGAAAGGAGTATTTCCCTTTAGCGGATATTTTACTGATATTTTACTGACTCCTGAAAAAAAAGCCTCACCCTCAAAAATAACCTCACAATCTTTAACAATCTTCTAATTTAGACGTCCATTCAACATTATTTGATTGCGCTCCTGACAATACTTTCAGCTTTTGAGCGAAAATAATGGTTTGTTTGTTTCGACGTTGAACCACACGGTGGCAGTAGAGGCTTATGGAACATCGAGTCATGCAAAAAATCATACAGTTTAATCACACACACACACACACACACACACACACACACACACACACACACACACACACACACACACACACACACACACACACACACACACACACACACACACACGCACGCTCATTTCCTGCTATTGCATTTAGACAGCATACTCAGTTGATAGGATCCACGAGAAAAGATTGGAATTCTCTTATTAGCTCTTATGATGTGACACGAACAATTTTCCAAACAATTTTGAAGATAGTTAGATATTGCAGGTCTATAATACTGGTCTTGGCATTCAAAATTACCTCTTACATGATTTTTTTTTCTTGCTATTCCTGGCTTTATTTATTTGTTTGTTTGTTTGTTTGTTTGTTTAATATTGATATGCCCTCTTCTCTATTCTCTTCAGTGTTGTTTGGAGGGCTCAGTGAGGGTTTTGTAGTTTGACAAACTGTAATTGAAAAATATAAAAGAAAATATTTAACACCCCACATATATATGCACACACGCACACACACACACACACACACACACACACACACACACACACACACACACACACACACACACACACATATATATACGATGAGAGCAGCACTTACTCAAAGTACAGTGTGAGATCTGTAGCCAGGATGGACTGTTTCAGCAGCTGCATTAGGTCTCCATAATCCCGGGATGACAAGTTGGAGAATATATTATGGCCCTAGAAAAGAGCAGATGTGTGTCTTTGGAGCTGAAAATGTCTGATAAATCAGTACATTTCTATTTTGGTACTCTTATACTTGGTTTTTCATGTGATTGATCATCTCTATTCTTTGAAGGTTCTTGCTAATTAGGACGTTCAAAGTTTGATTGAATAGTTTATGATGATTTTCAATAAATCTACTGCATTTCAATGGAATACATTACTAGTATAGTCCAAGCAAATAAGAACAACAGCAGCTACCTCATCTATTTACACCTTTCCAAACCACGCTCATAGAGACCTTATAAACTCCCCTGTGTATGGCAGCATGCCACACTTGGAACTTGCCCTCTTCCACATTCAGAAACACCTTTGACTGAATAGTGTCTCTCTAAGTGACAGTGGTGAGAGTACTCCCACCTAGAGAGAACAGCCAATATTGCTTTCTGTGCCTTCCTTCCATGTTGATTTGAACTTGTGATCTTCCAAAACATATTTCTGTTATGCCACACGTGAGTCAGGAACCCATTTTCAATGCCAACCTATTTTTGTCCTTTCAATCCTCCACACCTGCTCTGTGCTTACACACAAGGTATTACTTGGTCCAATATTTGGTCTACAGCATGCTTTAGAACAGTAAACATGGTAATGTTTCTGTGTTACCACAATTACTTATGTTAATTAAAATTAAAAACCCTGTGACTGACGGTATATTCATTTAAAAAAATTAGGCATCCTACAGGGTTTCTTATAGTATTAAAAATACCCAAAATAGAGTTTATAATAGTATTGGTAGGGGCTTCATCCGAGCGTGATCTCTCCTTTAGTCTTTTGTTGAGGAGTTTTCTTCCACGTTTCCACTCTGCAGGGTGTAAGTGGATGATCAACAGTGATAGAGGCAGCCAAATAGAATGTTGTCCTCTGTTTATTCTCTTTCCTAAGTATCCAGTGAACCTGTTGTTGTCAGAGGTGCTGCACAACAGTTGTAATTTTAAAAAGCATATGCAGTAAATCTATGTACTGTACTGAAAACCTCTTCTTCTCTTTCTCGCTCTGATTACACATATGTCTCTCGTCATTCATTTTCTCTATTTGCATTCAACTGATTGTGTTCGGTAATGCTGTGCTCTCATTTTTATCGTCCTATATCTGATACACACCGCGGTTGGTCAGTATTGTTATTAAAGTATGTAAGCTGTAATTTTATTCATTCTGCTCTTCTGTAATAACGGTGAATGAATATATTTTGTCATGTGTGTGTGTGAGGGATCTTACTTCACTCTGCAGGATCATGACAGCATGATTGAAGTGGTGATGCTCCATTGTAGCTGAGGTCCCATAGAGGAGTGATAGAGCAGAACCTGTCCTGAGGGCAATATGATGAGAATGTGATGAGAGAGAGAAAGATAGAGAGAGAGAGTGAGAGAGACATGATATCTTGCTCACAGCTCTGGTAAAGGACATGCTTTATACTCTTCCAAATAAAAGGCAATATAGATAGCAAGTGCACTGGCAGGTGAAAGCGTATGTTTATTGTTTATCCATCACACACATCAGCACAAGTTTATATATTTGACAAATCTAGACCTCCCTGTCACACATGCGGCTCCAGTTCATGCCAGGTGACTACCTTTATTTTTATTCCGAACTCATTCTTTAAACTAATTTTGTAAATACAATTGCCAAATCCTAAATCTGTTCTATTCCTAGGCTATGAATGAATAAATGCTGATGCAATTTCACTATTTACACTGGATGGTATATACTACAATATATGTAATCAGACACTGTATCTTTAATGTTATGTACTTTTTCTTTTTTGCTTTGGGCTAGATGTTATAACTGCAATTATGATGCTTAACATTCAGTTGGTTTGTTACAGCTGGACAATTTGGTTATTGTGGCTATGTACAGTGTTTATACTGTGTGTCTGTCATACTTGGCTTGGAAGGCGTTGTTGGTTCCACGGTGGTCCAAATCATGACACACACAACCCACGATGAGTGCTAAGATCTCCAACTCTGAGAGGGTCTCTTGAAAGCCTGCAGTCTGGGATACACACACACACACACACACACACACACACACACACACACACACACACACACACACACACACACACACACACACACACACACACACACACACATATGATACCATAAACAGGGTGCTTTATAAAAGGTTATATATCAGTGTAACAGTAGAATTGCTCTGTACAGTTTAGTTGACACACTGTATCACAAATGCAAATAACTCAATAATTATGTTGATTATTTTGCTCGATTTTATCACTTTGCTGTTGCTGCTGTTACGTTCATTTATACCACTGTGCTGGTCATTTCTTGATTCCTATTAGTCAGATGAATTCATTAGCTAGAACAGCACGGCTCCAACAGTAGCGCAAGCTGCGAGGCAAACAACAGGTTTACATGAATGTTCTGATATATATTAACATTTTTCTCATAGCAGGCAATACAAGTTACTCTAGATAATGGCATCTGCCAAATATCATAATTGCAAATGGATTGAAAGAAAGCTGGATTTGGTTATTAGGTTTTATGGGAGGGGACATTTATTTAACCTCTTTAAATCTGTGAGGTGTCGGCAACTTTTCTATTTCTAGACATATAGACAAATTTATTTTTTTTTTATTTTTACAAATTTGCACTATGCAATCTGCAACTGCAAGAAAAAATGTTGTTTAGAGTACTTGTAATATAAGTAATATAACCTTTAAATAGACACAAAAAAATGTTAAATTGCATTTTATATTCTGACACAGTAGGAACAGTAGGAACCTTATCTGGGTCAGGGTCCTGAAACTATCCAGATACCATAAAATACAAGGTGAAATAATCTGCCATGGAAGGACGGCCAGTCAATCACAATGTTAGCATTCACGCAAAGTTTCACACACACATTTACACGTTCATTCGCACGCTTATTCGCACCTACAGGCCGTTCAGTTTTGCCAATCTGCCTATCTGTGTGTTTTTATGGATATGGAGAGAACTCCATGCAGACAATAATCTGAACTCAGGACTGAACCTAGGTTACGAACCCAAGTCATAAATACTGAAGGGGATTTCAGGATTGACAGAATTACCCAAAATATTTGCTAAATGTCTCAACACGCTAAATGAAGTGGAACAAAAAGGATTTTGTATGTGTCACAGCAATGTGTGGTCCTAATTATGTTCTTGACACACAGCACAAAGAACACGGAAAGCATCTTACTACCATTTAATATGTGACATAGTCTGGCTCTTACAGTGTATATTTCCAAGATATTTTCACACTGCACTTTTGGAGGTTTTACAAAATCAAAAAAGAAGTAGAAAAATGCAACACAAACATAATCAGGGATAGAGGGAACAGTTCCAGCATGAAGCACAGCAGAACAAGTGAGAACAAGTGGAAAGTGCTGCAATGCTAGTAAAGGAACACAGAGGTGCTTTCTCCTATACACAAGATAAGCAAAAGACACACTTTTCACTGACCATATCTGCATATAAGCTACATAATGTAGCTGCCTTTTCATATTGTTAGTATTATTATTTCTTGCCTTTGTTTTAGATTCCAAGATAAACAGATGTGGTGCAAAAAATTTACACACATGAAAACACATCAAACTGTGTATATTTGTGACTTACAGTAAGCATGGAGAACATGCACTGGCAAACATTGAATGCGTGTCTCCAGTTGTGGTACAGAACCATACGATAGTTCTTCCTTACAGTCAACAGCCACCTACACAATGTCTAGAGAAATAGAGAGCAATTGAAAAAGAAAGAATAAAAAAAGGGGGAAAATCAATATCATGCAATTGTATTAAATGATTCTGTTGTATAGCTGGACGAAGGGAGGAGAGCAGGCTTTTTGAATAAAATATCATTTAAAAAGGAAGCCGAAAAGCAACAGATGATAGGCAGAAAAGAAAGAGAAGTACATTATTACGTGATAAAGAGCAAAGTGTCCTCGAAGTAAAGGACTGGTCGAGTCTTAAGATACAGTGTGTGAAAGAGAAAGAGAGAGAGAGAGAGAGAGAGAGAGAGAAAGAGACCTCATAGTCGATCTTGAATTTCTGCACCATGCCAAGCTCCATGAACATGCGTAAGGCTGCAGTTATCATGGCATCTTGATCCAAAGAAAAGTCATCAAACGAGAGCTTATCAATACCCAGCTCACACACCAGAGGGATGTTCGCTGCCTGATAGAAAAAAACGAAATGGAGAAAGACATGGAGAGCTTTATATTGATACCTTTTTGGGCTCTAATTCTCACCCAAAACAAAATGAGTATAAAATGTCTGATCTAGTCCATTTACATTTTAATGTATTCCTGATTCCTTTCGAGAACACTTTAAAATACTACTTAATCTGATTAGTTTAATGTAAATACATGTAAGGATTTCATCATCTGACATTATCTTGTAGTTCTGTCACAACACATACCAAGAACATGAACTGAATTAGAAATTGTGACACAATTTAAGGCTCAATTCAGGTCTATAGTGTGTGTGGCTCATTGAATATACTAAACATATATTATCCAAATAACAAAACAACTGATATATTAGATTTAGTTGAAAGGCTTAATGATGACAGTCGACTTAGAGGGTGTTGATAGTCTATAAATGTTTGTTGACTCTTTGCAGTGTGCTTACAATGGTCTCTACAAATAAAGTGTAAAAAATAAGACAGGGCTTAAACCAGTATTCTAAAAATTCTAATTGGTGAGGAGCTGGAGTGTAATATAGCCTAACAGGTAGTTTAGAATTGAGGATATTTAGGTAGACATACTAAAGTAAATAAGATATGTACGATTTTTTTGCTCTATTATACTATAGCCACAAAACAGAAGCCATGGCAACTACTATATACTAACATGTCCATTGTTTCCTCTTTTAAAAGATATAGTACAGCCCCAGTAATAGAGAGAACAAGTTATTAGAGGATTTATCACTGCATTCATTGGGTTCAGATTAATCAACATTGTGCTGACTGGGGTGACTTGATTTTCAGCATTTAAGTAAAACACAACATATCCTCATTATATTATCTGCTGATTTGACATTGCTAGGTACTAGCCTTTTTTTCTAGAAAAAGACAAATGTAGGATGCCACAGTGATTCCTGTCTTCTGCCCAAATTGGATGTTGCAATATTTGTAGCCAGATGATCTCGACACCACACACACTTTATACACATATTGTATAATTACAGATAGTCCTCCAGTCACGGAGACGCTACACAAAATGTACCATAACCAGAAAATATCGTAAAGTGAATTGGGGGGGGGGGGTGGTATACTCTACCACTATTGTTATTAGCGTCATCCTACTGCATCGCAATGGGTACACTGTATTCTGTAGAATGCAAGATAAAACACTGATACCACCGAGACTAACGAAACATGATGCCATGTAAAGAGCGGTGATCTGTGAGCTCTCATTGAGATCGTGATGTCACAAATGTCATACCTGGCTTTATAATCGCAATATCAAAATATCGTAATCCAAAACATCGTAAAATGGGGACCATGTGTATATGAACCTAACCCTGATTTAATCCAAAGGTCTTTGCAAATACAAATACCTGGGCAATAATTTGGTAACAAAATAGGGTTGAAGGATAAGGTACAGCATCCTTGGCACATTAATACTTATGTCCTATATATACATTTATTTCGTTTCCTAGTTGTATGCATTAAACTACAAAAATTAATTGGCGGGTACATGAGATCCATGGATGCAAAAACATTTGAGGCTTCAACTGACCAATCGAAGTTTGCACTGTTGTCACTGAGAATGGTTTGTCTCTCGTTGAGCCAAAGACAAAATAATTTAAAGAACGTCATGCAAAAAGTGACAAACTAAAATGTAGGGATGCAGAGGATGGCTGCAGTATACGGCCATGTGTCTCACCTATGTTCATTCAGGTCCTTCATGAATGGAGGAGCACTTTGCAGGTTCTTCCAAATGCTACTGATTTCACAGCGTCTGCTTATCCAATTAAAACTGAGCTGAGAATCTCAACACTACAGAGATAAACCGCTAATGAGGGGTCTATAGATAGAGCTTACACAGCGTAACAGGGAAAAGTGTGAGAGCAAAAAAGCGAGAGGGAGGGGGGCATTGGCAAGGGAATTGATGTGTTTTAGTGACGTCATTGACAGATACTAATTATAGAAACCTGTGAATTTTTTTACTAATAATATCAGGAGGTGGTAAACATGCAAAAGAAGCGTACGCCTCTTTATTTGTTCCCTAGTCTCAAGGCGAGCACAATTAATCTTATTATTGATGTGGAATATTTTAGTCTAGTTTTGTTTTTTTCCTACAGTCCGAGATTAAATAAAAAAAAAAAATATATATATATATATATATATATATATATATATATATATATATATATATATATATATATATATAAAATTTTAAGGCTCTATGTGTTAGTTCCTTTATGTCCTGTATAACAGTTTTATGGCGTCATTGCTTTACTGCCTTCAGGAGTACAGTCCCTTTGGAGCTTAGCCTGAATAAGAAGGGAAATTAATAATATCCTCACAATCTTCCTTTGTCTTTCTTCTTCCTTTTTCTCCTAGTGTATCTACTGTAGAAGTAGTGCATTCGATAAACACATTGTTCATTGTGTATATTGCTGAATATACATACATTTATGGGTGAGATATTAAAAAAGTGCTTTAGTGGGGCTACAGCACTATATTTATGAATGACCGTTGAGCTTCAGTGACATTTAAAATGAACCACAGTTTGTGTGTGTGTGTGTGTGTGTGTGTGTGTGTGTGTGTGTGTGTGTGTGTGTGTGTGTGTGTGTGTAAAAGAGAGAGAGAGAGAGAGAGAGAGAGAGAGAGATTACATGAAAGAGAGAGTGGGTGTCTGACAAAGAGTGTAAGAGAGAAAGACAAACAGATAGAGAGAGACAGAGTTCAAAGCTGCTTTATTTGAGCAGTACTAGTTTCTGCTGTGCACATTACTGAAAGTCGACAGGTTTTAAAGCCTCCAGCAAATTTTCTGTTGCTGTAAAGGCATTTAAAGTGAAAAATCATTGCGGAAAAGCCTAATATGATGGATGTGCCGTCACTAATGAGGGAAATCTGACTCTACTGTGACTGTATGAGTAATGTTGGGCTACTAATGAACTTATTAACTTGAATCATTATTAATAAATATATGTTACACATACAATTAATGCGTATACGCATGACATTTCATGCTATGTATTATTTATTTCATATTTGAAAATAGAAAAAAATCCATTATTGAAGGTTCCTTCTTTTGGTTAATATTAGCTATTGTTCAATCCCTGGTCCACTGGGCCTGGGGCACATTGAGAACAATTAAGTTCAAAAAGTCCATTTATTGTCATGTTTTGGCTGGTGGGAGGAAGACAGAAAACCCTAAGGAAACCTAAGCATGTACAAACCAACACCCATAAGGTGATTCAAAAATAATATTTTATAATTATCTATACTACTCAATCAATGTCAGTCTTTACTTTGTATATAAATGACTTGGAATAATAAGTAATTGAGAATATAGTAGTTAAAAAATGGGCTACTTCACTTTACCTTAAACTTGTCCACTTCTGTCTTGGAGCATGTGGCATGATATGAAAGCACCTTCAGAGAGAGAGAGAGAGAGAGAGAGAGAGAGAGATTCTTTACTCGATGCATTGATGCAATTTATACATTTCGACATTCAACAGGAATAACTGGGCAATATAAGGTAACGGCGTGACCACTTGTGAGTTAAATCAGGTGTAAACATCAGTGAAAGTAGTGGATTTTAAAGTGGTATTAAAAGTGTGCATGCCAACAGAATGGGCTTTGTGACAACCCTCTTAAGAGCTACGACGGGATTGAACGACTTTTTCGGTTTGGTTCACACAGGTGACAGATAGGATACATTAAAGAAATATTCTACTACAGTTTATACAGTACTACAAAATACAGTAGGCTAAAAGGATACACATATTGTGAGACGCAAGATTTGTTTATTTATTTATTTTAACCACATTTTCTAACAGATATTTACACTGTCTCACTTGACAGCCTTGGATGTAATAGATGAAATATATTGTGTTTCCCAAAACTATTATCAGTCATCTTAATTGTTGTGTGTGTGTGTGTGTGTGTGTGTGTGTGTGTGTGTGTGTGTGTGTGTGTGTGTGTGTGTGTGTGTGTGTGTGTGTGTGTGTGTGTGTGTGTGTGTGTGTGTGTGTGTGTGTGTGTGTGCATTTCCATGAAGAAACTTACGTCCAGAGCCACAGACTGTTTGGCCCAAGATTTCTTCACCTGATCATACATTATTGTGTTATTGATCCCCAACCCACAAAATATCACAAATGCCTGAAGAACAAACAGAGAGATAAAGTTAGCGAAAGAGTATGAGAGAGAGAGAAAGAAAAAGAGATAGATAGATAGATAGATAGATAGATAGATAGATAGATAGATAGATAGATAGATAGATAGATAGATAGATAGATAGATAGATAGATAGATAGATAGATAGATAGATAGATAGATAGATAGATAGATAGACGAGAGAAAGAAAAAGAAGTAGATAGATAGATGGATAGATAGAGTAGATAGGATAGATAGATAGATAGGATAGATAGATAGATAGATAGATAGATAGATAGATAGATAGATAGATAGATAGATAGATAGATAGATAGATAGATAGATAGATAGATAGATAGATAGATAGATAATTTATACCTCAAACAGTCTCTGGTCTGCATCATCAAATGGCTTCCCATCCAGCCTGTTTAAAACCTGTGCGACGCCTGCAACACACACGGAGCAAAGCACAGATCATGTCGCTTGGATGGAATTAGTTTTGATTTAATTGAGTCAGTACATTCAAGAAAAATCAATCAAAAATCTACTTTATCAAGCCAAAATCTTTACATTTTCATTTATGCAATCCTTCCAGGACCAAATGTACACTTCATACACGTCAGCAGAGCTCAATAGAGTTTTTCAAAACTGGGTTTATTGAAATTCACTTATATTCATTTTAATTTACATACTTAAATATACAGCAAATATGTTATATCAAGCATTATATTAGCATTATAAATGTATGTATTAGCTGTTTTTTTTAACCTCTTCTCATCACTTTCAGAAAAAAGGTAGCGCAGGGGTAAAATTCTGTCCCCAAAAAATATAACTTTAATGGTACACAATTGGTTCTTAGGATACAAAACAAGTTATAATGGTACTGACTAGAGGTGCAAAATTGTACCCTTCAGCGTTCCACCCCAGCAATTGCCACTCATACCTTAATAGGTACTGTGTTGTACCTTGCTTTCTTTCTGTATGGCATGGCAGATAAAATCAAAAGTCACCACAATGCCAACTCTGGCCTGCAAGCCCTAGTGTGAGGATCTCTGCACCATACAGTGCTGAAGCTCCTTTGGACACAGTCTCGAAGCTTCTGAACTAGAAAGACAGCCTTGAAGCTGTTGTTCTGTATAGTCTAGAATTTACTGCTCTACAGATGCAGTTGTTCAGCTATCTTTCTGCAGATTTTATCGATACAATTCAAAAACTACAACATTATACAGTCTTTAACTTACTGATACAGATACTGAGAATGATACAGATACTGATACAGAGTCCTGAGCTACAGATACAATATTGAAGGTACTTTACAGATCCAAGAATTGTGTGTAAAATGCCTATTGATCCATATCTGATTAGCTAAAGTAAATCCCCACAGCTACTGAACTACAGATACATATTACTGTACATGCACAGTGGTACATCTAACACTCTAGGGATATAGCCCTACAACTACTGCTCTAGAGGCTAAGTACCTTCATGCAGCTACATACCAAATATACACTACTGATCTAGATATACCGAGAATAAGGAGAGAAATGATGGTCAAGCCCTACAACTACTGCGCCAATGATATAAAAATATACCTACTGCACTAAACTATCAGCCATGCACCACTAGTTTAGTCTTCATTCACCTTATATGCTCTATTATGCTCTTTTCCTTTTGCTCAGATCCAATTTTGTTGCTGTGATGGTTCATTTTAATGTTTGTAGGTGACCCAAATATATCATTAGTGTTGACAGATTGCTGCTGTGCCTGTACCTGCTCTTTTTTAAATCATTAATGTCCTCACATAACCCATAATGCAGGAATATTTGCATTATTAGCTTTAAGGTCATGGTTATTCTGCCATTCATGCTTTTTCTTTTTCTTATATATATATTATATATATATATATTTATATATCTATATATATAGATATATATATATATATATATATATATATATATATATATATATATATATATATAGATATATATATATATATATATATATATATATATTAGGGGCTGTCTAAGGGCTGTCAATTATTAGGGCTGCCATGAGTTTACTCAAAATGAATCACATTTTTAATCACACCTTTTAAACACATACTCTACTTCTACTTGTAACAGATACATATACATACATTTCACTGAAAAACTCTGTTTATTTCAAATTAAAAATTATTATTTTAATATTAATTTTGTGTTCAGTTCAATGTAATAATTATTTGTATTGTTAGTATATTTTTATATAATATATTTGTATATAATATTGTATTGTTTATTTTTTATTGTTAAATATGGCATGTGGATATGTATTATCCAGTATTATCCAGTGTATGTATATATGTGATATATATATGTTTTTTTATACTATATCCTATTATATATGTATATATATATATATATATATATATATATCATGTGTATATGTATATATATATATATATATATATATAGTTTGTAATATATATATATATATATGTATATATATATATATATATATATATATATATATATATATATATATATATATATATATATATATTTGTGTGTGTGTGTGTGTGTTAGCCAGTTGAAAACCTCAGCAGTGGCAGTAAAGTATTCTATAAAATACAATACTAATTAATAATAAAAAAAACTAGTCTGTCTTGACGCACTCTCTGACTGGTCTGAATAGTGTAAAAATATCTGGGACATGAAGAGATAAATGAGAAGTGCTTCTCAGGTTTATAGCTGGAGGGATAAGAGACAGGATGTGTGCGTGTGTGATTATGACGTGGTTTAAGATGTCATGGGAGTATCATTGGCTTCATGTCTGGCACAGTGCCTGAGAGAAAAAGGCCTCCTTTACTTCTCTTGCCCTTTTTAGGTGCTCATTAATGAAATCAAAGGCTGAGTTAAAGAGTCTAATTGATAGTAAATGGAGAATTCAGTTTTTATAGGCCGAGGAGGATCAAGGGATTAAACATACTAAACCGTCGACATAAAGGTGATTCTTAGGAATAACACTTAGGAATTTCTATTGCTGAAATTCTAAATCCTCTTAAGAACAGGTGATTAATAAGAAGAAAAATTAAACCCTTATTTCCTCATTAATGATTTGTTTGTGAGGGTAAAAATATTGTGAATGAACACATCCTTGACTCTGTTCTGCACCTCTACATGCTATTGTGTGGTTGTAATGATTTTTAATCTGTTTCCTGATACAAGTCCACCCACACATAGGTGCACAAGACGTGCTGCACATAACTCACACGCTTTCGATCTCTACTGTTCACATCCGTAGCCAACTTTAATTCACAAACGCACAACTCTTAAGAATGTACACGGAATGGAGTGTATCATACACTAAAGCCAGAAATGAAAATACATCTTTTTTTGTACATATACTTACCAATTATTTGGTGGTTGCTGTTCCAAATAGGCACACACAGGACGGAACGGATGTGGAAGCCGGAAAACTGATCGGCCTAATGCAAACACAGGCGACACATTCGATTCAGTGCATTTGTGTCATACTGCAGTACACTCCAAACATACCTCACTTACTGTAATGCCTGCGGCACAACTCAGCAAAAGATAGCCTGCCTGAATCCCATAGGACATGGGTACAGAGTGTAGCACATTGTTGTATAGAACACAATATAACCGCATGGGTGCCAGCATTTCAGAGCAAAAACAGGAGAGAATCTAAAAGAATCTTAGCCAAAGATACATCAAAGCCATATTATATAATTCATCAGTGTGCGACAGCAGCCAAAGATCAAAGCTGGACTGGTGCAGAGCGGCACATCACTCTGGTCTGTTGCTTCATTTACACTGTACAATGTTCACTACCTGGAAACAGTTCAGAACGCAGGCAAACAGCACACTTCCTTACATGACAACACAGAGTCACTTCTATACCTTAAGGGATTCTGATTTACGTCGCAAAGCTTCCATCTTGGTGGATGAATTTTTATGTGTATGCCTATTTTTACGGCGCAGAACACCTCCCAGTGTAAACCTTTATATCAAATATACCACTGCCACACTGACAGCGCTGAGGTGGGCATACATTAATCAAATTCTCTCCAGGAAAAGTCCTTTCAGCAAGACATTTGATTCCTATTGATTCGATTCTACAGTGGCGTGTTTGAATAATGCTGCTTGTGGTTCTTGGTCGCCAAAGTAATATGGTATGTTGTAGCCAGCCATTATACCTCGCAGCTTGGGAAGCACTATTTTATACAGCTTGTCTAACTAGTAATTACAGATGAGAGTGACATTTCTAAAGGTTTTCGCAGTAGTAGTAATTGTAAGCTGATGGGAATGTAGCAGCCAGGCCGCAGAGTGAGCAAGCATATTTACCTCAGCGTCGAATCGGGGGTCCTGGTAGGCGTCGCTAATGTTGACCGGCAGACCGGTGGAGGCCACCAGCTCGGCTATGCTGTTGTTGATCAGCCAGTCGGAATAGGATGACTTTTCCATACTGTCCTTAAAACTGGGAATAAATGAAGGAAAATCGGAAATGAACAAAGGAACAAATCCTTGACATTTTCATAAGTATCTGTAATTTAATCACAGTAACCCTTAACGAATTACTGTTACTTTTATTTTGTAATTCAATTACGTAACGCCGTTACGTGTTAATCCACAACAGTGTGGATTAGAGATGTTGTTTGCTAGTAATCTAAGATTGCACGTTGATAAATAACAATCTGTATAACTCTAAGCCTTTAGGACCTGTTATTGTTTACGGTGCCTCTCCCCAGGCAGCGGTTCATATCTAATAAGCCTTTTAGCCATTTTAATAAGGTCCTCTTAAGTCTGCTAAAGTAATGAAACCTTACTGCTCTGATTGTCATTTTCGCCCCCACATACCCCAGACAGATACACAACTGCCTCCTTCTTCACACTCTGGATTATTATCATTATTCTAATGTTGCATAGCTCTATCATGTTTCCGCATCGCACCCATGTGACTGTAACACAGTTAATAGCATGTGAGCTGTTCGCAAAAATCTTGGCCCGCTTTAGTCAGAGAGTGTGAGATATATCGTGCGATAAGACAGGCACAGCCAGACTCTTCTCTCGGGGGTTGTACGTCGGGCAGCTCAAATCTATAGGGGCAGTAAGAAATAAGTCGCATGTGTATACATGGATAATGGACATAACCACTCCTGCCGTGAAAGTGTTCCAGAAATTAAACACATAAGTTCTGTATGCTGCACTTATTGCCCAAGTGAAGCAGTAAAAACCTTTAGATGCACAATTTGGGATTTCGCAGTGAACCAAACCTCACATACAATTCACATTTTAAAGCTTTTAAACTTCATGTATTTTTTTAAAGAAGAATTAAGCTTAATAGGTTGGACATAAACTCAGAAATTATACTCGTCCATTAGGTGATGTTTATTTGTCTTTCGCACATGGAAAGCGTGTCTACTGGGAAAGCTGCCACATTCACTCCCACAAAGTTTATGTGTGGTATGGATCTTTAAACAGTGAAGTACATGTTTATTGCACTTTGTTTTGTTCCTTTGATAGTGTCATCAAGTGTAAAAAAAAAAAAAAAAAAAAAAAAGCATTGTTTTAATAGACACAGCCATCAGGGTATGTGATTTCGCAGCTTGGCACGGAGCATTAGCCAGGTGTTTGTAGTGGGAAGAGAGAGGGATGAGTGGAGTACAGCCCTTTGATAGCACTGCGGTGTGTGTGTCCTCTCCGCTGCCATAATGACTCCACTCGCATTTAGCATCGCCATGTCAGAAACAAGCAGCTATGTTGCCCAATCACACGCGTCTCCCAAAAAACTCGCCGCTGCAATTAGGCGAGAGCAATCAGCACCATTCTCTAAAACAGCTTAGGTACGATGTTCAACTCTGAAAACCACCCGCTTCTCACCTTTATTGGCTAATGCTTGTATGTGCTGGCAGGTGGGCTGGTGTCTTGAGCATTTTCAGGAAGATAGCGGTGTCTGATCAGGGAGCTGAGCTACGGGGTTTGGCTTTTCCTAAGTGCTGAATAGAGAGTCCGGCGATTCGATGCGGTGCAGAATTGCACGTGTGAGCAGCAGCTGACGCCGGGAGAAACCCCAAGCCTCTGGTGCAGAAGCACCGGAGAATCATCAATCAAACCTGCATAGTGCAGTACACATTGACGCAGCCCGGCATAACACAACACATCGCTAAGCAGTTAATGAGTCTGCTAAGAAAGATTTAACAGCCTTTTAATGTGCAGCTTTAAAAATTCATCAGCAAGCAACAGAGTGCAGGACGTAGTGCTCGAGTTTTCTTTCTTTTTTCTTTTTTTTTACACTTCCCAAAGTGGGCCCGAACACATTTTGTGTCACGGTTGATGTCAGTTGAGCTAATTGTATTGCTTTAAGTAGTGGTGAGACTTTTCCAAATTATTGTCACATAAAAAAAAAGGCAATGTAACAAGACTATATAAAATGATAGGTAATAATGATTTAATCTTGGATTTCATGCTATTCACCCTTTTCTACTTTTACTATCTTTTTTAGCTCTGTGGAAAAAAAACATTAATTTAAATTACTGATAGAAAACAACATTAACAACTATCTGATGAGAAATATTCCTATGAATATTACTAACAATATGACTTTTTCCCCTGTCAGATGGAACACATTATCAGACATTTCCTGCTGAGCTGAAAACCTGAGAGAGTATGATAGAATAGAAACGGATGTTCGTGTGCTGCAGGATTCTCTTATTAAGTCGAATCAAAATATCTTTGTCTAAGGCACCCAGGTGGAGGAAAGACTGCGAGAGAGAAAAAGAGAGAATGAGAGTTTGTGTGTTTAACTAATTTACAGGATCTTACCTGTTTTCTGTGTCTGCGCTACACTTTGGTGACAGTAGCTCAAAGGACTTAGTAAACTTCACCACCTGCAAATAGATTTCAGCTTTAGAGTCTACCACGGACTTATTTATGAGTGGCATCAAAAAGGATATGATAGGGAAGCAAAGAATAAAAGGAAAATGAAATACAAAAAAAAACGGTGCAAACAACAAGGAAAAGGAAAAGAGAGACGAGAAAGGAAAATGACAATAATAAGGGGAAAACTGAGGGGGAAGGAGGCTGATCACCGGAGACTCGATGTCCTCCAGTAGCTGCACAGAGCAGCGTTCACACTTGAGTAGTGTTTGAGCACGATGCATAATCTTCCTCACAATCTTCTCCAGGTCTGTCTGTTCCTCAAACAAATCATTCACTACCTCTAATAGAGCCTGGACACACACATACACACACACACACACACAGACAGACACACACATACACATAGTGATGTTCAAGAGTTTCACAATGATTATGAATTGAGTTATTTTCTATACAAAGATTCAAGGCATGTTTTACTTCCTGCAGATTTTGGACACTGGGGATATTTGGAGTTCAGTGGGGAAGTAAGAGAATTATTTAGTGATTATTATTATTATTATTATTATTATTATTATTATTATTATTATTATCATTAAGATTTAACTGAGAGAATGATTATTAAATTATAAAATTCCATGATTCATTTCTTTATATTATCACCAAGGTTAATTTAACATTGTATGTACAATTAAGAGTTTGTTACATTCCAAAGAGCAACAATAATAATAAAATATTATAATAATAAAATAATGCATATAATAGACATGCATAATAGCATTAACAGAGCATGCATAACATTATGGCCTTGTAGAATTATGAGAGGTGAAGTAAATAACTGGTCAGATATATTAGGCAGCAAGTGCACATTCCTTCATTCATTTCATTCATCGCTTTATCTGACCTCTCTCGGGTGGTGGAGAACCTGTGCCAATCTCAGGCATCAAGGCAGGACACACCCTGTATGGAATGCCAACACATCACAGGGACACACACACACACACACACACACACACACACACACACACACACACACACACACGCACTACACACACACACACACACTCACATTCACACTCACAATCACACACTAGGGACAATTTTCCAGGGTGCCAATCAACCTACCGTGCATGTTTTTTGGACCAGGGGAGGAAACCGGAGAACCCGGAAAAAAAAACCCTCTGAGGTACAGGGAGAACATGTAAACTCCACACACACAAGTGTTGGAGGTGGGAATCGAACCCCCAACCCTGGAGGGCGAACGTGCTAGCCACTAAACTACAGTGCCCCTGCAAGTGCACATTTTGTCCTCAAATTTAGGAACAGTAAAAATTGGAAAGTGTAAGTATTTATTCTTGACAAGGGCTAAATTGTGATGGCTAGATGACTGGACCATAATATCATACACAAGACAAAGTTAATACAGTATTAGCAGTAATAATAATAATAATAATAATAATAATAATAAAAGGGTTGTACACCAGAAAATAAAACTATATGACAGTACACTTTAAGATTTCCACCAATAATAATTATTATTATTATTATTATTATTATTATTATTATTATTATTATTAGCCTTTATTTGTCACATATGCATTACAGCTTGTCTTTTTTTGGAAGCTGGGATCAGAGTGCAGGGTCAGCCATGATACAGCGATACCAGGGATCAAACCTCGTCCTTCCGATCAGTATCCCAACACCTTAGACAGCTACACTACCCACTCCCTTTTTAAATTATTTATTTATTTATTTATTTATTTATTTTTTTTTATCAAATCCAACCAGAGTTTCAGAATCACATTTTTGGCAGCAAACTGGATATTTCTTTGATTGGCAGACAAATCTTCCGGCACGTGAAAAGCGGTGAGTCCTTTTGTATCTGAGTATTTAGACAATCCGACAGTAAGTCCAGTATTGAGGACCAGAGCAGCACAATTTGGGAAGTCCCAAAACATATGCCTATATGTACCTTGACTTAAGCTGCTACACAGGCGACAAAAAGGATAGGACAGGACTGTTTTGACAGCAAAAGGTGGACCAACACAACATTAGGCAGGAAGTCATAATATTAAGCCTGGCTGTGGGTGATAAAATTATGCCTGGCCGGTGTATTTGCCTTTTGGCTTGAGCTATTAGCTGACACTTTTTGCAATAAAGTTCTGAAGTTCATTTCCAGATATTTACATTTATTGCTACACCATGAGCATTTCCCATGAAAATAATGTCATTTTTTTCTTTATAATACTTGGTGCAGTTGGTATTAGTCTCATCTACAATCTCCCACGACAAAAAGATTGTATCTGACCAAAATTTTGAAAATGACCAATAAGCCTTTGCTATGTTAGTGCAACCTATCACAAAAACATGCTTTTCATGATCGACTCACTCTGGTCTGTACACTATCAGTTCATTTCTTTAACCCAATAAATATACTATGTGTGTGTGTGTGGGGGGGGGGGGTTGAACTATGATCAATAATCCCTGTCCCCTCTTATTTTCTCTCATCATCATCATCATTCAACCTTTCATCCGGGATAAATGAGGTACATTTCATACACAATAGACCAGAATTTAGATTTAAAGCCATGGCTTAAGGCAGCACAACACACACACACACACACACACACACACACACACACAATCTGATTCTTACCCCAACCCTGTTTTTGCAGCAGGAGACTATGTGGGCAGCTATACGGCAATGCATACATCCACACACTGAGTTAGCAATAATGAGTTTTAACACGAGGCGTGTATTCCTCCAGCTGTCCTTCACTGCATTTTGCATTGTGGAATAGTGCACTGGTTAATACTGCTCCTTTATTCTTTAACTAAAACTATGTGGTTCTATAGCAAACACTTTAGTTGGCAGCATAACACTGGGCTGTTCTAATAACAAGTGTAGGGCTCTTACCCTGCTCCTATCATACTCCTTTCTGGATGCAGCAAAGAGCTGAGCATTGGAGATAGCAATTCCACAGAAAGGCAGGTACATCTGCAGCACCTGCAAAGAGAGAAATAATCAACACATGGCAAACACACAATCAGGGGTTTTATTGCTCCCCTCATGCCTACTGTTTATTTCATGCCTATAAATTGCACAATGTCCGATATGTATTGAATATATTCGCGTGTGTACTGTATAGCCAATCATATTTTTACAGTTGAATAGCCCCTACAATGAGTTATTGATTGAACATTATAAAGCAGGGCCTTTTCTACTCAGCTTCAATAGGCAAGGACTGATTTATCAATACACCAAGCAGGTCCCTTTGTGAATGCCTCTATTAGCACCGAGCACTGACTCATTTACTGATTCAATTCATTCACTTGTTTGCATAAAATATTCAAAACCGAGGTTTTAATGTCTAACAGTCTTTGTGTTTTTGGTGCGGATGAGTAGAGAGAGTGGAGGGAGGAGTGTGGGCATAAGGAAAAGTAAAAAAGAAATATTGGTCATAAAGAGAGGTAAAGTGTTGTTATGCTAGGGGAATGCTGACTTCTAGCTACTGGTATTAACCTTTCATTGTTTGACTGAATGTTAGATTCACACAAACACACACACACACACACACACACACACACAAACACACAGTTACAGAAGGCCTATAGTTCTTCAAAATAAATAGCCATTCACAAGCAATGCCAATACTAATCAAACTGATATATGTGCACCCGGCCACATACATATAGTTTTTGTCAAATTCTGCTCTGTTAGAGACATCATCTAAACTAACAAAAAGATCTGGCAACAAATCAAATCCTTGTTATTTCAGTTAACGATATTGTTTATGAAGACTTTATCTGTTTAGCCACACTTATTACGTTTTAGCTTTACAATTTATCGTTTTTAGTTTGGCACCACAGAGCTTTATTTTACTGCATGTCTAGTGCTGAAAACTGCTTACTAATATTTTATAAATTAAATATAAACAAATGTGTAACTCAGTAGTAAATAGAACAATGTCATTTCAAGCAAGTTCAATGAATGTATTTTTACCATAGGAATATTTTCAACTTATTTTTATTTTCTGTGACGGAAAGTAGTTTCAGAAAAATGTTATTATTTCTGCTTTTCCCCACCATACATTCTGCAGAAAGAACTAGTGTATAAAATATCATAATTTGCAATTTTTAGATAATGATTCATTAAATGTTTCTTTATAAAATACCTTGTGAAGCAAAAACAGCACAATGCTATTTCCTGTCACATGTTAGCCATGTTGCTTTTAGCAATGTGAACTTACTCCTGTTTAATTTATTACTCCTGATTAGCTTTATTTAGCGATAAACTCTATTATTGCGGTGGAGAAGCAAGTATTTCTCATTTATATAATATAATTCTCCTTCTGGACACAATTATATCACAAAAGCAGCTCTTCTGTTGTGTTTTGGCCAATATGCAGTTGCCTCACTGTATTAAGTTGACAAATAAGCGCGCACACACACACACAATAAGAAAGTCATGTATTCTCTGCTGAGTGCATTCACAATCCTCTTAACATGCGCAGGTAGTGTAAGCACCTCACGATTTTATTCAGTGTCTCTGTATTTTTCAAATGCAATGCAACGCCACTGTCTACTGTATGATGCATCGCTGCACTTGATTTCTGTAGTCTCAATTAGGAGACTAGGTTCACCAGCACTGAATTTATATGGATGTTTATATGGGTCATTTTCATCCATTGTTCTTATTATTTGACATCCATATGCTTGTGTAAAAGGTTGATTATAACATTTTGTGAAAATAATTCTGGACAGAGAATCAAAATCAATTTGAGAATTGATCCTTTTTCTAATCCTTATTAGACTGAGAGCACTGATCTCTTCTAAAGCAAGAATGGGTTTACTACTTCTTCCAGTCCACTGGGATCCAGGTATAAAACCCTTCCTCGATATGCAAGGATTCGAGGAGAGCCTAACTTGGTTTAATTGGATTATGTTGGCTCACCCATCGCAAATGCGGCTGTATGCCAGGAGAAAGCTGTATTGACACTGGACTAAAGGATGGGTTAATAAAGTACTGAACTGACCCTGGCCGAGGGGAGCATTATCGACAGATTCCCTCAGCGACGCTTTGTTGTCATTCCCTCAGCGACACTTTGTTGTCAGCCACGCGACTAATGAAATGTGAGAGCGCCACTCCATCATGCTTCAGTGTGAACAGGCACATGATTTTCACCAAAATGCACATCTGGAATGATACGTCTCGTGCTGACAATGGTATGTTTAAAGAATAATTCTGACTGTTTATGTGACATTGTTCATATAACAATAGTTTTTTAGAAACTTATCTTAAATATATGCATATGCACAGCAAGAACTATTATATCTATTCGACACAAATTCAGAGACCTCAATTCATGTATTTTAAACATGTCAGACTAAACCCAGGCCTGCAATTACTAATGTTTTTCATTAGCAAGTCTCAAAAGACAGTATCATTTAGCCTACACTTAATCAGTGTCCAGTGAGAAAGCTGTAAACCGATTCAGCCTCAGTAACTGTCTGGGATTGCATTCACCCAAAGTGTCCAAGGCAACCAAACTAAGAAAAACAATAATCAACAACAATAAAAAAGCCACTTAAACATAGTTGCACAAAAGACCTGGTCCATTTTTTCTTTTTCCAATTATCCAAGCTGCTACATTTTGCTACATACTAGAAATTTGCATTACTTTTAATTCACTTTAGAAATTATAGCATTTTACTTCAAAAGGCAATGCATCCCAGGATATTTTGGCACAATAGCAGGAGACATAATTGTTCGCTGTTGACTAATTATAGTATTTTATAAGAACATGAGACTGTGTTTCGAGTTGCAATTTTATTAAAGGTTTGCATAACACTGCTGCTGGTCTGTTGAAACAATAAGATATATACACCATACAGTAAGGTGTACACCATATCGCTGGTTTTATGGCACTTTATTTTCAGAACTTGGATAAATTACATTGGTGGAAGTATCAGCTATTATAATTAAGCACTTGGAACTAAGACATACCTTAGTATTTTTGCATAACAATATAAAACAAATTTGTGTTTTAAGAATCAATGCAGGTCATAGCTTTATTCTGATTTCAACATGCACATTGGCCCCCACAAGCTCTTGTACCTGGTGTTTTTAAATAGATTTGACATTTGAGATTTGAGTTTCACAATACTGAATGAATATATGTTTACATTATATTATACATAGAACATATGTTTATTTGGTCTGGAAATTGTATTAGAGTGTTTTGCTATAAACTGAAGACCACAAAAACGACACAAATTTATAGCAGGAGTGTTTCCAGGACAACAGCTGAATTCCACCATTTGGGAAGGTGCAAATGTGTGTCAATCTCAGAAGCAGAAAATATCATTTGCATGTAATGCATCCTGGTTAAAAAAAACCATAAACGATTAGAGGAAATCTTTGACACACCCTTAACACTGACATCCCCGTAAATGCATTTGACTTTACATTATGAATGTGGACACAACTCTCACCTCTCATACTGCCACTCAAATCTTTACCCCAAAATCGACCCATGCCGTAAAGTTCACTTGTTCTCTTCTGCATGCTGTTTTTCAGTCTTTTTGATTCTCTTATATGAAATAGAATATACACCACACAATCGCTTTGATTTCCCCAAAGAGATGGTGGCTGTGGAGTAAGGTGAAACTTCGGACCTCAGACGTCAGAGAGAGAGAGAGAGAGAGATAACCACAGCATTCACACTGACCATACACGTATAGTGCTGAGGACACCAGAGAGAGATATAAATCCAAGGGAAATCATGGAATCTGAGATGATCACATGGCTGACAAAAGGGAGCTGGCAAAGAAATCCCAAATTGACGACTCAGCAATAAACAGGAAGGAATGGTTGCAGTGAAGGGGGAATGGATACACCTCAAATATCCGAATCAAACATCACATACATCACATAATATGAACGAAACAAGTGGATTAAACATTTCTGTCAACTCTTAATCAACCAGACCTGATTGCCACTTCAAGTGCCGAGTTGACATAGACAAAAAAACACTGAACAAAATGAACAAAAGCCTTAAGAACAATCAGCTTGGATGAGATACCTGCAATGTTTGTAATGCAGGTTGGCCAGGCCATATCCAAACAGCTACAATGGCAGGGAAAGCTTTCTACTTAAAGAAGGCAAGAAGAAAATGTATTCATTCATTCATCTTCTACCGCTTTATCCGATCTTCCATCGGGTCACGGGGAGCCTGTGCCTATCTCAGGCGTCTATGGGCATTAAGGCAGGATACACCCCTGATGGAACGCCAACCCATCGCAGGGCACACACACACACACACACTCACACATTCATACACTAGGGACAATTTTCCAAGGTGCCAAAATGCATATTATAAAAATGCGATCCTTACCCAAACCAAATTATGTTGCAGGGAATTTATTGCCTGTTATATTAAAAAGAATGGGAATCAAATGTTAAAGAAGTATTTACTATTTGACTGTGTTGAACTGGAGACCAATGCGTGTTTACTGAATCCATGAATGCATCCATCAATGAATGAATCAATGAATGAAGAAATGAGTGTTATTGGACATGTATGTTATTCAATAAGGTAATTAGTTTTAATGAAAGACAATTTCCAAATGGAAAATGAACACTTTTCGCGTACATTCCCTTAGACCAGGGGTGGGCAAACTACGGCCCGGGGGCCACATCCGGCCCCTTGGTCCTTTTAATCCGGCCCGCTGAACTGCTTCGGCTTCTTTGCCGCACGAGAAGAATGTATAACCGCACAGCAACGCTGACGTTGTTGGAGTATGCTCAGTGTTAAAAATGAAGGAAAAATACAGCCATTTTTTTTGTTGTTTCTTTTCCTTAAATAGAATATCCTTATTCTTAAGGATAGTGGGTAGCCTAATGAACATGATGATATTTAACACTCTTTACAAGAGGAAAAAAATTCATATTGAACATAAGTTACGTTCAACGTTATTGTTGGTTCGGCCCACGAACACACCTCAGGTTTCTCATGTGGCCCTTTGGAAAATATAATTGCCCACCCCTGCCTTAGACTGTTTACCAACACTGAACCTTCTTCCTCTTTCGGCTGCTCCCATTATGGGTTTGCCACGGCAGATCAGGACTCTCCATCCTACCCTGTCCTCTACATCCATAAACCTCTTCCATTGTCTTTCTCTTTTCCACTCCCAATAAAAATCTCAAAAATCTTCACCTCCAGCTCCACCACTGTCTCTAAACTATACAACATCACAGGTCTCACCACAGTCTCTGCTTTCTCTTTTGCATATACCCTTCTATTACAAATCACTCCTTCTCCACCTACTCCACCTTTCCTGCACTCTTTCCTTCACTTCTCTAACACTCTCCATTATTTTGCACTGTTGACCCCAGGTACTTAAACTCATTCGCCTTCACCACGTCTTCTTTCTTCACCCGTACCACTCCCTCTTTTTCACACACACATACTCTGCCTTACCCCTACTGACTTTCATTCCCCTTCTCTCCAGTGCAGACCTCCCCCTCTCCAGACTCTTCTCAACCAGCTCGCACCACAATTCACAATATAATCCGCAAACATCATAGTCCACAGAGACTCCTGTCTGACCTCATCCATCAATCTATTCATCACCACTGCAAACAAGGAAGGGCTCAGAGCAGATCTTTGATGCAATCCTAACTCCACCTTGAACCCTCCTGTCGTTCCTACTGCACACTTCACTTCTGTCACACAGTCCTCATACATGTCCTGCACCCCCCTCACATACTTCTCTGCTACGCCTGACAACACCACAACTCCTCTCTTGGATCCCTGTCATACTCTTTCTATAGATCCACAAACACACAACGCAACTCCTTCTAACCTTCTCTATACTCCTCCAACATCCTCAAAGCAAATACTGCTCTTCCATCATCTGCCCTTCCACATTCCTCTCCTTAAGGCCATGCCTGCCCATCGCATCCTCATCACGTCTGTTCCCTTCACCAACATGGCCAATAAAGTCTACTCCTATCACCAATCTTTCATTCCTAAGCACACTTTCCCCTCACTCCATCTAACTCACTCCGCAATATTTCTCATCTATCTTACAACTTGCTTGCCGAGCACAAGCACTAATGACATTTATCATCACGCCTTCCAGCTTTACAATTCCTACTTCACATTCATCACCCTATCAGAAACTCTCTTCACCCCCACTGCACTACACTATACATTATCTTCAGGACGGCCCCTATACCGTTTCCCTTACCATCTACACCCTGGTAGGACAGTTTAAACCTCGTCTCCTTTTCCTCCCTTGGCCAACAGTAGCCATGTTTTACGCTGGATGCCCTTCCTCAAGCAACCCTCCCCAGTCATTGGGACCGGCAGTAGGAATACCCTGGCTGGGATACTGAAACTATTTGATTTTATTATACAAATAAAGCAAAAACAAATAAAGCAAGTACAGAAACTACAATACATGTGTCTTACAGCTATTTAGTACTCAAAGCATAAGGGAATGACTTACACACATCTATTAATAAAATAAATGTTAGAACGTGATTGTGTGCATTTGTCGAACTAAAAAAACTTCATACTGCCAATTCCATTATCCACACAATCAAGAATTTACCTAATGCAAGGAGAAGTATATTGCCGTCTTAGAATGAACCTTAGTTCATTGAAGGGGAAAAATATATATTCCATGTATTGTGGGGTATCCGCAGCAATTTAAGTTATTCCTTCCCTGAATACAGTACTGACACAGCTAAATGCTTGCCAATGACTGCTGACACAAATGCACATTAAGCCTACACTACATATTGCTCATATGGCATTTCAAAGCAAAGCCTCATTCGAAACAATAGCTACACACTGTTCTAGGTCTTTGTCTTTCTTGCACTCATAATCACCCACAGTTTGTTGTTTCTCTGCGCTCGAACCCTACCTCCTTTTTTTCTCCTTCGGTTTCTCTTCTGTATGCATGCACACAAACACACACACACGCACAATCATATATAAATACAGATATAGATTTACACGCACATGCAGGCACACACACACACACACACACACACAGGTTCATCATTAATTCAGTGCCAAGCAGTGCAAGCATTAATGTGATGCTAATGCACACTGAAAAGCACATAAAAAACACATCGTAGCAGTGCATCAGCAGTGTCACTGAGGTCTGCCTGAGAGATGTTGTAGGACTGAGCTCAACACATGCATAAACTGTTAAATTCAGTTTATACACTGTTTTGCAGTCTGGCATAGATTAGAGCTTCCTGTGTGGAAAAAAACTACAGTTTTGTCATTCATAATCTTCCTGCTGAGTTGCAATCACAGATAGAATTATCTTGTAAAATATTGGGCATGTTATACAGTGCAACTGTTTATGAATGTGTTTGTGCTTCCATGCTGGTGATACAGAGTTTGTTGATTAATTGACCTTCTAGCTCATTAAACATTAGCATCTTATGACAGGGCTCACAAAATATATAGTCTGTAATGTTCATTTTTTTTTGTTTCTCATACATTCTTGCTACGTAATATATCTGATGACCAATTAACTTTCATGGTTTAGTGATAATGACGGCATTATAGTTTGTGAACTGTTTATCAAATGTAAAAAAAATAATAATAATAATTTGCACCCTCAAAAGTCATTCTACAGGAATGGGATTTTATTCTGGCTTCCATACCCCAGTCATGTTAACTATTACCATCTCTTACTTTCTTCCTGGCTCTGTTTTGTTCGCCCGGCAGGGTGATCTCACACTTATTAAATTCTCAACATCACTACTACCCAGAGGCACTGCTACCCCCCCCCATATTGCTCACTTTGCACTCTCCAATTCTTAACTCCAATTACTTTGTTTGGTCCAGCAGACCGATCAAACATTTACTTTATTTTGGTTTGTTTTGCAAGATTGGTTTTATCCTTATTTCCACCTAATAGCAAAACCCTGCTTCAAAATACTGGTGAATCAATGCTCTATCTGCAGCCAGGTGAAACATGGCTCACTTTCTTACTCTGTAATGAAATGATTACATTATTTTTTTACATTCTCATGACTTTGCGAAAATTCTACAGGGATTGGTGAGATCATTCTTAATATCAGTCAAAGTGCACGCAAACAATATGCGCATACCCCACTCATTTACCCACTGGGATTGACTCTCGTAAAGGATCGTATCTTCCTGCCGTCAATTTGACCAGCAGGCTTGTCTTAATTCACGTTAGTGTGTCTTGTCATCACCATAATGTGTGTTTCAGTGTTTGCACTGAATGGATCCTGAGAAAAAACAGTTTCCCTCCATTCTGTTAGTCAATTTCCTTACTTTTCACACCTCACTCCCGTCATTTTTTTTCCCCGTCGCCTTTTTACACTTAAAGTTTTCCACATTCCTTACTGTCCAATATGTCCATACTGTTAAACATCCTTAACCCCATTGTACAATCCACTGTTCACTGTTTGGCCCTGCAATTAACACATCATGCTGCAAGAATCACACACTTTCAGCTAGAGAATGTATCCACTGCCCACTGAAAAAGAGACGCCAATAACGCGCCTCAAAGCTGACCATTATAGCCTGTTTGTTCAGGCCCCCTAGTGGTACAATTTGCTGGCACCTACTGTCTGACTACCGTATAAAAATTGATGGTACCAACAAATGCCACTTGTCATCTTTCAATGTAATATGTTGCCTGGCTGCTTTTGAAATTTGATTATTTAATACTTAATAATTAAACAGATGTGTTGCCTCAGGATTTCTTTCTTTTGTTATTTATATTTTTTATTGTTCTATTATGTTGTTGGTATTGTTGATAGTAGCTATAACCACCTCGGGCCGGTCAGAACTAGTTACAAATGAATCAGTAATAAACAAAGCCATGTTGTTATCCCAATGATTGAGGAAGGATCGTATACTGGAAATGCAGATCTTTTTGTTTTTCTTTAATACGCTTTCACTCTAAGGAAGACCTCTGTTATTACAGCCACCAAATTTCCTTACTGGTTTGAGAAAAATGTGGTGTCACTGGACAGGTGAGTATCATCTACAGCCATAAATGAGGTTCTAGATCGAGAAGAAGGTCTTCATTTATGGCAACTCGGAACACCGGCAATTGTGGCTCTTGCTAGGACTCCAGACAGCCTGCTGAGACAGGACTCACTGGTCCACAGCTGATCTCACCATCTACAATACCATACGCCCCTCCTTCTGTACAACAGATTCTTTTCATGTCTAAGAATGTGAGAATTTGTACAGAGGTCTGCCCATGACCCAGAAATGTTACTTCCTGTAGTGCCAAATGTTGTGACACATGGAATAAAGCATAAATTTGTCCTATACAGCTTTGTTTTCCTTTGACCCTGGAGCATTTTTCAGTTGATTCTCACTTCCTCTCTTCATAGGTCATGAGCCATCGATAATCACCAGGATCTTTTTTCCTACATCTTTTTGCAAACTCTTCATTAAACTCAGAATTATAGGCATTTTCTCTACTGTGCATAGTTCTCCACAACAATTTCCTTGTTCACTATTCCCTCTAGAAACACTCATCTTATTCTTAATCATCATTTATAATTGTCTCCTTACTATTCCTCCGAGTAATCGGCCTCTAGTAGCATGTCAGTATGATAATTAGAGACCGTAAAGTTTCTTAAAATGGTGGTATAGATATTGTATAATCTGTGTGTGTGTGTGCGTGTTTGTGTGTGTCAGAGAGCAAGAAAAAAAAACAGACATAGAAACAGAGGTAATGGGGAACGGAGTAACAGAACACTGACCTAATTTTTATTACGCATGACCAGTTACTTGAAATCTACATGTCAGTCTGTATAAACTATATATATGGTTACATAACTATAACCAAGCTATTCTATATATTGCCCTCTCTTACACTCTGGCTTTGACATTCATGTCTCTTTCCACTGTAACTCAATAAAATCAATCTGTTTGGCTAAGCATCTTTGAGCTTAGAAATACAGTCCTTGTCTGTTCAAAGTGCCTACAGTACAATTAATATCTAATTACTTCACAGGTCTTTTTTACAGAAACACAGCATAGGCCTTCTGAGTCTGCTTACCCCTGCCTTAAGTGTCTATTTGATTTAATGTATTCAGTAGCTTGTATTGGCGAACAATGAGCAAGACGCTGCTCTGCAAGAGACAGTTTGAATCATACTAATCTAGCATAGGACTGCATAATTCATGAAAAGCAATGTTTAATCATAAAACCATTGTTGCTTCATTTATCTTCTCTCCAACATGATATATTTTAGTTAAATGTTTTGTAGTAAATCACTGTACAGCGTTATACTGCTGCACTCCACCTAATAGATTATTTAAAGCTGTAAAATCTAAGCACTGCTTAATAAAGTAGTGAGATTTCTATATAGTCTAAAGTCTGTCATGTTGATGATATAGGTACCGAACTACAGTTCCCAGACTGCAATGTTGACTACAATCAAGGACTAAAACATACCCTCATCACAAATACTCTTGCGCTCATTATTGAACACATACACTTGCACTTGATTACATCCTTAGAGTATATAAAGATTCATATTTATGTATATAAAGTATATATATTTATATATATATATATATATATATATATATATATATATATATATATATATATATATATATTTATGTAATATAAGTATTATAGTATTTATAGTATATAAAGATCATATTTATTTTGCATATTACACACACTTGGTTCTTTGTTCTTTTCTCTGGCTAGTAGCAAGCGTTGAAATCTTGCGAGTTATCTTGATTTGCAAACATTTTTCTGGGTTCCTTGACCTGTCTGGCCTAGTTTATACTGTCTGCTGGCCACCTGCTCCAGCACCTTGTTCAGATTCAGATTTTATTTGTCACATACACATACATATACAGTACCACATGCAGTGAAATGTTTTTTTTGACGACCGTCCAGCATGTAAGCAATGTAGATAAGGGAAGAAATGTAGGATAAAATAAAAATATATAAAATAAAGAGTAGAAAGTAAAAGGAGTAAAAAGAGACATCTTCTATATAAATATCTTAAAATATAACAAATAGTGTGTAAGATGTAGAAGTGTGTAAAGTGACCAAGTGTAAAGTGACGGGTGCAAGATGTCCGAAATAGGGCAAGTGTGGGGCAATGTTGTGCAATATTGTGCAGGTGTAAAGTGACCAAAAAGTGAAATGTCCGTTTGTGCAGTTTATATTAAATAACTTTGTGCAGTTTGTGCAGTTCATGAACTTTGTATTTGTTATTTTAAACACAAAGACAAAGCATCAGAAAGGAATAATCACTGTAAGCAAGTGTATCATTATTATTATTATTATTATTATTATTATTATTATTATTATTATTAATTGTATAATATTCAATAAAAACTGTTATCCAATACGTAATACAAGGCAAGTACAAGAACTTGCCTTTATACAATGTTTTACAGCATCAAATCATTTATTATAGCTACATATATACATATACATTTATTATAGCTACATATAGCTTCATATATACGGCTACATATCAGAATAGAGAGCAAAGGACTAAAGTGAGCTATCCTAGGTAAAATAGCACTGACCATTACTGTACTACATGTAATACAGTACAATGTGCAAAATAGAATTGTCAACAATAGTGTGAGTAAACAATAGTGTCAAATCCTGTAAAAAAAAAAAAGATCCCTTGCAAATGTTACAGATTTATTATTTTCCTTTTGTTTCAATCAGTTTTATTTGCATTAAATTATACCAACATTCAAATGATATAATTAATGGAAATCCAAATAGAAATTCATAAGGAACAAAACAAATGCAATAGTGGTTAGGAAAACTACACTATGATTTGTGACACCAGATAGTAATATTAGAAATCATTCGAATAGGTAGAAATTGAAAAAAGAGATCTCTTAATAATGTATTGATAGCTCAGTGAGCAAAGCACCTTAACCCTACCTGCTCCAAAGCCATCAAACTGTGGCTGAACTTAGAGAACACGGTAGCAATTTATACATGATTATATTTGAATTATTCAGGTAATCATTCATCTAAGGCCCACTGTTTTTAAACTAAATAGTAAACCTATTCTGAACAAAACATTAATAAAAAAGAAATCCCAAATAATCATTTAATATATAATTAAAATAGGGTTAACCTTTGTCCTGATACACAGTTCTGAGCATTTATCCTTTCCAATAAAAAACAGGGCCTTGGTGTTGTATGTTTCTGCTCTGTGAAACACAGAGATCCTCCCCCCCCCCACACACACATTCCTGTCAGAGCATTACGTATACAAACACATCTCCTACAGTAGTCTTAGGGGATTCAACACTAGTTGATCAGTTTATCCACAGTATTAAGGTTCCTCCTGTATTTACAAAGTCGTGCATTTGTTAATAAAATACTATTTTCCTTCCTTTTAATGAAAAGGTAGCAGGTGGAATGCCAATGTTTCTGCATATCTATCATTTTAAAAAGAAATTGTATGGAAAGCTCTCATTAGCTCTGTGATAATTATATATTGTATGGACAAGCTGCCTTTCGACAGTCTAATATATGCAGAAATGTCTTTGATGCCCTGGCCTTTTTCTATCAAGTTATACAAGCACACGTAGATAATGTTAGCATTAATAAATGGTTTCAAGTGTGTGAAGGGGTACTTCAGTTGTGCTGTCTGTGAATTCATATGCCATGTTCCAGCTTTATGAATAACTTTTATTTGTTTGTCAAAAGGTCTTCTTTATGAGCAACATAAATGATTTCCGCTGCCACAAACAGAATTTATTTTTTCCTCTCAGATTATAGTTCATGGCTCTAACAGTTAAAGGTTATAATATTCATTGATAATGAATATTGTTATAGAAACAAGCATCATTTTGTTTGCTATAAAATAGCAAAGTAGAATAGATAAATAATAAATGAACATAATAAATGAATACATACATAAATGAATGTACTGTAAATGACTTTAAATGAAACATAATTAATATTAATAACATTATTAGTATTGATGTGCATTCCTTTGATCTGAATCCTTAAATAAACATTGTTTAAACGGTGCACCTTTCAGTCTTTTCTTTCTGACATAAAGAGTTGATCCATATAGTTATATTCCAAATGCACACTAAATGCAATGTGAAATTTGTACTTAAAAAGCAACCCACAATAAATTCAAGATATGTATATACAAACTACATACCCAATTCTAAAAAAAAAAGTTAGGAAGCAGTGTAAAATGTAAAAAAAAAAAAATATATATATATATATATATATATATATATTCATTCATTCACCGCTTTTCTTACCTACCGCTTTATCCGATCTTCCTCGGGTCACGGGGAGCCTGTGCCTATCTCAGGCGTCTATGGGCATTAAGGCAGGATACACCCTGGATGGAATGCCAACCCATCGCAGGGCACACACACACACACACATTCACGCACACATTCATACACTAGGGACAATTTTCCAAGGTGCCAATCAACCTACCGTGCATGTTTTTGGACCGGGGGAAACCGGAGAACCCGGAGAAAAACCCCCTGAGACACGGGGAGAACATGCAAACTCCAAACTCCACACACACATTCCCGAGACGGGAATCGAACCCGGATCCCTGGCGGTGTGAGGCGAACGTGCTAACCACTAAACCATATATATATATATATATATATATATATATATATATAGGGCACGGTGGCATAAACCCATATTTCTTTTTACAATACAACCCAGAACACATCTCAAATTTTTACTCTGGAAATGTACCACTATATTTAAAATAAGCTGATAAGTAAATTTGAATTTTATATATATATATGTCAGCGACACATCTCAAACAAGGATGGAGTTAAAAAAAAAAATTAGGTTAGGTGTATTTTTGTATTTTGTAACATACTTTGGTTAGGGAACGGGCAACAAGTAAACAAGAAGTAAAAAATAAATGAATAAATAAAAACCCTCTCAACAGAGTTTCAAAGCACTTTTTGTACGTCGCTCTAGACAAAGGAGTCAATATACATATATATAATATCAAAATCAATAATATCATCAAAAGATTCAAACATTCAGAGAATCGGGAGAAATCTCTGTGGCACCAGGGACAACTGCAAAAATAAGTATTGGATGATTGTGATATTCAGGCCCTCGGATGGAACTGCATTAAAAACAGGTAACAATTCTGATTCAGGTAATGTAAATGTTTACATGGGCTCAGAAACCCCTCCTCAAATCACTGTCTGTAAACACAGTTCACACTGTCAGTAACATATGCAGTTTAAAGCTCTATCATGCAAAGAAGAAGCCATACGTGAATATGATCTAAAAATGTAGCCATATTCTCTTGCCCAATCCTCATGAAGATCTTGAAAACGTTTATGATTCCTTTCACTAACATAGACACAGCATTTTAAATGAGAAAGACCACTCAAAATGAAAGTGAACTATATTCCACCTTCAAAACTCCAGTAACTGGTTCCTAGGTGTATATGGACTGTTCCCTGAGGTATCGGGAATGCGCTTCACAGTGAAACATGTGACCGTCATATTCAAAATTAATCTATTTTTTCTTGAAATAGCACATTTCCCCCAGTTTAAACATATGATCATTATTGTGGATAATAAAATTTGCAAATCATTACATTCAGCACAATTTATTGGAATTGGGAGTGTATGTTAATTATTATGATATAATTAAAGTAAAGTCCAAACATTCTGGAAGCAAGTGATCCAACCTTGTTTTAATCATTTTCAGCACGCTAGACAAATAAGACATCAGGTGTCTTGCGGCATCAAGCTGTAAATGTTGCGTACAAAAGCACTGCTGAGAGTGCAGACATTTGATATAACCTCACATCTAGCTAATTCAACATTCAAGATCACGTTTCTTAAGAGTTGCTTTATGAAGCTGTTTGAAGGGCATGGAATTGAAGTGCGAGTTAAACTCAGTCTGTGGAAGTTCGTAGTACCTAAAGCTTGGGATGGGGATCTACATGGGGAGGAATAACACACGTAAATCCTCTCACATCTTTTGATATTTTGGTGATATATATTTTAATTTTTACAGCAACCCCGAAACAATACTGATGAGTAATTTACTCATTTGAAAAAAAAATGGGTTCATGAATTCAACACTCATTTTTAAATGAAAATACATCATGAAATAGATCTGAATTGAGTATTGTGCAATTAGTTTATTTGTTGTTGTTGTTTTTAACCTTGCTAGATTATTTTATTCAAAGTGACCATATCAAAAAGAGAGTTTGGATTTGATCTATGAGCCAAATTTAGATTTAATTATTAATAATTTTCCTTTTAATGTGTATAGTGTAATATTTTCTTAACTCTGCTTAAAAAAAATCAATAATGAGGCATTTTTATATATTTGTATGAAATTATTTGTAAAAGATTCAAAACATACTGTATGTGTACAGTCCATTGTACGGAAGGAAATGATCTAATGGTCCACCAATGTTAAAAGACTAAAGCAGCCTGGTGTAACAGCAATTCAAAGCCCTAACAATATCTATTTAATTTTTATGTAAAATGTGTGCCTCCCTTCTATTGAAAAAAACACTTTCTTCCTATCTTATTTCAGTGAAATAAGTGAGAATCTGTAATGGATTAAGCCTTAAAGAAGTCACTGTTTAACTTCTCTACACATTATATTGTATATTATCTGCTAATCTGTGTACATGTGGTTCCTTGTCCTACAAGACCTGTTAGGTCAGGCACGTATTAGCATCTTCCACCGCAATGCAAACAGTCTCTCCACACTGCATGCTCTACAGCCAGAATATTAACTGCAGGTTAAGGGACTGCAAGAAAACAACAATACCAAAAGAATCCTTTATAAGCCATGCTATGAAATCCTATTCAAAACCTCAGGCCTAGTATTTACACCAGACATTAGGAACTGGGCTGGGCTGGTCTCCTTGCCTGTGCTTACCTCAACTATATCAATCAAGAGACAGTGCCAGAGTGTGTGTTCAACAAATAGTACGATTCCTATGAAACAATATCCATAAATCATAAGAAACTTTTAAATGAAGCCATATGTCATAATCAGGAACAATTTTTTTTAAAAAGAGCAGGTGAAAATACATTACCTTCTCATCGTCGTCAGTGAAAAGTGCGCCGCTTGGGCTTTTGTTGATGGCCTGTGCCACTCCTATGATCTCTCCATCACTGTTCCGAATGGGCATACACAGAAGTGACTTGGTTTTATAACCTGTCAACTTATCAATCTCATCACTGAAACGATGGTCCTATAAAGGGAGAAAACATTACAGCATAGCACGTTGTGATACAATGATTAGACTGTGATTGAATTATACTATTAAAAAAATTATTCAGTAGCTACAGTGAATCACTCAGTGAGTCAAGATGCAGCAAACAGATCCTGGAGGGTTCGGGGGAGAAATGATATGGCAACCTATGATTTCGTAAAATAAGGTGAATAGTATTGGGATGTTATTTTATGTAGATGGGATGTTATTTATTATATAATGGTGGAACTTCACATGATTTATTTGGCCTGATGATTAGATGTTACAACATAGTTAAGCCCTTGGGGAAATGTTTTCTAAAACTTACATGATTTAAATCATATGACATAAACAATATGCCATGACTTCTATCAAACTGGGAAAAAAATCCTAAAGTACCTTTTTTTCACAAGGTAAACTGTCATAACTAATATATTTGTTGTTCAAATATTAATTAATAATATATATATATATATATATATATATATATATATGTTTGCTCAAATATTTTACAGATATTTATCATTTCATTTATTTCCTAATTTTACAAATTACCTGATAATATAAAAAAAGTATTCAGTATTACTTATTCATGGAAATAAAGCTTGTATTGAATTGATTGATTCATCACTTTTTCTGATGACATCATGAGATTATACAAGTTACCTTATACACACACACACACACACACACACACACACACACACACACACACACACACACACAGATATAATATATATATATATATATATATTTTTTTTTCCAGTATACACCTATGGTATTTCATTTTCATCTGGTTGCTCACTGATTGTTAAGTGATGCCTTGTTATGAAATGAAAAGTTGTCCTTAAAGCTAAAGCTTTTCCAGCATCTAATGTTTGTGTGTGTTTGTGTGTTTGTGCGTGTTGCCCATCTGTTGCCTGTCGATACAAGCAAAACCATTCAGGCGCTTTAGGAGAAACTTTCAACTCTTTTACAACGTATTCTATTTGCGAAGTGTGGAAAAACTCGCTTGTTAGTGCGCGTCAATGTTGATTGACACACTAATTAACGGGAGTCGAAGTGCACGAAAGATCATAGGAGGGAGAAATGGAGAGAAGGCATTTTTTCTTTTTTTTTACGGGAAGGTAATCAATTCAAGAATCGATGGCTTGTGCCAGCTCATTATTTTTACAGATCTCATGAAGGTAGTTAATGATCAGCTTGTGGTAATGGTACATGAGTGAAGAAGAAGAAGAAGAAGAAGGGGAGAAAAAAAACACCAGAGGAAATAAATGGCCTAATATGGAGAAAGAAAAAAAAGGATGCATTTTTCATGAGTTGTCACTCTTTCGCACCTGATACGCGTCGGGGATGTTAACAGTCTCTCCGTGCTCGGCAACGTAACCTATAATCCCTTTACCCCACGGAACCTGGACTTCGTCCGAGTTGCTGAGAGACGGCAAGACAGTGGTCCCGGCATGGACGTCAAAGAATTTGGACACCAGGGTCTTTTTGTTCGCCGTGCCTTCCACGAGGAACAGCGAGCAGCGATCTGCATCGACCATGATGCACACGAACACCAAAATCTTGTAGCTCAGGCTGGTCAAATCCAGGTCGTTGGAGATGTCTTTCACCAGCTCCAGGAAGAACTCGCGCTCGTTGTGCTGCTTGAGGTAATACTTGAAGTCCACGGCGGTGGACGGGTACTGTGGGATGTTGACGCGCGACTCGAGCAGCGCGGAGAGGATGTGCGCCGTGGTCGGGGGCAGCGAGCTGGCTTTCCTCAGCAAGGCGCGTCTCCGCATGCTGGTCAGCGGCTCTTGCGCGCGCGAGCTCACGTGCTCGTCGTACGTCCGGTTCGCGTTGATCGCTTTGGAGCGGGCGAAAGTTTTGCGCAGCTCCTTCTGCGAGGCGCGCCGCTGCAGCCCGTCCCCTTTACTCGCCCAGCTGTCCTTACACACCTGCGCTTTCTCCGCTTCCGTGGCGGAATTTGCCGTATGCTTGTTTGCCTGGTGGGTTTTGAGCCATTTCTCCACCATGCTGTATTTCCCCTTTCTGTTCAGGTAGTCTTCAAACAAGTCAGGGTGGTTATCCAGGAAAGTTTCCACATCGGAAAATACCATATTAGGCACTGCCATGTTGAGCACGATGGTTTACAAAACGCCAAAAAAAAATTTTTTACCGAGTATTCGATCATAAAACCAAGGGTGGAAAAAAAACCCCATAGAAACCCATGCAACTTCAGCACCCGTTTCGGTCCAGTCGATTCTGACGTGCCCCGAAGTCCGCTTTCACTCCACGCTTCCCCAACATCTCCACACAGTGTCTCCACACACGCCGAGGTTCCTGCTGCTCGATGCTGTTACGTGTGAGCGGAGGCACCGGAGAGATCATGCTCTCAAACAACTTGAGCTTCCGCCTCATTGTGAATCGGCGCGCCGCATCAGCAACAGCGCAGTGGAGCGAGCACAGCAGCGTGTCGTAGATCCGCCGGTGACGTCAGATGATGCGCTCCTTTATGTCCAACCCACGTCACATCCACGTAGTCCATGTCAGAGATGGCTCTCAAGCAATGTTAATCAGAATGATTTGTCTCCTTCCAGTTGTGTGCTACACTGCAGAACATGTAGGGATTTTACTTTCAAACGCTAATTAGGATTGTGCATTTTGGGTGATGCAATCAGAGCATGCCTGTTTCATAGGCATTTTAAAAATATATATATTTTCTACTTGTGAGTTTAACATATCTTCTTTATTACACCAATTTCTGGCACTAATAATGGTGAGAGTTTCAAGAAATCGCGGCCTCCAGTGGTTGTGGTAGGTATTGCAGTTTATCGCAGTGAAATTATACAGGAGTCTGCACGAATAGGTGGATGTATCAGAATCTCATATCCTTGTGACTTCAGATCGGAGCAACTAAATCTGGGTTTCTGTGTCATGGTTTTGCTCTTCACCACCTGCCTACATTTGGCTTTACAAAACCTCAGACATTTTGTTAGAATCCACAGATGTCCAACGTTGATAAGGCTTGCAGCCCAAAATCATATTGACACAATACAACATATTGCCACTATACACTAATTAGCTTTGAAGGTGAGAGAAAGCCCAGGTAATATAGAAGGAGCGAGCTATTTCCGTTTTTTAAGAATATTTTTAAGATGGAATATTTGCTTAGAGAATGTTGATGAAGAAGTAAAGTGAAGGTCAAAAGGAGTTTTTGTGGATCTAGAAAGAGTATATCATAGATGTCTAGAGAGGATTTGTGATCATGTATAAAGAAGTCAGGTGTGGCAGAGAAGAATGTGAAGGTGGTGCAAGCCATGTATGAGGACGGCAGTGTGACAGCAGGGAAGTGGAGGTGGTACTAGCTTCGTCTCTGGTCGTCTCTGAGCCCTTTTTGCAGTGGTGATGGATTGGTTGACGGATAAAATCAGACAGAAGTCTCCATGGACTATGATGTTCACGGATGATATTGTGGTTTGTGGTGAGAGTAGGGAGCAGTTTGAGAAGAGCCTGGAAAAGTGTACATACATGCTGGAGAGAAGGGGGATGATAGTCAGTAGTAGCAAGACGGATTACATGTCTGTGAATGAGAAGGAAGGAAGTGGAGTGGCATGACTGCAAGGAGTAGTGGTAGTGAAGATGGAGGAGTTTAAATACCTGGGTTCAATTGGGCAAAGAAATGAAGTGTGTCTGGAAGTGACAAAAAGAAAGAGCCCAGACATGGTGGTGTGGGTGTAGAGGAGTGGCAAGATTGATGGGTGATATAAAGGAAGCTGCAAGAATAAGTATGTAGTGTAGTGAACCTGCAATGTTGTATGGTATAGAGACAGGGGCATTGACAAAAAAAGACAGGAGGCGGATCTGAAGATGCTGTAGTGTTTATTGTGTCGAGGATGAACAGGACGAGAAATTAGTTTATTAGAGGAACATCGCAGGTAGGACGTTATGTAGACAAGTGAAAGTGGCATGAGTGAGATGGTATGGTCATGTGCAGTGGATGGACATGGGTTATATTGGTAGAAGAAAGCTGAGGACTAAGTCACCAGGTAGGATGATCTGATATGGCAACACCTACTGAAAGCAGGCAATAGAAAAAGAAGATATCTATCTATCTATCTATCTATCTATCTATCTATCTATCTATCTCTCTCTCTCTCTCTCTATATATATATATATATATATATATATATATATATAGAGAGAGAGAGAGAGAGAGAGAGAGAGAGAGAGAGAGAGAGAGAAGAGAAAATGAACTTCATCAATTTAAGAAATATTGTAACAAAAAAGTACTCCACACCTCTGGGAACTAATCAAGATTGTGCAAAACCCATACCATTTGATTACCTCATGAGACTGACTAAGAAGATGGGGGATAGAAGTCAGTGGTAAAGTCACTGGACTTTGAATAGAGAAGGTCATGGGATCAAAACCCAGCATCACCAAACTGGTACTGCTGGCCTATGAGCATGGACTTTTACCCTCAACTGCTCAGATGAAATTTGCTCTAGATAAGAAAATCTGCAAAATACGGTAAATGCATGTTAATCAAAACAAATTGTTGCTACTTTGAGGCATTCAAAATATTAGACATTCTATGCTTGTGTTAACTATATTAATCCAGGAGTGTATGCAGCTTATTTAATGTTGAATAGAATAAAAAATAAAGTCACTGAAGGAGAAGTAGTGTCCAAACTTTTGGCAGGTCTTCTAACAGTTATGTTGGTAAAAACAGAACTTGTAAAATGCAAAAGAAAAATAGCCTGGATCAAGCTGTGGTTCTGGTTTACTGTGGTGTGCAAGAAACCAAGAAAAAGCATCACAGCCTACACAAATCGTTGAAGACCACATCATCTCTAAGACAAACATGGGTTTAGACTCATCCAACCCTTACAAAAATGATGGCAGTACTTTTTAAGGAATACGGCAGTTTTTGAGAAAACAAAACTGCATTAATCCTGCATTGATAAATAGCATTTGATGTGTACTGCAGTAATACTGCAATTGTATTGCAATTTACTGCAGTTGTACTTCAGTGCATTGCAGATTTTACTGCTGTTCAACTTCATTATACTGAAATTTTGAAGCTGAATTAAATTTTACTTCAGTTATCCTTCTATAAAGCAGTTTTTCTTTGTAAGGGAAAATATACAGTTATAGATGGGTGTGTGTTTTTGTGTTGGGGGCGGGGTCTAGCCTCACACACACACACACACACACACACTGACGTTTAGTCTAAACGTTATTAGGTCTTCTGGATCTCTGCATTGTCGTACTCTTACACATTTTATTGAGTGGAGCTGCATACAACAGTGAGTGTAAAGGTGTTCCTATTAAATTGACCAATATGTGCAGTACTACTTTGTAGTAATGAATACTTATGCCTATTGAATCTGTGTGTGTGTGTGTGTGTGTGTGTGTGTGTGTGTGTGTGTGTGTGTGTGTGTGTGTGTATGTGAGTGTGTGTGTGTGTGTGTTTCTGTTTCACCCCTTTACAAATATACTAACTTATCTACCCTATCTTATCTAACTTATCTATCTATCTAGGCATTAAATCATACATATCCTATGAGACGTATAAAATGTACATCAATTATGTTATTAATAGTAATGCAATTTGCACGAATGTTTTACGCAAGTCTTGATTAATCTCTAATAAGGTTTTTTTTCTAATTGAGACCGAACAGCGCTCATTGAAGTAGAAAGACCTTTATTTTGAAGTTTCATTTGACGAGAGATGGGTTTTTGTGTGATGGGTTGCCTTAGTTGTCTTCCGGTTACCGGGTGGATTAGAGGTTGAATAGTTCGGTAAAGAATACATATATGAATATAAATATATATGTCTTAGCAATAGCAATAGATATATATATATATATTTATTGCTGTCCATTTTAGGTGATTTTTTCCTATTTGGCTGAGTAAAAGAAACGCAGAAACCTGCCAGGCTCTTTGTCAGCGTGTTCGCTAGCAGGGTTCGTGGCTAAACAGTGCTGTAAAAATGGAGGAATATAACAGGCCATCGTCTTATCTTGATGATCCCCCGAACAGCCGCCTGTTTCTGGTCACCAGTAAGTCCATCACCGAGGACATTATCAGGGAGCGTTTTTCTCCGTTCGGTGAAATCCAGGACATTTGGGTGGTAAAGGACAAACAGACAAAAGAGTCGAAAGGAGTCTCTTTTGTGAAATTCGCCAAATCCTCCCAGGCCTGTACGGCCATGGAGGAAATGCATGGAAAATGCCTAGCCGAAGGAACCAAACCTATTAAGGTAATTGCATTTACAGCGTTTGGCAGACGCCCTTATCCAGACTGACTTGCAACCGAGCAATTGAGGGTTAAGGGCCTTACTCAAGGGCCCACTAGTGGCAGCTTGGTAAAACCCGTGATCTTACGGTCCAGAGGCCAACACCTTAACCACTGGGCTACCACCTAATTATTGTGTGTGTGTTATTGCATTTCTTTTTTGTTTGTTTTTCCAGGAAGTCTTTATTGCAGTCTGAATAGTTTGCAGATATAGATTGGCATGCACATGTTCTACTCGCCTAAATATAAATGAATAAATTAATATAACTTTGCATCAGCAATTCTGCATTTAAGGACCCATCATTGAGTCTCTACAATGATACAGCTGTAAGGAAAGAACATTTGGTGCCTCTCAGATGAGGATGAGTTCCCTTTTCCATGAATAGTGTTTTCCCCGATTTGTGTTGTCAAGTTTTATAGAAATTTGATATATTATAACCCTGTGACATTTTAATGATCATGCCATCAGGTGTTTTAAGCATGTAAATAACCAATTTAGCTGAATGTATTTTGGTTGAGATTTTTGCACATTGTCTTCTGTCTGCATAATGCATCTTCTGCATCTATCTACATCTTATTTTTAATTATTTATTTTTTTTAAAGGAATGATTCATTTATTCTTTCTAACTGTTGCCTTTGGCCTTCCTATTAGGTATTAACATATGAATTCATATGATTATAATCCTTTTATATCTTTAAAGCTGTTTGTTTGGACAGTGTCTATTATTAAAAGTGACATACAAATAAAACTGAAGTGTTTTTGTCTCCAGGTGTTCATCGCCCAGTCCAGATCTTCTGGCAGCCACAGAGATGTAGAGGATGAGGAACTGACCAGAATCTTTGTCATGATTCCAAAAACATTTGCTGAAGATGACTTGAAAGAGACTTTTAAGGTATACCTAAAGCATGCTGGTGGTTATGATGGTAATGTAAAAACATTTTAATAGGACTCTTTCCAGCAGTTCCAGCAGTGACACTGTAAACTGATGCTATAAATGCAATAGTTTTCATTACAGCTCAATACTCATTAAAGATGCAAGCAGTATTTCACGCAAATAAGGCAATTAATTCAGATTGTTCAAATGCTAGAAAGTCAGAACACCCCTTTATGCATAGAGATTGAAGTGCACAATTTGTGTTGTTTTATAGTTGTATACTATAAATATAAATAGAAATTATAGTTTTATAGAAATTTAAAATAACCTGGTCAGAATCTAATGATCATTCTATTCTTTTGTGTTTTGTAATTTGTCAGATTTAAAATGAACTGAAAAAAGGCAAAAATAACAATATCAGTTTATGTTTATAAAAACTAACCAATTTACCTGAGTGGATTTTGTTTGAGACATTTAATGACAGCTTAATGAAAAGCATCTTATTTTTAGGAAAGATTAATTTATTCTTTTATTATATTTATTTATTCATTCATTCTAACTATTATATCCCTCAGCATTGTTGGTGTGTCAGTGGATTAATCCTAATTCCCCTAATGTCCCTCTTGTTTACTAATTACAGATGTATGGTGATATTGAATATGCTATCATCATTAAAAATAAATCTACAGGAGAGAGTAAGGGTTTGGGCTACGTTCGATACCACAAACCGTCGCAGGCTGCCAAAGCTATAGAGAACTGTGACAAAAGTAAGTGACCTTTTTTGCTCTTCCTTTGTGTGTTTGTGTGAACATGAAACCAAGTTGAACATAGTGAGAGGGGGTAACTTAGTGGTTAAGGTGCTACAACCCACTCTGTGATCCTGCTCTGTGTTCCCAGCTTCCAAACAACCAGGGATACGCGAAGAAAGACTTTCACTGTGCTGTACTGTATATACAAATAAAGGCTATACTTGCAAAATTTGAATGTATTATACTATCTGTCTGCCTGACTAGCATTCAGAGCCATTCTCGCTGAACCAAGGACGAAAAACTCATCAGCTGACAATGACTATTTCAGCAACCAAAGATCCGATCATCCAGGAAATGAACCAGGCTTAAGTGCCTATCCATTCGGTATGTACTTAACCCTACATTATTGTGCTTGCTCTACTGTTCATAGCTGTGGAGTTTCAAATTGACTAGATGGATAACAGTAACAGAGCTAATTTATCATGCATTTCTTTTGTCTCTCACAGAAAAGGTGTGCATTAACAAACCTGTAATTTCACCTTTCACCACTCTGTTCATTTAAAATAAAAGACTCAATATTGAGAATTATACAGTGATCTACCTGCATTTATACAACAATTAGTTCTTGTGCACTAATTTGAATGGACAAAGGATGTTCATAGAATGCTGATATTTACCATTCAAGAACCAAGACATTTAACTGTAAATGTTTCAGCAGGTATTGTATACAGTTACTACTAAAGTGTGTTTGTTGTCTCGCAGGTGCAGAGTCTAGTAGTTACGCCGCCGGGGAAGGATGGAACTCTGAAATGATTACTAGGTGCCTGATGGTGTCATCACGTATGCCAGTCGTACAGGAGCAGATTTATAGCCTATTTGATCTGATCCCAGGAATGGAATACTGTGAAATGCAGAGAGATCAATATGGTTTCAGTAAAGGTAATGTAGAACTATAGTATCATTTGCCACCAGTATAAACTGGAAATTCTCTGCCTCGGAATGTACTTAAACAGTTTTTATTTCCAGTCAACTTCAGAATTATTAGCAGCCTGGGAAAGATGCGTTTAATTGTCTTCGGTTAATGACTTTCATGTCGTACTGAAATATGACCGAAATCTCTATGTATTTTAAGGCACTTTTGAACCCTTATTAAAAGCACATTAAGAAAAATATTTAGACTAAAGTTATTTTTGTTGAGTGTCTCTGATTTCAAGAGCCTTGTTAAATAGTCATAGTAGTGTATCTAGAGAACTGTGTTAGACGAGGGTTTTTTTTTTCTCCTTTTGGAGCATAATACATTATCGCTGGCATAGAGTTGGCAGTAATTACTGTAGTTGTCAGGAATTTGGACTGACCTTACATTATTTTAAAATATTGTTTTACGGAATTCTAATCTTCGTCTTCCACAGGCCAGGCCATGATTCGGTACAGTAATCTGGGTTCTGCAGTGTATGCTAAAGAAAAGCTGAATGGCTTTGAGTATCCACCTGGAAACAGACTTTCTGTGACTTTTATTGATGATGGAGAGGACAGGACCAGGTAGAGGCAAGCTCTGAGCTTTTATTATTGTAATGTTTACTATTTCTGCCATGTAAGAAAACTCTCCACACGTATAAGCACTTCAATAGTGGTTTTCCCTTCGCTCTTTTCTTCTTCATCCCTTGACAGCCCAGTAGGGAAAATGGCCATGCAATTGGTTGCGGCCCAGATGATGTCTATGGTGTGGAACGGCCCCTCCGGAGCTCAACTAATGAAGACCTCTGCAGTATGCAACACTCATAAATACCTCACTTGGAGAAGCTAAGCATGATGGATCAAGCAGTATAAAAATGTCATTGCAATATCCGTGTAATCAAGCTAAAGTTTAATTAAATAAGTCATTTCAAAGGCCAAATTAGGAACTGCATCAGCAGGCATCTTATTGATATAGTCGATATTAACAGTAAAATGTATGGTTGGAAAAAAAAGGAAGTGAGTCCTGTTTTCAGTGCTCTGTTTATCATATAATTTTAGCTCAAAATTGGGTATAAACTGGATTCTGTGTTGACCTTTTCTAAAAAGCGAAATGAATTTTGTCTGCAGGGTTACGCAACACCATCAATGCCCCAGAAGCCTCGCGTACAGACAGATGTTGTTCTCCCGTCTCACAAGAAGCTAGCTTCTCCTGACAGTGTGGTCAAAGAGAGGCTTTTTGTCATCTTCAACCCCTCACCACTGCCAGTTGACATACTGGAAGATGTGTTTTGGTGCGTTCTGAAATACTCTTTACTTGACTATGAAAAACATTCAATGTTTATGTTCGTTAAGTTCCTTAAGTACACCAGTAATATAATAAGTGGTTAAAGGGGGGGGGGGGGGGGGGGTGTATTTATTTATTTATTTATTTTAGAATTCTATTCCAATTCATAAATAATGAAAACAGTTAAAATATTTCTCAATGATGGTGTATTATAATCCGTTATAAACTGTAAAGCGTTTTGCACGGACATTATCCAGAATTCTTATTCAATGTATGCTTTGTACTTATTGATGAAAAGGATGTTGTAGCCCGTCTGCATAAGGGTGTAATAACATGATAATGAAATAAAATTGCAAACACGTTGTTGCATAAATACAAATTACAGATCACATGGTAAGAACCTCGAGTTGCAGCACATTTAAAACATGCAAAGCTGTAAAAAAATGTGTATTTTGTAATATGTGTGCTTGTGGAAATGGGTATATATTTAAGGCATGTTGAGTATAGTGTTCTTAAATACAATGAAATTCTACTTGTATATCTTAATTTAGTAATTACATCAAGATTTCGGATTAATGTCTATAGCTGCATTTTGCATGACTTCACTGGATGAGCGTCTTTGCATGTGGTTCTTGGAGCAAATCATTTCACCTTCCAATGGCTGTAAATTAACACTTGGGTTTCTATTTTCTTGCTGCAGTCGATTTGGTTCTCTAGTGGAGGTGTACCTGGTGCCAGGCCGTAACGTCGGCTACATTAAATATGCAGACCGAAAGCATGCGAATGACGCCATGGCAGCACTGCATGGCAAAGTAGTGAACGGAGTGAAAATGAAGGTCATGCTTGCTGATCCACCTAAAGAGGAGTCTCACAAGAGGCAGAGAACTTACTGATGCAGTATGGGTGAGGTAAGTCACAACTCCTGGTAAGGCATCAACGTTTAGCTCCATGCCTTTTATTATCCTTATTGTGTAATTGAGGAACGTTCTCTCTAACTCATGCCTTTATTCTTTTAAAGACCAGGACAAAAGAAAACCTATTTATCTATTGCAGGTCAGATAAGCAGATGACTCGTTTTGCCTTAATGTTTATCTTGCATATTGCTGAATGGAAGATGAATGTTGCTGATGAGAAGTTTTAGTTATGCTGGAGAGTTAATAATCTTGTAAAACATTTTGGCCTGTTCCTTCACAAGGATTTCACCTTTATATTTAAAGATCATTGTCATAATGACATTCACTCAGCTTTAGAAGCCTTTAAGGCACTAATCTGCCTGATGGATGAAGCCTCAAAAACACAAATGCATATTCATACATACGCTCACACGTGTACACATACACACACAGGAAGCAGGTCTCATAGCAGGGTGTTCTTGTATAACTGGTTATACTGTCTTTGTTCCTACAGAGTTTAAGTGACATGACGCATTGACCGCGACATGACTGGACGGATTTTTACGATGACACGACCTCATAGCTACGGACAGTGACTACTGTACATAATTTGATGCTGTTTGCCTATGAGGATGAACGCTACGTCTCTTATTAATAAAGTGTTCTTTTCACTTTTTATGTCCTTACGAAAACACCTTTAAACGGTGTAAAAGTCTAAAGACTGTGAAGACGAGGCTTAAGTTGACAGAACACACAGACACCAGACAATTCATGTATGAGGGTTTCTGCTTTCTGTAAATGGTCTTGCTACTAATAAAAAAAAAAGTCACCTGAAATGTTTGGGGGTTTTTGTTTGTTTTTAATTTATGTTTAAATAATTAAATGTGTGTGACACAGATTAATCCATAACATGGCAAAGCTATTTAAGTTCTAGTTTAATCAAACAATCCAATTTGTTGTACAGTAGAATGCTTTATTTATATATGGCTGTTGCTATCAATATATTGAGTATTCTAAAGGTTAATTAGAGTAATTGGATACTACATTTTCTTTATTAAAGAACAAATTCCTTTTTTTTTACTTTTTTAGAAAAATCTACATTTTATTGCATTCTTATATACAAGTATATCGGTGAAAATTAAACCATTTTAGTGTATTTAACTGCCATATTACATCAGCATTTATATAGTGCGTTCAAAAAGCTCCTCCATAGTGGTACATACAGCAAGTCATGGAAAACTACTTGTTTAATTAAACTCATTATTCTCACTCGTGTATTTATTTTTGAAATTTTGCTCAGTATGGTGATGTAGTATTCCTGTCTCCAGAAAAGATGGTTGAACATTTCCACAAGCTAAATCAGTATATTTATTGCCTGGTTTAAAAAAAAAAATGCTCCATTACCTGCTCTACACGCCACTGCAGAGGAACTTTTTCAATGCGCTGTAATAATAGTGTTGTAATGGCTCAAAGTTGATCCCTGATCTATACAGATCACAACTCGCGGTTTGATACGCATGTGTCCCACAGAATCTTTTTTTATAATATATTTTTAATGATCCATAAAAGAAAGACGCCTCTTTTCCTGACTATATTACTTTTTAAGTAAATACAAAACTACACAGAGCACGTGTTTACCTGTTTACCGTGTTAAGTGTGTCGAGGGTTCATTACAGCCTTACTTCCGTGTCAATAAAGAAATTTAGAAATTGGTTGGAATTAAACAGTGAAAAGAAAATGGTGTTACAAGATAACTGAGTGTGTGCATTATACTAATAATTAAATTATACTGAACTCACCACATGGGGCACGGTGGCGTAGTGGTTAGCACGTTCGCCTCACACCGCCAGGGTCCGGGTTTGATTCCCATCTCGGCCATGTGTGTGTGGAGTTTGCATGTTCTCCCGTGCCTCAGGGGTTTTTTCTTCGGGTTCTCCGGTTTCCCCCGGTCCAAAAACATGCATGGTAGGTTGATTGGCACCTTGGAAAATTGTCCCTAGTGTGTGAATGTGTGTGTGTGTGTGTGTCCGTGTCCCCCCTGCGATGGGTTGGCATTCCATCCAGGGTGTATCCTGCCTTAATGCCCATAGACTCCTGAGATAGGCACAGGCTCCCCGTGACCCGAGGAAAGATCGGATAAAGCGGTAGAAGATGAATGAATGAATGAATGAATGAATGAACTCACCACACTTTTTGTTTTCATGTTTCTCACCTGGCTCCAATGTTTTGTATAGAATTGCACAGAGGATGCAATGGCATAAGGGCTGCTTTTTATAAGTCAGGGTTCATCCTGACGTGCTGTAAATTCAGCAGATTAGACATTTTTATGGCGTTTGGTGATATGCAGACAAACCAGTCAATCATCTGTTTATGTAATGGAAGTTTCCTTTTTCATTGACTTACACACATTTTTATGTCTCCCTTTATTTACTTTGCAATCTGATGCAGTCTGTAACAGATATGACTCACTCAAGACTCTGATCCGTGCACTTGAGCGATATATGGCCTAATGAAAAAGCTCGTATGATCAGTAGGGCAGCAGCTGGTGTAGAGCTTTATGCTGAATACACAGTAGGACCTGTTGCACTCCACCAGGTGGCAGATATTTTACACCGAGCATCATTAACGCTGTCATGTGACGCTTGATGGATGAGATGTTTGTGCAGCTGTAATGAGGCAGAGCCCTGAATATGCCAACCAACACCTCCTGAATTAGCCATGATGAGTTCACAGCCATCTAATGTAATCGGATATTTTAATGCTCATCGTTATTCTACTTATGTATTAATCTTTAGAAGAGTATAAGCGCAATCACCTCGTGATTAGCACAGTAAATGGACGCACGGGATGCTCCTTGTCCTGTAATATAATCCAGAGCAAGAATTATGAAATTGTAATACCTATAAATGTACTTGAGTTCTGAAATTCACTTTAGAATTTTTTGTACACCCCCCGAAAAAAAAAGTCTTGTGCACAAAAGTTTTCTGTGCTGTTTGGTTAAACGTTAGGTTATGACACTGCAGGACATTCCGCCCATCGTTTTCTTTAAATATGCACAGCTTCAATACGTGTCCTGTACTACTTGTTTTTGCGCAGTCGTGAGCCGCTCCGGTTTTTGCGCAGAACCAGCTGTGCGATCCAGCGCGCCTTCAAATCCCGCTTGCTCTGTTCGGATTGGTCGTGGCGAAACGAGCTGTCCCCGGATTGAATGAATGAATGTGCGTAGGGGTCTCGTTGTATTGAAAGCAAGCCAATCACAGGGTCAGGGGCGGAATTTGTCTGAATACGAGTGGGAAGAAAACAAAGCAATCCAGCCCAGCTCTTAGTCGGAGCTCAGCCTCTGAAGTCATCATCTTTACTGCAGGGAGGAGCGTGCAGGAGCATCTGTCTCCGGTGCGTTCAAATTCACCCATACACAGCACTTTACTGACTTTTAACCAGGCAATTGACGGCGGAAAACCTTACAAAATAACAATGCAGAACGGTGGAGTTCGGCAATGAAGCAGTGATATTTGGTGACGTGGGGGGAAACACACACACACACACACACACACACACCGAATCTCCGTGATTACAGCATCCGGAACTGGCCGCATCGGATTCATGCGCCAAGAAGATGGTCAATTCAGCTAACGGTTAGTAGGAAGCTTTTTTTTTTCATTCTTCTATTTTCCTTCCACTCCACTTTTGCTTTTGTGTTATAATAGCCAGTGTTTTTGCATCAGTACTAAATCCATTAGAATTAAAGACATCTGTTAATGACATTAGGATCGTTTTGGTACATTTCTGAAAACATTTTGTTCCTTATAAACCGTTCATTAATCAATACCATCGACCTACATTAGTGATCAGGAATTTGCAGGGTTTTTTTGTTGTTGTTGAGCGCTTTGCCATGCACCGGATTGCATGTGATGAGGACATTAATGAGTGACCTGCATCCTGATACCTGCCCATCTGCTCCTCATCTAATCTCTGTGTAACTGCTGTTTACTAGTTTACTTCAACACTCCGGTGTAGTGACACGTCTACAGCTGATAGTTACCTCTGATCCGGTCTGATTCAGATCCCCACAGTACCCCTAATGACACATGAAACCTGTCATGATAACCTTCATGTATTATACACATCTACACACTTTGATCTTATTATCTGTACAAGTGGACATCTTTTTAGTCACCAAGGTCAAGCCGGGACATTGCAGCATGGACCTAATATAGACTCCCGGGTTCCTATAACACAGCACTCTAAATATACAGGATGTATAAGCATATGTTTGTTTGTTTTTTTTTTTTTTTAAAACGTTGATAGGAAATGTATAACCTTCTGCCATGTGTTTTCCAATACATCAATGTGTTGTTATGTCAAATAAGAAGCAAGTAATGTTGCTGTCTACGTAGAAGAAAAGTCTTTTATATCTCATCTACAGTAATGTTCAATCTAACTCCAAATGATATCTGATGTTTATTCCAGTGACACGTAATGCCATGTCCCGGATGTGACCTATTTCAGGAATCAGGTCATTTAAATTGTATTAAGTAACAACCTATAGGATGTTTGAAAAGTCACAAACCAATGGTCGGTGATCCCTAGCATGCTGGGATATCCAAAGAGAGCCGTGTCATTCACTGTGGGAGTATGTAATAAACATAACACGGTGGATAAGAAAGTGTGTAGAGTTTATGGATAAACACATAGAGCATGTACATGTTGTAAATAATAATAACGTCCTCGGATTGGTTTCAACGTTTCAGATGCCTTTGAGATACCTCCTTGGCACTAATTAACCCTGTATTAAATACTTACCGGATGTATTTCGAGCTAAGCTAATTATGTTCATTAAAAATGGTTTCTTATTAAAACACATCCCCACATGACACCAGGAGCAGGGATGGTCTTCAGTTGCACTCACTTCATTGTAAACTCAGCCAGACAATTGAGTGTCACCGTCAGAGTGTCTTTTAATTATGCAGTACTGTAGTTAGGACACTATTGCTGTCACCATGGACACATTTTACCTTCCAATCATATCAGACCTAGAATGGTTTACACATAAATTCACCACGTGTAATGTTGTGTATTGTTCACACGTGCATGTATTTTGATCCGTATTTCCTAGAACACCGTGTGTCCACTGGGACGCCTCTCTGTTTATGCCTAAATAGCACCTGTCCTTATGTATAGATTTTTGAACAATACGTCCGTTCTGAAAATCTTTTGGAAGGCAGCAGGCTGTGGTAGTTCAGTGTCATTGTGAAATCCCTGACTCATTTAGCTGGCGATATAAGCTGCTTATTGCTCTTAGTCACTGCCTTTTTTTCTTTTTTTTTCCTCCAATTGAGCCAATCGGGACCATTTATCCCGCAGTGTAAGAGGAGCGTTACCATGCGCTTTAAATCAGGAATTTCCATACCGATCATTCAAACCTGCACGAAAGGAAAACGTCACATCCGAACACAAGGTTGCTTTTCAAGACGTCTCTCGCTATTAGCAAGCTTATATTCGTGTAATACAATCTGCTAATGATTGTTCCCAAGTTTCCTCACGTGCCACAAGGATCTGACAGCGCTGCACGGCTTTTGTTTCACAGAGACACTCATATTATTTAGAAATATGTTCCGAACCTAGAGGCATGGCTGATACTGAATATTATATAAAAAAGAAATTTGTGAATTTGTGCCAATCACATGTTTATAACTTTGCTCACAAGTTAATTTACCATAGGATGACATTTTACATAATGACCCTTTCTCATGCTGACTAAGTGGAATTTCACTACTGTTATTCTATTCCTGGAAAATAAGTCGCTCTGGAGTACAGAGCAACCATTTCAAATGTCGCCTTTAAAATGGCACTACATACACATCTCTTACCTGGTATTGCTCAGCCTGTGTTGTGACGGTATATTTACATTTACGGCATTTGACAGAAACCCTTAGCGGAAACTCCACAGCGACTTATAACTGAGCAATTGAGGGTTAAGGGCTTTGCTCAAGGGCCCACTCGTGGCAGCTTGGTGGTGGTGGTGGGGTTTGAACCCATGATCTTCCGGTCCAGAGTCCAACACCTTAACCACTGCGCTACCACCTCCCTATATAGCCTGTCCTTCCCTTAATTCGTCGGTGTATATAGTTTGTACATACATGCGCAGGCAGCGAGCCTCATTTATACGCCTTGTGTGTAAATATTTGCATATGCCAAAAAGAATTTATGGAGGATTTACAAAAGTTTTGTAAACACTAATATTCTTTGTCCTTATGACAGTCGCCTGTAAAGTGCAAACATGCAGCTCGAATACAGTTACCCCAAGAGTACTCTGTCAATGGTCATGTGCACATTCACGAGGGAGCAAAAAATTAATACTACTGTTGCAAGATGACTGAGCACACTGAATGATACAGAATGATAACAGAAACTGAGCACATAATACAATAAAGGCATTTTTAAATTCATATTTTTTCCACCTGGCTTCAAAGTTTTGTATAGCGTTGTATAGAATTGTGTAGAAGATGCAATGGTGTAAGGGCTGATTCATAAGTCAGGGTTCATCCTGAAGTGCTGTAAATTCTGCAGCTTTGACACTTCTATGGTGTTTGGTGATATCCAGACAAACCAGTCTATCCTCTGTTTATGTAATGAAGTTTCTTTTTTTTACTTTCACATTTTTGGTTCGTCTTCCTTTATATATCGGTGTTGTGTTTCTTTTTTAAAAAGTATGCCAATAATATAAAACATCTAAATTTCGTAAAATGTTGGACCGTCTGATCCACGTCCACAAATTTGAAGTCTTGTGTAAATGCTTGATAAATGAGGCCAATTTCCTCCATTGCACGTGGTTTATCCCTTGACCACTGCAGTATTTATTTCTTTTATCTTAAAATTTGGTATAAACTTATTATGCATTCCATTTATATGTGCAACAACACAATTCCTATTCTGCAATCAGATTAAAAATTAAAATTAAGAATCGGATACATGTTGTAAAATTAAAATTTCGATTCCTCTTATCAATTACTGGGCTTATTTTTTTCCCACTTATTAACTTATGTGGTAATCAAAAATTTCAATGATAGTTTTAGTGCAGTTTATGACTAGTTTATTACTGTGTATTTTTTTAGACAAAGCACAAAAAAATTAATAAATAAAACACTGACAGGCGTCTCTTGACATCTCTTGAGCATAATTTTATTTATTAATTTTTTTGTCTGTAAACAACAAATCACATTCTTTACATGGGATGGAGTGGAAGAGCTTGAGTGACCTTCAACTAAGCTCTGACTTATGAACACCTTTGGGATAAACTGGAATATTGATGCATCCCAGGAATCCTCATCTTACAACACTTTACTAATGACTGAATGAGCGAAAATCTCCACAAGCGCACTTCAAGATCTATAGGAACACATTGCTAGACGAGTGGTATTTATTATAAAAGCAAATTAGGACTACATGTGGAATGGAATGTTTATAAAGCACTTATTGCATTTCCTATTCAGATGTATGCAAATTTTGGTTAATGTATTTTTTAAGAACTGTCTGAAAAAAATGATGTAAGGCTACTGATCAGAAGTGTGTTCACATACCAGAACTGTCAGTATGTCAATGCTGGGTTCTTCAGCATGGCCTTAAATCCCTCAGATTCTCCGTTGTAAGCTAAAAACTTCATTAAAACAAAGTCACTACCAAATTTCATCAATATTTATATTTGGAGCAGTTGATTACTTTTACCACTGTGGTCTTGTTATGAGCCATTATGAGCATTCTAAAGCAGAGAACCTTCATTTGGTATTGTTTGTGGTTTGTTTTGTTGACTTGTTTCTGTTTTGACACGTATCTATGGGTCAAGTGACCTAAGAGATGAAGGGCTGTTTTATTCCTATAACTCTACCACATGTAGTTTAATTAATAACAAAACTATGTGCAGGTTTAATTTAACCATAAATAGCAATAAATATGATTAATATCTTGTCTTTCATGTGCCAGCATTTTCTACATTGATAGTTACCCAATCAAAACGCTGATTAAAAAAAAAAACATCATCAATTGATAACTTTAGTAAATTCTTGTTTTACATTATAATATAATAATAATAATAATAATAATTACAATTGCTATTTTGACATTGCACGGCGTGGGCTGAGACGGCAGGAAAATAACCGCTCTTTTACGGTGAGCAGAATCTGTTGAATGTTAAGGACAGATGGAGTGTATCAGCAGAAGACCACATTGCATTCTACTCCGGTTGGTAGAAACAGTAGACATGTGTTTACAGGGGACTTTAAGATTAAAAGAACACCAGGTGATCATTATCTGCTCGTCATGCTTATAAAGGGTTACTGTCGACTTCCTGTCAGGCCCAAAGAACTGTGGCTATTCTCTCCTGACCTTTCTTATCAACATTTCGACCCACAGATACTGTCCCTAACTGGATATTTTTTTTAAATACCATTCTGTGTAAACTCTTTCCTAAAGTGTTGTTTAAGAAAATATTGAAATACTTGAATCTGGTACCAGAATAGATCATTGTATTAAGTTTCATAACGTTTATCTGCAAAATATTTGATATAAAACTATTTTTATCCAAGGTCAAGGACAGGGCCAATTTCACATTGGATTTTCGCATTCCTATTTTCTATGTACTGTTAACAAGATAGCAGCTAGGTGTCATATCTGTGTAGTACCCTTGTATTACAGACGTGGACAAAATTGTTGGTACCCTTTGGTCAATGAAAGAAAAAGTCACAATGGTCACAGAAATAACTTTAATCTGACAAAAGTAATAATAAATAAAAATTCTATAAATGTTAACCAATGAAAGTCAGACATTGTTTTTCAACCATGCTTCAACAGAATTATGTAAAAAAATAAACTCATGAAACATGAAACAGGCATGGACAAAAATGATGGTACCCCTAGAAAACACAGAAAATAATGTGACCAAAGGGACATGTTAATTGAAGGTGTGTCCACTAATTAGCATCACAGGTGTCTACAACCTTGTAATCAGCCATTGGGCCTATATATATGGCTCCAGGTAATCACTGTGTTGTTTGGTGATATGGTGTGTACCACACTCGACATGGACCAGAGGAAGCAAAGGAAAGAGCTGTCTCAAGAGATCAGAAAGAAAATTATAGACAAGCATGTTAAAGGTAAAGGCTATAAGACCATCTCCAAGCAACTAGATGTTCCTGTGAGTACAGTTGCACATATTATTCAGAAGTTTAAGATCCATGGGACTGTAGCCAACCTCCCTGGACGTGGCCGCAGGAGGAAAATTGATGACAAATCTAAGAGACGGATAATCCGAATGGTAACAAAAGAGCCTAGAAAGACTTCTAAAGAGATTCAAGGTGAACTTCATGCTCAAGGAACATCAGTGTCAGATCGCACCATCCGTCGTTGTTTGAGCCAAAGTGGACTACATGGGAGACGACCAAGGAGGACACCATTGTTGAAAACGAATCATAAAAAAGCAAGACTGGAATATGCCAAACTACATGTTGACAAGCCACAAAGCTTCTGGGAGAATGTCCTGTGGACAGATGAGACAAAAATCGAAGTTTTTGCCAAGGCACATCAGCTGTATGTTCACAGACGAAAAAATGAAGCATATCAAGAAAAGAACACTGTCCCTACTGTGAAACATGGAGGAGGCTCTGTTATGTTCTGGGGCTGCTTTGCTGCGTCTGGCACAGGGTGTCTTGAATCTGTGCAGGGTACAATGAAATCTCAAGACTATCAAGGAATTCTAGAGAGAAATGTACTAGCCAGTGTCAGAAAGCTTGGTCTCAGTCGCAGGTCATGGGTCTTGCAACAGGACAATGACCCAAAACACACAGCTAAAAACACCCAAGAATGGCTAAGAGGAAAAAATTGGACTATTCTAAAGTGGCCGTCTATGAGCCCTGACCTCAATCCTATTGAGCATCTTTGGAAGGAGCTGAAACATGCAGTCTGGAAAAGGCACCCTTCAAACCGGACACAACTGGAGCAGTTTGCTCATGAGGAGTGGGCCAAAATACCTGCTGAGAGGTGCAGATGTCTCATTGACAGTTACAGGAAGCGTTTGATTGCAGTGATTGCCTCAAAAGGTTGCGCAACAAAATATTAAGTTAGGGGTACCATCATTTTTGTCCATGCCTGTTTCATGAGTTTATTTTTTTACATAATTCTGTTGAAGCATGGTTGAAAAACAATGTCTGACTTTCATTGGTTAACATTTATAGAATTTTTATTTATTATTACTTTTGTCAGATTAAAGTTATTTCTGTGACCATTGTGACTTTTTCTTTCATTGACCAAAGGGTACCAACAATTTTGTCCACGTCTGTATATTTAATAACTTGTCCTTTATTAATAATCGTGTAGACGTGGTATGAAAATCCCTGGTATTGTCCTTTTATAATTAACCTATTTTATAAGAAGAGTGCAGCCACTTGACACCCAATTAAAAAGATTAAAAAGAGGTACGTGAGGGACACTGAATTACAACTTGCTAAGAATAAAGCACACAGTCATGCAGACAGTCGCTCCCTCCTTCCCAGTCTGTCCCTCTGTCTCTGTGTCCCTGTGTATTATTATTATTATTATTATAAGTGACAGTAAAAAAAAAAGTAACCAACTGGCCAACTGAAGTAGCAGCAAGAACAGCTGTGAGTTGTTGTAGTCTTATAGGCAAACACACATGTAAATGATCATGGCCATAGTCACTTGGGCCAGAATAACTACACATCTCACTCGCCTCAACCGCTTGTTCAAGCACGATAGACACCATCTTTGTAAGAAGAAGAATAGCCTTTATTTGTCACATATACATTACAGCACAGGGAAATTCGTTTCTTCCCATATCCCAGCTTGTTGTTGGTCAGAGCGCAGGGCCAGCCATGATACGGAGCACAGAGGGTTAAGAGTCTTGCTCAAGAACCCAAGGGCGGCAGCTTGGCCATACCGGAGCTCGAACCCGGATCTTCTGATCAGTAATCCAGCGCCTTAGACCACTGAGCTACACCCTTTATCACTTAGTGGGAGTAACTTGTAATAATAGCTGTTTTCCCAGTACTCAAAAAGTCTGACTTTTTTACAAACAAGAGACAAGAGTCACAAATCATTGCTGTTTAAAACCTTTTTGGCCTTTTTTTTTGTATTTACATTTCCTAAAAGACATAACATCCCGTGTCTCCAGCATTGCTGAAGTCGCTGAAGCCCCCCTTCAATTCTTTCCTTTATGCATATTTTCAAAAGTAAATTTTTTTTTAAGTGTTGTTCTATTGAAACTATTACAAGGCACCTTCCATATACGCACAAGAAGAATTTTGAAAAGTACTCATACCATAACAAAGTGATGTCTATATTTGTAAAATATGGCGATGACATCAATACGTTCTGCATTCAAGTTCGAAATATTTAAGTGTAAATCTAAATAATAATTCTGTCAGGTTCCTGTTTGTTTCTTCTTTCTTTTTCAAAGGCTCAGTGAGGTATCCTACAACAGTCTGTCTATTTTTATGAATATGGATATAGCAGTTCCATATAGCAGTATAGCAAATGACAAACCAAACTCTCGACCTGATTTCTACACTCAGCCCTAACTTCAGACCAATACTAAAAATGATTTGATCTACTTCGCACAGATCATCTGTGAACTGGTACAGAAAAAAGATATGTTTGTTATTATTGTGCATTTACATTTTTTTTTACGGCAGGTAGGCGTGAGCATTGACCTTTGATGTGAAGAGGTAGGATCTGGCTTCCTGTGAACAGGATCTATGAATAAGCGAAGAGAGGCTTTTCCTGTTCCCCCAAAGGCCTTGATGAAGGCAATGGAGATTTTGCTGAGTCACTGGAACGGTTTATTGTTGCTGTTTTAATGTAGCTATTAGTTCCAGTGTAAGGGAACCCCAGCTGCTCATTGTGCATCATTAAGCGCTGAAATGAACATGATGGTAGCGTTTAATATTTCGGCTTTTTGATGCACACGGGGTAAAGGCTGTGCAAATAAAGGCCGTTCTATTCGAAAATCTTTAAACAAAAGAGTGGTTTGTTGAGAACGTCATGGAGCCTGTTATCAATAATGATAGAATCGATTGACGCAAAACTGGTTGCATTGTCAGGACGTGTGTTGCCATATTTAAACTGCACGGAAATGCCATGAAACTAGTCCAAAAACTCACCCACTAGACAAGGGAGACGCAGTTTAACCACCATATTTGTGGTTAAAGCCTGTGCGCTGGAGACAAATTCATTGTGGTTCTCAAGTTTAGACCGTAACCAATTTGCTGTTGTTAATCTAGAGACCTGTCTAAAACACAGGGCACTGTGTGTCACATTCTGCTGTTAACATGTTGCGCAGCGGCTAACACAAAGCACACTGAAATTAAAAACTGAACACGAACTTCCAGTCGCTATTGTGATTTCTTTGACATTGCATTTACCTGAGAGAGAATATGCGCGTGCTTGCAAACGCTTAATAACTCCAGCGAGTATGCTAGTGTACTAGTTTTTAACGTTCTTTCCTGATATGGAATTAAAGCGGAAGTTACCGAAGAGGGAGTCAGGGACTGAGCTGTATTTTTCTTTTTCTTTTTATGATGAATTGCCTGCATTATTGCGCAGTCTGTTCAATGTGTTGATTGTTCGGCAGATACTGACTCTCTGAGAACCTCAAAACAAGCGATAGGATATGATAACGCTGTATCATTGCAGCCCCGACATCTTATTACAGTGTTATAAGCTGTCACGTTAATTCACGTTATCTGTGTAAGCAGGACACCATACATACCGTGCATAGCGATAATATTGACAACATGCCCTACTTGAAAGCAAAATTCAGATAACAGAAAAGGAATCATTTTCTCCACTCGTTATCTATCAAATCTGATGTACTACATCTGTTGCAATCTCCGGTGGATGCTCCGGAAGGAGGACACTAGTATTGATTCCATTGTCCTCCTGGGACTTAGTTACAGTGAAACAACATGTACTTCAAAAGAATTGTTTCCAGTCCTGGTTACTAAAGTCATTTCTCATTGCATGTAATATTTGTCCCTTAAACTTGCCGTCCATTTGCTGATCTATCAAATGCAAGCGTTCACAGTTCACAGTCATTCGTGTCACCAGGCGCGTTTGCGATATTTGTTCATAAACTTTTGCGATATTTCCGAAATGTCTATAAAAAACTGTTGCGAAATAACAGCGTTTTCATTAACCATATCATGCGACTAAAACTCCTCTCGTGCTGTCACTCAAAAAAAAAAGGGCAGGCTTACTTATATCACAGCCAATCGCACGTATATCATGTGACCTGGAAATGCGAAAAAAAACATGTTTCCATTACAGTTTTGCGAATTATTCCTTTTTTGTGTCGTCTAAAAAACCACCTCATGCGAGCATAAAAACATTTATGCGATATGTTTTTTTTTTACGAAAAAAACATTAGCCATATATTCAATTCACTATTCGCATTTTGAAGGGTAATGGAAACGCACTTAGTAATGAATTGTCCCTGGATTATTATTATTATTGTAAATACAAAATTAGGATCATTTTGCCGCCTTAAAAGAACCCGCTGATTCAGGCTGACACACATTTTGACAACAGGATGCATCTGTGCTGGGTTTACCCAGAGGAGACCTGCTCAGTAAGCATGCTGGGGCAAATTCTAAGGCCAGCTCATCACAAACACACACACACACTCGCGCATATATTATTTAAGGCATGCCACCATGTCTCACAGCATTGAGCCAGCACCCAGCAAACAAGTCAGGGGGAGAACATACAGGAGCACCAGTAGCATCTTCTTCATAGAAAAAAAGAAAAATATAAAGCATTGCATATGTGGGCTTATCGGGTCATCTGTAGAACAGGTGTTTTCTACAGAGCATTAAATAAAATGTATTTGTAACAAATTAAAAGTCTGTCTGCTTTGATTGATCACTTATTAATTACGGCGTGAAGGTGATGTGACAGACAGGAGTGCTTCTGTCTGGACATGGCTAATGAGCTCTGAGCCACTCGTTATTCTCAGCTCCGAAAACACCCACACGCCCCAAATAGTGCACACAGAAAGTCATCAGGGAACACTTTGAGAATAATCAAGGCGCAAATGTACATGCAGAACAAAAATCCAAGTACAAAAAAAAAGTAGGCATGTAAAATAGGAAATATTATACAGTCTTTGAAAGGAACAGTCATCAGGATTTATTGCCCAGTCTAGAAGGTTGTGATCCGCCAAGAATACGCTCACCTGCTTTTCCTCCCCGAAGGAGAACCAGACCCATCTTAAAGTGTCCGCATACTCACATTTTCACACCTTTGATTTCTTTCATATTGTCATTTAAATTCGCTCACTTGGCTGACCGAGTCGATTTTCTATTGATCTCAGCAGTGGTAGAGTGGGTCCGAAACTCTAACCTTCCAATCAGCAGTTCACAGCCTTGAATAGTTTTTTTGGCTTTCTCATGCGCTGAATAGCTGTGTCACAAGAAATGCTCTATGGATTTAGTGAGAAATTGTTGAGGCATTGCATGTGTTGTGAGGAACAATCCCTCATTCTCTCGATAAAGGTTATTCCGTAAGATTGTATGTAGCAAAGCAGGCACGAATGCCATTCTGAATAAAATGCTTTGTTATCCCTGCAAAGGAACGGTAAAAAAAACAAGCAGCTAATATGTAGCTGCCATGATCTGTCATGGGAAATTGTGAATTGCTGTGCGGCCCAAACTTCATTCCACAAGGTGAAAAGCATGATGTATGTGAACTCTTCCAAACAACAGTCTAATCAATTTGAATGATGTACTGTTATGTGAAATCAAACCTGACAGGTGTTTTGTAGGTACATAATAGGGTTGGGGATTGCCCGGGACACAATTGGGTGATTTACAAGTTAATCTTGTAAATTATCATGCAAAACAAAAACAATGGACATGCAGTTGTTTGTGGTTCATTAGCAAGGTTATATAGTTGTTGGTATTAGGGATAATCCATTAAATGTGAGCTCAAAAAACAGTTTGAGTAGTAAAAATATATACCGTAAATTCTGGACTATAAAGCGCACCTGCATATAAGCCGCATCCGCTTTTGAATTGTAAATGTACATGTATGTACCTAAATAGATCCTTTCCTAACCTGTATTTTAACACGGTGTAACGGTGGACGCTGCACAGAGACGCGGAGATCCGGAATTCATACAAAACAGGATTTATTAGAATAAAGAACTCAGGAGACGCCGCTCATACGGAGCGGCCAGACAGGCTAGGGAGCCTTGCGCTCTGCGCGCCGTGGTACCGGGAGTACCGGAGAGCAGGAGTCCGGGAATCGGGAACAGACAAAGGTTAGGCATAAACATATATCGAGCGTCCGTGTCCGCGACACTAGGTATGTGCTACGAGCCCGGACGGGGATTGTAGGGTGAACCGGGCTTATATCGGGAGAGGGAAAATCAAGAGGCTGAGGCTGTATTGTGTGTGTGCGTGTGCGTGTGCGTGTGTGCGTGTGGGGAAAAGAGCATGGAGGAGAGAGAGAGCACCGAGCAGCAACTTTGCTGATTAAAACGGGACAGAACCAAGAGAAAATAAGCGCTATTTACAGTATTTATCTTCATTTCTCCTGTGTGTGAAATCACGTCACCTTAACCTTGTAAAGATAGAGTTTGTCCTCCTTCTATCCGCTTCTACCCACTTATATCTGCTAAAGAGGAACTAGCGCATTCTTCTTCTTTGCATTTATTTTGTGTTAGTTTTGATTCTAATTCCGGTTAGAGCCCCTAGCGGTCGGGAAAAAATCTGCAGAATAGCCGCACCTTATTATTAGCCGCATGGTTCAAAACCTATGAAAAAAGTAGCGGCTTATAGTCCAGAATTTACGGTAAGTAGGTAAAATGTTTAAATGATATAGTACAGAGAGGGGCATTATACTCACTGAGACAAAATTCAGTACCGGATTTTGACCCTTTACTTATAATTATTTACAATACCCAATTTCCATTGTGATCCTTGATCTGTACTTGAAACGATACAACTAGGCAGTAAAATATCATTTTGGGGTCAGAGTAGACCAAACTAGATGTAGCCATACTGAGCTGGTTGGTAAAACTGTGCAGTGAAATAGAAGATGGAAATCACTGATACTTCAGGTCTGTTTTGCAAAATGAAAAAAAATTAAGAAAAGGGTTATTTTTTTAAACAAAAGAACAAGCAGTGCTTTTCTGAAGCACTTTCTGTGCAGCTATACAAAGCAATTGTGTCAGTTTAGGGGCTTAGTAATTTAGCTTTGCAAACATTTCCTTGTTATACAACAAGCAAGGACATTGAAGCTTAAATCTATATGAGTAGAGTGTATATATATGAAGATGTGAGAGGCCTTGCTTCCTTTCCACTAGCATCACTCTCAGTGAATTTGTCGAATGGCATTTTTTTTGGTAATGTCGCGGACCATTAAACCAAAGTAAAAACCATGTCAACCGTGATGATGAAGGAAATGTAAACCAAATCAACTCTGAAGGGGGGGGGGGCAGTCTAACACTTGCTTTCTCTTGGACCATGTCCAGACTCACTACTGCATTTTCACCCAAATTCTTGCTCATGCAATCATTACGGGACTGAATAAAGGCCACAGTCAAGATTTAAACATGCACTCTTAAAATGGCAGGCGCTCAGGAACATTAACACATCCATGATTTGTAGGTAATACCTTTTAGGATTGAGCTGAGGTCCACACGCAGCAATAAAAACTGGCCCTTTTTATGACCAAATATTAGTTGTATGGCTATTTGTGCTGGGTGCCTTTTTCTAGCAGCCATATTCCCCTATAGCTGAAACCGACCTAACTGTCCCCATATCTACCGGCTGGCTTCATCATTCCTCTCCACCAGTAAGCTGGTGTGTGGTGGGTGTTATGGCGCACTATGGCTGCTGTCGCATCATCCACGTGGATGCTGCACACCGGTGGTGGATGAGGAGATCCCCTTCTCACAATGTAAAAGAGCTTTGATTATTATTCTTATTATTATTATTATTATTATTATTATTATTATTATTAATAATCATTGCACCAATTCCAAATTAGCATCGGAATGTTATGAAGGGTTTAAAGTTGTATTAGGAAGAGTAACAGAGTCCAACAACACTGACAATACGTAGCGTCTTTATTCTTACTGAGCCCATCTCCACAGTAACAGCAAAAAGGTGACAGCCGAAATAATAGAATGGTGAATTATGAAGCCTTAAAGAATATTAGGAGAGAAAATCCCCTAAGATGAAAAACCTTGAATGGTGTTGACTGTGGCTTTTTATTTTATTTTAATGAGCATGTAGGAGGAAATGTAAGCTTTTTTCCCTTTGTGTGGGGAATCTCCTGTGGGAGTAATTAAACTGGACAGGGTTTTGCTTTTCACTGAATGCCTAATCAATACAGATACATAGGCCCAATGCATTACCTCATTCACACACTCCACTATTACAGTTCCGCATTGCATTACACACTTCCTTTTTGTCCGTTCGAAGCGTATTCGCATTTATAACCCGGGTCGTTCACTTACAGCTTCCTTTACGCCGAGCGTAGCTGCTGGCATCTTCCATCAGCATGGTTGTAAACGTGTGCAATAAGTAACAGATGATCTCGAAGCACTGTTGCCATCTGTAACATTTCCATCGAGACTGCCTAAGCTACAGCGATTTGATTGTGGCGCCTTCGTCTTTTGCATTACAACAATAAGGACGAGGGATTTCCTGGGAAGTCACTATGGTTACTGCATTTTATACGGGCGAGACGCATGTGGGTGCGTATGTGCGGGGGGGGGGGGGGGGGGGGGGGGGGGGTGGGGGGGGGGGGGGGGTGTGGCTGCATATGAGCGTCTCCCTCCTTACAGGCCATTAACATAGACACAATAGAAGAAGTGACGCAGAGGAAATGCAGGTGTGTTACCTCGAACAGTGAAAAGTTCGGCGATGTCTAACCCCTGCTGTTTCCGCAGGGGAAGAATTATACGGTACTGCACGTTAATTAGCAACAACAGTGAACATAAACAATAAGCACCTGTAATTAGAGGTATTTTGTGTAATTGTTGCTTGCCTGTAACAAGCTCCTGTTACTCTTTCTAAGATATGTCACTCGCTCAGACCATAGTAAAAGGCAATAATGGTGTGAAAAGAAGGGAGTAGCTAGAATAGAATAGAATAGGCTTTATTTGTCACATATACTTTACAGCACAGTGAAATTATTTCTTGCTGATTCTTGATTGCTAATTGAATTAATACCGCACTAGAATGTGCGTTTTAATTTCATATTTAATCTTCGCCTAACCTACAGAAAAGGATGAAGAAACCCTTTCAAGTGTACTTATTTTTGTGGCCTGTCAGAGAAAAGCAACAGCAAAAGTCACAATCTCTGAATGGCGAGTTGAAGAGTGTCTTTATTGTTGCACATGATTTGATTTTCCCTGCTGATTATATACACATGGTGTTCTTAGATATCTTGCGTCTTATTGTGGTTTTATGTATTTGTTATTTTAGTAGTCATATGCAAATGGCGCGTTCTATTTGACTAACCACTTAGTTGCATTTGACTAACGACATTGTGCATACATCCAAACAAAAATTGTAGTTTATTTTCCAGATGAACCTTTTTTTTATAACTTGCTTTTTTATGTTGCAGGTAAGAGGCTGTGAGTCCCCCTTGTGGCAGATTTCTCTGGTCATGTTGTTTGGCGCCGGTGGGAGCCGAACGTGAGGAAAGAAAGACAGAGCGATAGAAAGAGAGGAGCGCGAGCTGCTTTTGTCATCATGTCACACCACCATTCGCGAGGTCACCAAGGCCGCGCTGCTAGCATGGAAGAAAGGAGTGCCACGCCTGTCCATAAGAGCTCCACCCCTACGCACAAGAGTGCCTCGTCATCCTCCTCCTCGCAGAGAGACAGTCGACAGGTAAGGCTGAACTGCAATTAGGAAATAAACAAACCTGGGATCTTAGAAACCTGGAATCTTTACTGCAGAAATATTGGGTTTGAATGATTATATGATGGTCCATGTGACCACAAATGCATATTTTGATGAATCTGAATTTACTCCTTTCCTCAAATACTCACTAATCTCTAGGGTAAGACCAGTGTGAAGAAAAGCAAACAACATAAATCCTTAAAAATGACAGTCTTCAAACAACTAGAAAAAGCATTTATATCTAAACAATATACAAATAAAGCAGTAGTTCCAAATATAATAAATCACCCATGATTTATCTGCTGTCTGGAATTTCCTGCTTTATTAAAGAGCTCATGTAGTTCAAAATCATGCTGGGCGTGTGCATCATTTAATACATGATGCAATAGTATCTTTACGAAACTCTATCCATGCTCCAAAAAGTCAGAATCACTTTTCACTTCTCACATTAGACTCACATTAGAAATGGTTACCAGTAAACCCACACTGGCGCCGTCATGTCAACTTAAATGGGCAATTGTTATAATTATTAATAATAATGTTAATTGATTTAATTCAAATTCAATTTTATTTGTCTCACACACACACACATATATACATGTGCAGTGAAATGCTCCTTACGACCGTCCAACATGTAAACATGAAGGGAAAAAAGACATACATATGCAGACATTTATAATAAATAAATGGAAAGGAAAATAAAATAAAAAAATAGTGTGTGTAAAATAAAATAGGACTGAAGTAAGAATTATTATGCTTTTGGTTTTATTTGTTTAAATGTGAGATTAATGTATATTATGTCTGTAGTAAGTACTGTGCATTGTCTAAGACTTTTAGACAGTTTAAGTTTAAGAACTTTTTTTATAAACCCTTCAGTATTCCAACCAGAACATCTGCCTACACAGTAATGAGAAAAGGAATGGCATAGACTTCACACCAATTTTCTTCAGCAGACATGGATATCTAAATTTATACAAATATTCTCATATTCTATATTCTCTATTCTATATTCCCCTTCACCTGTTGTGCATCCTTCATCATTTATGTTGTTTAAAAATGGTGTTTACGTGGCTCATGGCGTTTTGCATATGTGTGGCATCCTGGGAAAACCCTTTACATGGTGCTTCCCTTAACTGAAATTTGTTTCTTATTTGCACACATTTCAGTCGCAAGTAAAAGTTAAAATCGCCAACAGGGAACACAGCTTGACTGAAAGCAATCCATTAGTCTTACCTCTTAGTAATTGCTGACACGCCTACTGTATACAACCCGAAACAATCAGGATTACATCTATTTTACTCTGGGTCCTAACCTACAATTTTCAATAGAATAATCTTCACCTTGTGGAAAAAGAGCACTCTTACCTTACCTGGTATTGTCTCGTGTCTTTTCTGGAAATGTTTTAAGAAATAACTCTTATATTAAAGGTGTGGAAAATATATTGTAAGCAAAACAAATCTGCTTTTATATCAGACATGTTTTGCCAGAGCACACAGTAATTGGATTCATGCAATGTAATTATTGTACAGCGTTGTCCAAAAAGATGTTACCGCTTACATGGGACTTTTATTTTAATAACATAATAACACACACTCCAAGTACAATGAAGTCCAAATGAAACCAAGTCCAAATGAAGCTAGTGTACTCCTCTTACTTCTTGGTTCTCAATGCATGTGCAGTCTTTTTTGTCATTTTTTATGTATTATTATATGAGTAGTAACATCTTTTTGGAGTATATCTTCATATACATATGCTGATGAGGTCAGAAAGGCATCTGAAATCTTGTGTATTCACACAGATAATAAATCATTTAAGGGAACTCGCTTCTGAGGTAACTCGCGCCGTCTGTGTACTCTGTGTCTGTCACGACCAGTTCACTTCACTTAAAGGCAACTAGAGATGGTTGTGAAATGTCTGACCTCCCTGCTTTCTGACGTGGTTGTGTGAAAAATGCATGAGAGAAAGAGAGTCTTAGCATAAGATGTGTCTGTGTGTGAGTGCCCTTGGTTCGTATGTGGATCCCACATAGCCTCATTTGTATGGTGGAAGAATGAAGAATCACTTTTCAATACAGAGGGGAAAAAACACTCAAAAACTTGACTTTGATTCTCCGATCTGAAGAAATAAATTGAAACCTGTCATGCAGATAAATACCAGGATATTAGGTAATACTAACCTGCGATGAAATATTTCAATCCTGATGCAGGGGATTTCTTTCATGATCACATATCCTCAGTTGACAGGGTTACAGTATTCACTGTGTGCTACGATGGGTTTGGAAAATATAATGTAAAAAAAAATAATGTAATTGACTTGCTTTGGCCTTTCAGTCATTTTTGAGATTTATTTGCCATGTATGTTAGATTGCATTCACTATATATGAATGAAATTAGACTAATAATGTATCTAAAGCAGGGCTGTAACTAACGATTGGATAATCAATGAATCTGATTTAAACCTTAACTTTTTTTTGCTTATTATAATGGTATAAAACCTCAATTCAGGGTATTTGTATATTAAAGTTAACTTATAAAATACAAAAGCCACATATTGAGTTTAACTAATTGTTACATTTTAATGCTTATAATGGCTGCTTGTTGATTAGTGAGAGATTTCTCCATTGAACAGATTCACTCATGATGGGTTGTTCTTTCCGGGGGTGCGGGGGACAAAAAACAAACAACATTTGAGTATGCAAGATGAAGCCGTTTGTGTAAATAAACATTTGTATCGTTTTTAATTATAACTGCAGATGGCTATAACGTTATTAACGCGATAACACAAATTCACTTTAACGGCACTAATGTTATTAACGCGCGATTAGCGCAGAGTGCATTACCATGTGAGTGATCTGCTCCTTCTGCGTTGTGTTGTTGAATGAATGAGTCCTGGACAACAAAGAACAAAAACGAACAAATGAATAAAGAAACTTCAGTGCATCCACTTGCGCTTCCTAAATTTCCTTGAATTATGCCTTCTATCTGCGCATTCATAACAAGTATGAAGTTGAAATAATTTATAATTAAAATAAATAGTAAATAATCTTTCATTTTAGTCGAGGGAGAGATTTTCAGAGAAATCTGTTACAGTTAGAGTATTAGAAAACGTGAAAAGTAGTAGCTTACGCTACATGTGGGGGAAATGTGCGATTAGTCGCGATAACTCATGACAGTCGTGCGATTAATCACGATTAAATATTTGAATGGATTGACAGCCCTGCTATAATGCTAATGCTATAAAAAGAAAATGGAAACAGAGAAACGAAGCAGGCGAATGGGCTTGATTTAAAAAACAGGGAATATGAATGTAGAAATGCATGAGCATTGGTGTGTGTGTGTGTGTGTGTGTGTGTGTGTGTGTGTGTGTGTGTGTGTGTGTGTGTGTGTAAAATGCTTAATGTGATATCCTCATTAGTGTCAGTACTGCAGTCAGTGAGTTCCCCGGCTCTCTGGTAGAAGGGAAGCCCTCATTATTTCACTCTGTCTTTGAAATTGCACGGCACAGATGCTTGCCTCATGGTCAGAGAGGAAATCCTTTACTCCAGCTTTAACATTTTTAGAGGGGAAAAAAGAATGCTTACTGAGCTGATCCCTGAAGTGCATACACAAGAGAGCGTAAAAATAGCAGCAATTTAATTTCCTGAATGTATCTTGTTTTTCTTCCTCCTTTTACGTTTACTCAGATTTATTAAAAAAAAAAAAAAACTTGATGGCTTTTCTTTATGCACAGGGAGTCTAATGTGTGTGCTATGTTGTGTGGTAACCAGAGATGTATATTCTTATGATTATTTGGTTAGCTATTAGGAGAGAGGAAAAACACATTTGATCAGCTATCATTAATTAAACTGCCTGGCGGTGGTGGCAGACATGTTACTGTTTGACAAATGTAATATAGAGAAACGTAGCCCTTTAGCGGTGTTCTCTCCATTATATTGAACTGCAGCAGAATGTTAGAAATTAAAATTTCATTAGTTAACCGAGTATCCTTCCACGATCCTACTGGTGACTCACTGATTATTGGTGAAGCTGTGCAGATCCACACAACCTGCTCAGTACAACTCCTTTTTCCAACCTGCATCAGAACAGTTGAGTTACATTAACACGTTGTATTACCTCGTATTCTGAGCTACAATGCTTGTAATGAAATAACGGGGTCTATGACAACAGATAGTAGATCAGAAGGTAGCAGGGGAGATGCAGTATGCAAATTAGAGGGTGTTTCATTGTACATTAGGATCCAGGAAAGACAACGACAGCTCATAACATTAGAACCACAGCAGGCAAATGTTCTGTACCGACAGGATGCCTGTCTGTGTGAAAGAGAGAGAGAGAGAGAGAGAGAGAGAGAGAGAGAGAGAGAGAGAACCTACTGAGTGACAGATAAGCCTCCAGACTGACCTCACTTAGTATGGTGAAATGCTGTAAGGTGATTCCTAGCATCCGCTGTATGATGAATTTTTTATTCTGAAACCTGCCATGCTCTGGTTGCATCAGTGACAGCAGTATGCACTCATAACTGCCTGTTAGGCAGTCCAAACTGTACCGATGATAACTGTTAGCCAGTCAAACGCTGCCACTAATAATGATCTGTTAGGAAGTCGTATAAAGCTAAGCTAAAAATGATCGTAGTATAGTTAAGTGCCTCCTACACACTGATGGCATCAAATATTTTATCTTTTTTCCAGTTAATATAAAATGTTATATTGGACACATTGGGATTAAATTGGGGATAGTGTATTTCAGAGTAGTGGTGCATGTGATAGTCCATTATTTTTCTAAAGAGAAAGAAACACGCATAACCACGAGCTAAATGTGGGTCAGCTTATGAAGTTGTACTGAGGTAAGATCTAAGGGTAAAATCAGGTCCACTTATGTTCCTGTAGGTGTTGTAGGTGTGAACGTTCAGGACATGTATTTATAGACTCTATTCTCTCTTGAGGAGTCCCCAAGGAACATTTGTCCTTCCTCTAAGCACACACCTACAATAGTGTGAGAGTGTGTGTCTGTGTGTATATGTATATGTGTGTATGTGCGTTCATGTGCCAGTAATGAATCCCAAATGGTCTCCATGTTCCTTGTTGCTGAATTAGTGCGGTAAACATGAGGTCTAAAATGTGGTCTTGAATATGCGACATTACACAGCAAAAAACCACAGAAGTGTATATTCCTGTTTAAGAAATGTTATCCTTTCAAACTCATAGCACGGGAGCTACCATGCTCAAATCAGTCTGATTAAGACTTAAGAGCAAGAACTCAAAGGAACGCTCGGCGTGACCTAATGAGCTATTCTGTATTTCAGGTGGATTGATAAGACTTGTGTGTAGAAGGTTCAGAAGGTTGAATCGTCTCCATTTTCCACTCTCTCTGTCATTATGCCAATATTAACTCTGGCTGACTGTTGTCAGACACTTTGGCGTGCTGGCCTTTAGATTGCTGATCTAAGGAACGTAATCTGATTGGTTTTGGCTACTGATACTAAAGCTGTTGGCTTGTAATTGAGATGTAATATGTCTAATTTAATAGCTGACCATATCACATTAGAGTAATCACATTATAAATCTTTACATTCTGCTGTCTTGGCCCAGAATTTATGACCAGCCTACATAATGTAGTTGTGTGTTTTACTCAAGATTTTGGACTGGTATTTTTTTTTTTTAACTCTTTTTACTTTTAAATATTTAGTTATGGGAAAGTGATCAACTTCAGAATCGTAGCACCGCATCGCTGAAAGACCACACCGCTCTGTCATGCTTTATAAGGTGATAACAACTGCTAGATTGAATGTATAATGATATGATGAAGGTACCACAATAGGGTCAAGAATGTTCTTTGCCAGTAAAGTTTATTTCTGGTAAGCTCCGGTGGCATTACAATACACTGACAGATGTTAGTGAGTGGTGCTCAGTGCTCTGTTGGATATTGCTAAATTTTTCATGCTAGTGCACTTACTCTTAGCAGAACTAGGACAAGGACTTGGGAAAAACAGTTTACATTTACATACAGTCCCCTTTGAAAGTAGTGGAATGCTTAATTTATTTACAATTTCTCTGCACATGAGATTCATCTGACAAAATGCATTCATGAACTGTAAGATAAATGTTTACATATTGCATGCTGTATCCTTTTGTGTTGTTTAGGAGGCAGACAGCTGGGAGATCATCGAGGGATTAAAAATTGGTCAGACGAATGTACAAAGACCTGATAAGCATGAGGGATTTATGCTGAAGAAAAGGAAATGGCCATTGAAGGGTTGGCACAAGGTTGGAATAAGTCGTTGCTTATATTTCCTTACCACTTACAAGAATTTTCCAAAATTGAAAGAGTATAAATCAAACATTGAAGCAACCTATGAGTTAAAGCTCAATAAGTGGCATTATTTAAGTTTTAGGTGTCAGTCACTTATCTGTAGCTTGCAACAGACCAAGATGCAAAAAAAGGCACAGTGAGTGCTTTGTTCGGGTTGCCTGATATGTTCGTTATGCCTTTGTGTGATAGCGAAGTCTAAATGTCTTTTGTCAATTCAATTAATCATAACTGAAAATATAAATATCAAATTTCCCACAATGAGCGATGATGTGACTCATGCTTAAATGTCAGAAATGACAATCATTATATTGTAATTGTTTCACTATTGTGTATTTCACATAAAAGATTAATGCACAATTAGAAGTGACATGTTACTTCTAACTGACATAACAGTATAGGTAATAATTATATTTGCTTGATAAAATACTTTATCAAGAAAATAGAATGTTATAGTAACCTATTATTAATAATTATGGGAAGACCGTTGAGAGTGCATGCGTATTGAACGATCTGTCTATTGCCTTTTAATTAAGGCATTAAATATGTAGGATATTTCAAATGTTTTAATAAAAGGGTTTTCCAGACGTATGCTTTTTTTTTCTTTTGTGCATTTAATTGACATGTCATCTCTTAATTTTATGTTGTTAGCAAAAACAGGAACCGTCTCACATTTCATTGGAATACTGTTATACAGAGAAACTGCAGTCTTCTACATCCTGCAACATTAATCTTCTTTCCTTTGCTGTTTTTAAACACAGAGGTTCTTCGTTCTGGACAATGGGATTTTAAAGTACTCCAAGTCCCCCATAGATGTAAGTGCAATTACAAGCGAAGGTTACGACGGCATATTGTTTCAATTCACATGAAGTATTTTCATTCAGAGTGTATCCGATTCTCCGTGTACATGCCAGATTCAGAAAGGAAAGCTGCATGGCAGTATAGATGTCGGCCTGTCTGTCATGTCTATTAAAAAAAGAGCTCGGCGTATAGACCTGGATACAGAGGAGCACATTTACCATCTCAAGGTGAGACACTGAGAAGGATAAAGTAATGTCATTATGGTGTTTGCAGTAACACAAGCGAGCAGCAATCCAGACCGACAGCTGCTGGAGACATGTGTTGTCTGTCTTGTCACTGTCCTCTGTGTGTGTGTGTGTGTGTGTGTGTGTGTGTGTGTGTGTGTGTGTGTGTGTGTGTAGGTGAAGTCTCCAGATGTATTCGATGCCTGGGTGTGTAAGCTGCGCCACCATCGCCTGTACCGACAGAACGAGATTGTGCGTTCCCCTCGCGATGCCAGCTTACGCACCTTCCCTCCTCCCACCAGCATAGACTCACCTCAGACAACCCCCGTTTCTACTCACGAACCCAAGGTGAAATTTCTCATACACTCGATCTAAGTATGTATAGGTGTATTTAGGCATATAAGCTGTCCTTAGTAGATTTAGTAACTCATTCTGTTTATCTCGGGTATGAGTCATCAAAACACACAAGGTCTATATATCACATGAACTGACTCTTCTTTCACTGGGGATATATGAATATTGCGCTTTCGATGACTTTGGTAACAGAAGCTGTTTCTTCTCACATATTCTTGAGTGACAATGTAGATGTGACTATTTTTACTATAGCGAGTTCAATAAAGAGTCCTTCATGACGTGTGACTTTAAAGCACTGAGGACATTTTCCAGACTAAATAGAAAATATTTTACTCAAGTACACACATATATAAAAAACAAAACAAAACAAGCATGACCTAAACAACCATGAAAACAATGTGTGTGTATATACATCATTATATATATACACATACACACACACACACACACACACAAAGTGCTAATTATTGTGAACTGAGGTGCACTGACAGACATTTGGCATCGTCCTGTGATGCAATCGCTAATTGGAAATGTATTTTTTGGTGTATATTCTGGACAATATGTGGAAAGGAGAAATATCAGGAAGGTCTGCGTTTTGAGTGGCAAATATTCTTCACATTTTCACCACATATGTTAGTTTATGTAACTGGCATCGGCAGCGCAAGAATACCGTTTAATCACTCAGATATGGCAGTTATCAAACTGTGGGCTCTTGTAATTTAATTGAGCAGTCTTAAAGAAAAACAACAACAACAACAAAAACACATAGATTAGAAGCAACTCCGCATGATTCATTCTGCCAACTTTTGTTTGTTCATTTTGCAAATGAATCAAGATAAAAGCATGGGCTAAATGAGTCATTTGCATGTGTTTGTCTGTGTCTCCGACCTCTTAGCAGCAGGTAAAGCCTAGCTCTCTGCCCTGGCAGCCATCTGTGCCCTGCACCACCAGCCTGCCACCGTCCTACAGTAATGGTCAGAGCAAAGTGGCAGCGTGGCTCCAGGAGTCCGAGGAGATGGACAAGTGCGCAGAGGGTAACATATAAACACACACTCTCTCTGCAGTTCTTTTTCCCCAAGCCATGTAAGAGTTTGTGTATTCATTAATACTTCTGTAATGTTCCTCATCCTCAGGGAAAGAGAATGAATTGTGTCATTGCAGTAGATCATTTATTTAGTAGTGCATTTTATTTGAATAATTTGAAGCAGTTCTTTATTGAATAGAATCTTTTTAATGATGGTTTGTGGGCTTAGTCAAAACTTGTATGTTAATTTCTTACATGTAATATTAAGGTTGATCGGACGCTGCTTGATTCCGCTGCTCTCCGGCAATTTGCAATTGTTTGTTTATTCTGTTTCTGACCCCTGCCCTGGTCTGTTCACCATGTTGGCTAACCTGCATGGGTTTTCGTATACGATGTGGGTCGGCCCTCATTTGGCTTCTTCTGTTGCCCGTCTACAAACCTGTCAGAGCCTCCACCGGTGCTACGTCTTCACCTGGATTTTGCCCGTGTCGCAGATAAATCCATCAAGGGATTCCACTTCGACAGCCCTACAGGAATAAAATTCATCTGGACTTCTCCTTGCTGTGTTAGCTAGGCCAGCTCGGTTGGATAATGCCACTGTAAAATGAGATAACGCCACAACAAACTTTGGTCCCTTACAGACAAGGGTCATTTTCATTTTCCAGGATCTCCTCAAAAGTTTGACTTTCTCTGTTTGACAGAAACTTAGCAACAACCCAGTGACTTTTCCGCCCTCAATGAGTCAACTCCTCCTGTGTTTGTTTATATCAGTCAACCTCGCGCCTCTGGCTGTGGAGGTGGTCTTGCGAATATTTATCGTGAGATGTGAAATGTCTCGCCAGTGTCTCGCTCTTCTATTTGATTCTTTCGAATCAGCTGTGTTTGAACTCCTTGGGCCCACCATCGTTGCCAAGTGGTTTCTTGCCTCCCCCCCCAAAATTGGTTCAAAACCAATTTCACATGATTTTGCTGCTTTATAGAATATAATAGAATAAATTTTGGTGGCATTATTAATCACTATTTACTTTGTTTCTTGTCTAGAGACTTGTGGACTCCAGAAGCATATTTGACTTTCCTGCTGATTCAAAGGGATACATTTTGGATTTAATTTGCTGTTCCGGTCTCACTCCTTCAGCTTGTACTGCTGATGATCTCTCTATTACTGATCACTTACTTCATTCTTTCATTGTTCATCTGTCGGTTTCTGTAGTCAAACATAATCTTGTTCACAGTCTCCTTACCTCCTGTACCGTAGCACCTTCTCTGGTCAGGCTCTACATTTACTTTAAGATTCCTCTAAACTATTTACCTGCATTAACTTACCTATTAACTTTCTTTGATTAATTTTTTGTCATCATGTTTCTGTGTGCTTTCATGCTTTGCTTTGATACGTATTGTGCTTGTATTCTTGATGTTTGAGAAAGTCTGATAACTAATGTTGCCATTTGCTCATTCATTTAAATGATCCATCTAATTTATTGTATTTGCACATTTCACAAGCTGTTAGATGAATTGCAAGATACGTCTTTATATGTCACAATGGACATTCGTACGAGCAGATCCAATTTAATGCATTTTGTCAAGCGATGTCTTTTCTTTCGTTCCATTGTAGTTGAATTCAGAGTGTATTCACAATGATGAGATCGCCATGTCAAGCCTTTTATTTACTCAACCTGTGTACTTAGTACAGGGCTATATACGTAATCCATCACTTATAGAAATAAATTGATAGATAGATAGATAGGCAAGCAAGCACAAACTTCTTATATAATACATAATTCTGCTAAATAAAGCTAAACATTATCATGTTTACAGTAGTTAAAACAGTATGTTGGTGTGTGTTTTAGAGCTCGCGAATTGTCAGTCTAATTTAATGGAGCTAAGCCGTTTGCTGCAAAGTTTGGAGATTTTGCAGAGGACTCAGTCAGCGCCAAGCTTCACAGATATGCAGGTAATCTACATACAGTACATATATTTACAAATAAATACATTCATTCATATATATATATATATATATGTATAGCCACTTTGCAGGTTTGGCAGGCAGTGGAACAGATTTTTTTGCTGTGCTAGGTACAGTATGTATGTGTGTGTGTGTATGTGAGAAACCTCTTTTAAGAACACCAAGTAATCCTGCAACTGATGGCACCAATTAAAGTCCAGTCAATTTTAAGGAGATAATCAATAATATCAGTGTATTCATGGCAGCTTATTCCATTACAAGTCTCTAAAATAGCCTGGTTCCCAAGTCTCTAAAATAGCCTGCTATGTCCCATAGCATATCAAGTCTGTATATTAGTCATTCATTCATGTACATTGAGTGCCTCTTCAATGCTTTAATACATACACACTTTACGTCTGACTTTTTTATTTGCAATAATATTCTGTATTATAGAGTATGCACAAAAGGAAATGTGTTAAATCTATTTCAAAAGTGACACTGTACATTGTCTGTTGACAGATTTAGAGATTAAAACCAATACTTTTCCTCAGCCTTCATGCATTTTAGCAAGTGCCATTTGATATAGTGATTGTTATTACTATATTTCTTGAGCGCGGCGCATGATAAATGGCAGTAGCCAAATCGTTCGACAAACTACTGTAGAATTTTTGCATACAGTATCAGTGTGTTACTTTTATTTAAAAATGTGTTTTACCGGTGTAATAATACCTAGGGATCGATGACATGCATTTTTCTACCAATGGTGCATGTCAAATACACTTAAACGAATTCAGTACAGGCTGGAAGTTGAGAGAGAAAAGACTTGGCACAGAAATAACTGATACTGTAAGACTGTTCTGGGGAATTTATTTCGGGCATTTATTTGGATTGACTGCTTTACCACATTATTGTACATATTTATAGTACACAACACCACTTCTTATTGCCTTGTTTACTGCTACAAGGATTGCTGCTCCATGCCTCAAACTCAGCTGTCGCTTTATCGTTTCCTAACGTGGATTCGGGGTCCCCGATCCTAAATACGTTATGACTTACTACACATGTATAACAATAGACACGCTTAAATGCCACTGCATGAGGCTTTTCTTTTTTATATATTAATTGTTTCATAATTTTCATTTGCAGCATATAGAACAATCGTTTTAAAATCTGTCCCATGTATTTCATCATACTGAAAAAGATGCACTTTGTTTTATCATTTGCATGCTGTCCTATTTAACAGCTATTATATCTAATCAACAAACTCTCATTTGCTTTCCAGTTCATACAATGCTACATTGATGTGCTATTAACTTCCATATGTGTGTTTGTGTGTGCGTGGGTGTATGCATGTGTGCAACTTAGAGTAATTGTGTAGATTTATCAAAGAAAGACAAGCGAGTCAGCAGAAGATGGAGAACTAAAAGTGTCAGCAAAGATACAAAAGTGCAACTGCAGGTACATCGTCTCTCTTGCTGTAATTCCCAATGACTTTCTTAGCTTGCTGTTTGTTTTCTCATCTCTTTTGAATTTCCTTTGGCTGTTTCTCGCCTTCAGGAGTCACCCCACAATTTGCACTATTGTAATCATGGCTTTTTAATAGGTGATAATCCGGTGTGGAAATAAAAAGGATTTTAGTCACTTTATGCTGTACCATCCACCCCGTCCCCTCCTTTGAAATGTAAAAGGCAAATTCTCTGCTGGACTGCAGCAGTGGATTTGTGACTCATGTATGTGTATACATTAAACTCCCATTGATTTAAAGTTTGCTGTCCCAGGTTCCGCATTTTATTTATTTATTTATTTTGGTTTGTTTCCGTGTACCAAAAAAGAAATGCATGGCACCCTAAATCATAATGTGTGTGGTTTTGTGTTCGTCAGGTACCACTGAGCACAAGTATGTCACAGATGCGTCTTCATGCCTCAAACCCCAATCTATGTGCGGAGCTAGTTGATTACCAAACCCCAGTCGCCCGTCTGACTGATGGCATCGAGTGTGCCAGTGATTACATCAAACTACAAGAAGACTTCTGCATCATCGCTCAGAAAGGTAACGTCCATTCAAATTCACCAACATTAGTAGCTCCCAATTGAAGACGTTTGTTTTGTTTTCACATTTTGTGTGTACGTAGGTGTATATATGTAGGAAGCGTTAATCATTTGCTTTCATCAATGAATGAAATGCACTGAATAAACAAAAGAGAAATGGAAATTAAATCAATATTTGGTGTGAACACACTTTGCCTTCAAAACAGCAGCAATTTTTCTAGGTACACTTGCACACCGTTTATGAAGGAACTCGGCTGGTAGGTTGTTCCATCTTGGAGAAGTAAACACAGATCTTCCGTGGATGTAGACATTCTCACATCCTTCTGTCTCTTCATGTAAATCCCATACACACTTGATGATGTTGAGATCAGGACTCTGTGGGGGTCGTGCCATGACTTCCACTACTTCTAGTTCTTTGAAAAATAGTAACACCAAATATTGATTTGATTTTGATTTTTCTTTTGTTCGCTCACGTTGCATTTTGTAAATTAACAAATTTTTGCTTGTGCTATAGTGCACTCTCTGCTGAAGTCTGCCTTCAACACGGTTGCCATTGAGAAGGAGAAGATCAAGCAGGTGCTCTCAGAGCAGGAGCAGTCGAGCCAGTCAACTCAGATCATGACACTAAGGCACTCTTTATCACAGGTCAGATCTGATTTCCTCATACTACTTTTCTAAATATTGTCTGTCACATATTCATGCACCTCAGAATGGGTTAATGGGAGCTTTTAGTGTCTGGTTGTATAATATATAATGAATCTAGGTACAGGTTTCTTGTTAGAGGAATACTGTTCTACAAAAGCTTTCTATACCCTTATGACTGTAACTGAGGGGGGGAAAGGATATTATCTTGAATGAAAAACAAAAAACCTAATTTAGGTGCTGTATTTCCATTTCATATATGCAGGCCGACACAAAAATGTTTGTGAAAATAAAGTGAAAAATGTCTTCTTTAGGCCCTGTCTCAGAATGCAGAGCTGAAAACTCGTCTGAACCGTATCCACTCAGAGTCTGTGCTGTCAGAGCAGGTGGTCAGTGTTAACATCATCAGCAGTCCCGATGAGGTAAGAAACCCCCTCACAACATCACTGTAAACCTCACTGAACAATAGCCTGAACCTTTTTTTAGCTCACTTTTGCATTGTATGATTCTTATATTTTAAACCACTTCCAACCAACAAGATCAATATCATGCTGTCCTTTGATTCTCTGTCTAACAGGCAAGTGAACAACTCCATGTTGGAATACCTCTCACTCAGCAGGCCTCCAACGAGAGCAGACTCTCCATGTCAGAATCCGTATCTGAATTCTTTGATGCTCAGGAAGTGCTGCTTTCAGCCAGCTCATCTGAGAACGAGGTAAAACGGATGGGGTGGAGCGTAGAGAATCGATGGATTGGGATTAGGTGAGAGTGAACAGATGGGCTGGGAAAGTTAAAAGGACATGTTATGGATGGAGAATTAACTCAGATTGGGGTTGAGAAAAATATGGATGACGAGAATGTGTGGGATAAGAGGATGGTTTCTGTGAAGTGAGAGAATCTATTAGTTGAGGGGAATGGACAAGATGGGTTTTGGAATTCAAGAATGAAATAGATAGAACATGAGTACAGTAGGTTGGGTTGGAGAATGGCCTGAATGAGGAGGGTCAGGTTTGGAGGTGTTGGTTGAGGTAATCGGATATGTTGGATGTGGTGTGGACGGAAGAATAATTGATGAGTTGACAATGGGAGGATGAGTACGGACAATCTATAGAACACTGCATGATCTGTGCTCTATGACTAAGAAGGTGTTGGTGAAAGTGTCGTCACATTATGTCTTTGAGGCATGTTTATGTCACTTGGAAAATCATTTAAAGTAGTGTCAAAAAAGACACGGCCTGCACTATATAAATCCATGTTAATTAATTGATGAAATTGTTGTAACAATGATGAAACCACCATTGTGCGTGTGTGCGTGTGTGTGTGTGTGTGTGTGCTTGTGAGAAAAAGAGAGCGATGCAGTAGTGCATAGTGCGCTTGGTTTATTGATTAGGTCACTATCAGGATCTTAAAAACGCTGCATTGTGTCAGTACTTCAGAGTGCAGGGACCTGGTACTGCAAAACAGAAGGATTCACTACGCAGTACTTTGTTTAAATGGTAACCGAATAACTTGAACCAGTGCTGCCCCCCCCTCTCTTCACTTCTTCTCTTTTTCCCTTCCCCCAGGGCTCTGACGATGAGTCTTACGTCAGTGATGTGAGTGATAACATTTCAGAGGACAATGCCAGCGTTACAGATAACGTTTCCCGACAAAGTAAGCTTTAACCCTGCCTGGTCTGTCTCTTTTTTCCTCTCTCTCTGACCCTTTTCCCCCCCTCTCTGACCCAAAGCACTCTTGTCCATTAGAGAAAGTAGCTAATATGATCTAAGGGCAATCTTTTGTTACTGCCTTCTAAAACACACCCCGACCCACATGCATTTATAAATATAGTCTTTCTCAATGTCTCTCTTAACACTGTTAATCCGTTTTTTTTTTGGGGGGGGGGTTTCGTTTTTTTCCCATCTGGGTTCTTGTTCACTGAATGTTGTGGTATTGTGTTTGTTATAAACCAAATCCAATCTAGAAACACCCTCACTGATTAATCATTTATCACATCACTATTCTAATAAAATTGTGTATCTGTTATTAGGCCGCTCTAGAGGCGCCTCAAGTTCAGTAAAATAAAATAGACGATCACAATTCCGTTTCCCCTTATCTATTATGATTATTATCTATTCCCTGGTCCGATTCCAAACGGTGAACCAACCAAAGATGCTTAGTCATGTTGCTCGTGACATCTTGTTCGCAACATATTAGTTTGCCACACTTTTGAGCGCTTCCCGTGGTCCTGTTAGCAAGGTGAAACACAAGGTGCGAAAACAAAAGAGCTTTAATAAGAATAATAATCGGAGTCAACCGGAAGGCGGGAAAAATCCCCGAGACTTGAGAAGCAGATGAGAAATAATCAGGCAGCGCGAAGCCCTTAAATACCCAGCGGCGCGGGAAACACCTTGACATGGCTGCTGACTTGGAAGTGCATGGAAGTTCGTGCTTTAAGACCGATAGTAAATGTCTTCTAGCGCCGTCCTATTCTAGAAATGTTTTGTTTGACATTTGTTGACTGAAAAAGGAAAAAAAATCGATCTGCATTAAATCGCAGCCCCCATTTACATTGTGTACAAACATGTGATCTGTATCTGTATAGCACTGTCCAGATAGCAAGGTGTTTAGAGCCATTCTTGTTGTTTGTTTTCAGTGTGATTAGAGTGCATTTCTCACAGATGCAAACGTTCTGGATTTGTACGATGAGAAATTTTTTTCCTCTGCGACTTTCATATTGCTTGTTTCGGTTACACTCCTTTTACATCATATTACTTATCTGTTTGCATCTTTATTTTACTGCTTTGCAATCTTGATCGGACAATAGAACTTATGCGCTTAGGTGTAAGTAAGCGATTAGTTTCATAACCCGTGTACTTCATGCCCTCAGTGCCGAACGGAGATGTGGCTGGGGGGGTGTTTCGTAATGGGAGGCGTATATGTCTGCCTGCTCCTTCTCCCGACACCTCCAATATTAACCTGTGGAATATCCTGAGGAACAATATTGGTAAAGACCTGTCCAAAGTGGCCATGCCTGTGGAGCTAAACGAGCCTCTTAACACTCTGCAGCACATGTGTGAGGAGCTGGAGTACACCGAGCTGCTGGACAAAGCGGCTGAGACCGATGACCCCTATGAACGCATGGTGAGTTCTGGGAAGCTTATTATCTGTGGATTGAACAATAGTAAGAAATATTTCTTCTTTCGTTTCGTTTAGCATTTTCTATTTCTGTAAGACTATCAGGCAGAAAATGTATTGTTCTTGTATGCTCTTTAAATATTTAAATAGGTGTTTGCTGTGCTTTCTATTCATAGTTCAAAATATTGATGAATATTTATACAGGGAAATTTCTATGTTTCCAGACTCGCACACACGATTATCTTGGAATGTTTGTACAACTAGTACAATTACTTCGTGTTCAGACCACCAACTTTAAAAAAAGAACAATTTACCTTTAAGGATGCAAAATAGCTGGGGATAAAAAACCCACTATGGTTGGATACTTGTTGAACTTGACAATGAGATACCAAATTGAGATGTGCAGTTACAATATGAGTATTCTAAGCTGTTCCAGAATAAATCAAATATGCTTGGTTAGTTAGAAAAGAAAACAGCACCAGATTTAATGAAAGTGCTTTGGTGGAGTTGTGTCCATTCAAGATTCTCTCCCTTTTTCACCAATACAAAAAAAGATGACTTTTACAGAAACAAATATATAGGGATCTTTGTACTTCTGTCCCTGGAAGTCATTCATTCATTCACTATCTTCTACCGATCTTCCCTCGAGTCACAGTGGCGTTTATGGGCATTAAGGCAGGACAACCCTGGATGGAATGCCAACCAATCGCAGGGCACACACATACACACGGGGGGACCCAGAAAACCTGAGGAAAAATGCAACATACAAACTTCACACATACATGGCCTAGATGGGACTCAAACCCGGACCCTGGAGGTGTGAGGCGAACATGCTAAGTCACCGTACCCCTTCCCTGGAAGTCATTAGAGACTTTTTTGAACATGTCCATTGGATTGTATTTAAAATAAAGTCTTAAACTGTGTGTGGTGCGCTACTTAATACTGCTCAATCATTCAAACCCTATTTCGAATTGTGCCTCCCTGAAACCCGCCTGTATTGACAAACTCCGCCCTGTGTAGCTTAAGAACGCGTTCGACTGTACAAATAGCTCCTCCTTATGCTTACTTGGCTCGACCCTAAACAGTCTTGAGTGTGAACAAGTTGTGTTGTGTACAAGCAAGCCATCCTATATATCCAAATTGTGCAGAATATTTCAATCCTGCATAAAGAAAGGATAAAAGGAAAGTTGCACTCTGCAATAGGAAAAGCTGTATTGTGTGGTAAGAGGGCTGAAATTTCCCTTCATAAAAACAAAGCAGAACAAAGTCACCTATAGAAGAAGGAATATTATCTACAGCAAATATACATAATACATACATGTGTGTGTGTTTGGTGTACTCTTATGTTTAGGGAGTAAATGTCCTTTGACGTACCTTCTGACCTCATTATTTACAGCTTCTTTAAGGCCTTCAAACATACATATACACATTATATTTAGCTTTAGAGTCAGATGAGAATGAAGGATTCACATGAGACATGTGCTAGAGCTCATTTGATTCGATTTCTTAAGTGGGTTTTTCTTTCCTTGAACGCCTTGTTTCTTATGGTGATCGAGTCGAGTGTTCTTGTCAGCACTAATTTACTTGAATAATTTGCTTAGCTGGGTCTGGTGTGTATCTCCCTCTAATGTGTACGTAGGCGCTGGTAGCTGCGTTCGCTGTCTCAGCGTACTCCTCCACATACTACCGTGCAGGCAGCAAGCCCTTTAACCCCATACTGGGCGAGACGTACGAATGTATCAGAGAAGACAAGGGCTTCTGCTTCTTTTCCGAACAGGTAAACAACAAAATCGGTATATATAGAGAGATTTTTTTTTCTTCTTCTGACTTCTGTTTCACAGCCTACACAGTTATACAGACTACATTAACACAGTGGGGAAATGCGCGAGAAAGAGATTGCATTGATGTGAAGTAGGTCAATTACAACAGTGTCAAAATCACTGAGAGAAATATGCTGTTGTAACAGCGCTACGGATATTATGCAACATCTCTCAGGGTGTGTGCGGATGAAGAAACAAATTTTTGTAAAGCGAAAGAGATTCTCCTGTACAGTATGACGAAGGACCTTTGTCAGAAGACTTACACACTCGTGCTGTGAGTGGAAGCATTAAAATTAGGGTGCTTGTTTGAATTCCCGCTCTACTTTATTAATACTGGAAAAACTGCACATTCATGCACGTGCAAATAAATCATACATGTGCATGATCTTGTCCCATTCTGGTCCCTGGACCTTCCTGATTCCTCCTGATGCACTAGTTTCAGATGGAGATCTCATCAACTGTAATATTGCTCAAAATATTGCTGGGGAGGGTGTATCTCAGTGGTTAAGGCACCAGACTACTGATTGGAAAATCGAAGGTTCCGGTATCACCATGCTACCGGCCTTGTGTCCTTGAGAAGGAGTACCTATGTACTCCAGGGCTGTATCATGGCTGATCCTGTACTCTGTCCAGATTCCAAACCAGCTGGAATATGTGAATAAATAATTACATAAAATAATTAATTAATAATAAATAATCTTAATACAGCTGTGCTGCAATGTATATGTGGCAAATAAAGGCTATTAAGATATATCTACTTATATATATATATCATTCATGATATGTCTATGTTTTTCAAATAATGCCCAAAATCACATTCACCAAAATATTTATTTTATGTGATTTTCTCTTCCAGAATATGTAACATATACTTCTAGATATATACCACAACTTGTCATAGCACTTATTCAATAAGCTATTTGTGGCTTGTATGAATTGAAGGGTTATAAGACACCTGAGTAAATGTCGTATTATTGTCTGTGCTCAGGTGAGCCACCACCCCCCAGTCTCTGCCTGCCACTGTGAGTCCAAAAATTTCACCTTCTGGCAAGGTAAGACTGAATTATTCATTTTGCACGCTTATATCATTAATTCTTCTTTTTTATTTCTTTGCTTCTCCTCTTCATATGCTTCTCTCTGAATGTATTATAATCTGGATATTAAAACCAGCCGTGGAGTTTCCCAGCTGTCCTCAGTAAAATTAGTACAGTACACATTAAACCTCAGTTTCCAGGTTTCTGTTTACTTTTCCAAGCCCAACAGAATATAGTTTGTCACATTGCCACTGGGAGGCAAGGATTATAATACCTGTTAGGGGAAAAACAAATCTTTTTATTCCTGGTTTTTATATCTTGTTGGGGACCAAATGTTCCCCTCGATGAAATAAATGCATATCTGAGAGTTTTTTCACCTTTTTGCCATGTCCTCACAATGCCCTCATTGTTTTATTAAAATAATGACATACCCAATATGTTTCCTGATATTAAGCTTGGCATTATGTTTGACTTTAGGCATAATATTAATTAGCTGCATTAATAGTCCTATCAATATAAGGTCCTCACAAGGATAATAAGACAAATCTGTGTGTTTTTTTATAATGTATCAGATGTCAGATGGAAGAATAAGTTTTGGGGGAAGTCTATGGAAATCCTCCCCATTGGCATCGTCAACGTCATGTTTCCAAGGTACAATAAGTCATTAATTTGCCAGAATTGAAGAACAAATATATGTTGGGTGATTGTCATCAAAGGCCTAAGATTTGTCCTACTAATCCTGAGACAAATTATGGGATGTTTCATAGATATGGTGACCATTATGAGTGGAATAAAGTGACCACGTGTGTGCACAACATTCTAAGCGGTAGGAGGTGGATCGAGCACTATGGTGAGATCACCATCCGTAATACCAAGAGTAGTGCCTGTATCTGCAAACTTACCTTCGTCAAGGTATTCAGCTATCACACACACGCACACACACACACGCGCACTCTCACTGCTTTCTCAGCCTCTTTCTTTTACCCATCTTTCTTTATTCCTCTTGGGCATATAGGGTAACTACTGGAGTTCCAATGTAAACGAGGTGCAAGGATTTGTGATGGACCAGGAAGGAAAGGTGGTCCACAGGCTCTTTGGGAAATGGCATGAAGGTCTTTACTGTGGTGTACCACCCTCTGCTAAGTGTATCTGGAGACCAGGTATTATGAATTGGTTGTCCTTCATATTGATGTATAAAAATGTGTTCATTGTGCTTTGTTTCAAATGCGAATTGTGTTGTCTTACAGGCTCGATGCCTACAGACTATGAGCTCTACTATGGATTTACCAGGTTTGCCATTGAGCTGAATGAGCTTTGTCCAGAGATGAGGGAGTTGCTGCCACCTACAGATGCTCGCTTCCGACCAGATCAGAGGTATACACGCACACACGCATACAATGACAAGTGTACGTACTTGAAAACAGACTAAAACCACACATGTAACATAATTTCAATGTTTACATTTCTTTTAAAAATGTTCAAATGGTTCAATTTTAAAAACAAACCCCGTCATATAACTCTGAGCTCAACCCATCACATGAAGCTACAAAGTGGACAGAGGGACACTCAGGTTCAGTGTGAGCTGGTCATCTGCAGTAGAAGGGAACATTAGCAATGCAAAGTTGGCAGGGAGGGGGCTGTGAAAAAATGTACTGGACTTTAACCTTATTCAAGTCGTAAGCAAAATAATGGGATAGCTATGAGCGGAGTTGTGCCGTGGTGTTTTGTTTCTTTCTCTCCCTCAGCTTGTGCAACACTGGTTTTGTTTTGTTTGTTTGTTTCTACTCATAGCTCTTGAGCTACGCTTTTGTTTATCAATGCTGCACACCTGAATGGTTAGATTTATCCAAAATAAAAAGCATTGGTATCTCAAATACAAGTATTTGAGGTCAGATTTTTTTTTTCCAATTCACTGATTTAACATTCTCCTTAGAAATCTATATATATATATATATATATATATATATATATATATATATATATAGTATAGATATAGATAGATAGATAGATAGATAGATAGATAGATAGATAGATAGATAGATAGATAGATAGATAGATAGATATAGATATGAGTTCGTACATACAGTTAGCAAATTTTGGAAACACCTAGCTTTTATTTCTTTTGACACATACATATTCGTTTAGTTTTATATACATCATACGAGTTACACAACAAAAGCACACAAGAGGGTAAAGTACGAGAGGAAAAGTGTAGACAGATTAGTAAAAGTTTTTATCTATAACAGAAGAACTGTATAAGACCGAGAATAGAAGAGAAGATGTTAGCGTGTTAGCCTCCCACCCACAGTCAAACACGATGGTGGAAGCTTAAAGTGTTTGTGTTGTTTTGGAGCAGGGAATGTGAGAAACTTTTTCCTTTTGAAAGGAATACTGAACCAACATGGCACACAAATTCTTCATACATAACTTCAACAAGACAAAGTTACCTCAGGTTCTTGAAGAGGAAAGTGTTATTTATAATTTTTTTTTACATTTTTAGACAGACACTCTTTTCCGCAACAACTTAGTAGTTGAGGGTTAAGGGCCTTGCTCAAGGGCCCACGAGTGGCAGCTTTGCCGTGCTGAGACTTGAACCTGTGACCTGGTCCGGAGCTCAATGCCTTAACCACTGTGCTACCAACTCCTTAAACATCATGAAATGGCCTTCCCAGTCACCGCTCCAAAATCCTACTGAACTGCTCTGAAATGGAATGCAAAGTTAGAAAGGAATATCTGACTAGCAAAGTATACCTCCGGCAAGTTTTTCAAGAGGCATGGCAGAATATCAGAGCTGAGGGTTTGGAGACACGAACTCTACAGTGGAACAAGTGGAATATGCATTTACTTCGGAATAAAACACTACATATTTCCAAACTTGTAGTAGGTACTGGAGGAGTTAATGAGGTCAATCTAGAAAAAAAATGCTTATACTTTTATTGGGACATCGAAATAGTACAGAACATTTGATATTACATGTTTAATATCTTTTTGTTTATTTCCAATTTTGAGTGATAAAAATCCTGACTGCGTCCTCAGACTTTGGAACCCCACGTTATTACTGTATATTCTGTAACTAGCTCATAGGAATATTATCTTTTGTTTGCACTACCAGTGAAACTATGGCAACTGGCAAGTGTAATTTGATAGACCTAAAATATTCATACATGCCAATGCTTGCTTCAGATGAGAGCAGTATGCACACACACAAATAGATGCATGATTTGGATCCGGGAACAAACATATACACATGCTCTAATAAACTGCTGTGGAAAGCATCAAGCATACATATGCATGCACAAACGCCTACTCATAGGGTGTCCCGTTCTTATGACTCATTACTCTGCAGTCAAAAAAAAAAAAAAACATATTCTGCAGAGATACAAAATGCTACTGCCATCTTCTGGAGTAGACAATTATTGCAGATTAAATCAGATTACCCTCAGAAACGTTATGGAGTTATTTTATACTCGCTTGCTCAGGTATCTGGAGGAGGGGAAGGTGGAGTTAGCTGCAGCTGAGAAACAAAGGATCGAGGAGCTTCAGAGGGCAAGGAGGAAGTGGCATGAAGAAAGCAACACCAAACATCAGCCCCTCTTTTTTAAGTGAGTATATTATTCTGGTTTTGTTTTCTGAATGCTCATTAAGTATAGATGTAGTATAACCGGTAATCGGTAACCAGTAGTCACTTGTATTTTAATATAGTTGTTTATATCATGTTCTGTTGTGCCAGTTTTAATGTAGAACAGGAGCAGAAATTTGGGGGAAGTTTCTAAATTTCATATGCATCAGGATTTTATATGGATCCTTAATGTGTAGGAGTGCCTGTGCCCTAGTCTGGTGTCTAACATTTCTCTTTGGGACCTGCTACGTCAGTGGCCTCCTCGACTCACATCAAGTAGCTGACCTCATTAATACTCCTTGCTGCTGAATGAGCACAAATCCACACGGCATGCTCGAGAATCAATAGATAGCACTTCACAGACTAGTGGAGGTTGTTGTAAGAGTAAAAGGGGAATATGTAATGTATAAATACAACATATGGGTGTCCACAAACCTTTGACTGTACTTTGTGTATTGTTCAATACAGGATAAGTTTATTTCAAAATAAAGGGGCTTTTTGATTAGGGGCTCATTAGATTTTTGGGAGGTTGCATTTCTGTTGGTACTTATCTAAAATAAATGAAATCTAAGATAACTGTAGTAATCATGAAGTGAAATATATTTATCTATATTGTACTACAGTATTGTACTACAGTATTGTTACATATTGTGATACCGAATAATGTGCTTAATTGAATGTTAGTTTGAGGAATATTCTGGAAGTGGTAGTTGGATGATCTTGTGGTCTCGGGGTGCGTGTGGAAGTCTCCATAAGCATTAGTAATTAGGCAAGGAACCAAAACTCCATTGGTGACACAAATGTAGAGTAAAACCTTGCGATGAAATAAAGATTTGAGTATTATCAGCATAACAGTGAATGTGAATACCATGTTTCCTGATGATATCTCCTAAGGGTAGCATGTAAAACATAAAGATTAATGGCCCTAGTACTGAGACTTGAGATCCCCATACAGTACTTGTACTTGATTCCTCTTCATTCATTGACACAAATGTACACCGGTCAGATAAGTACGATTTAAACTGCACTACCATTAATGCCAAACATCATTTTTGAGTCTATTTAAAAGAATGTCATGGTCAATAACAGTCAAACACAACACTAAGATCCAGTAGCATTAATAGAGAGATAGCCGAGCTGCCACTAGTGGGCGCTTGAGCATAGCTCCTTAACTCCTAATTGCTCAGTCTGCCCCAGGGTTGCACAAGCCAGTTCATTCCTGGTGCCGGTCCCAAGGCCGGATAAATGGGGAAGTCGTTACGTTAAGAATGGCATCCAGCGTAAAAACACGCGCCAAATGTAATCGCCGTGGCGACCCCTACCGGGGGGGCTGGGGAGAAATACCGAAAGAAAAATAAAGAAATAAAATTCTCAGCAGGTTCATGTACCTGCAGGTACCTGTAGAACAGACTCAAATTACGGTTGGAACTCTAGATGCTTAATGCTGTCCTTCGCTTCATTGACTTTCAATCTGTTTGTGTTTTCATTCACAGAAAAACTGTAGACTCGAACCAGAGAGAGAGGTGGGTGTCCAATAACACATACTGGGAGCTGCGTAAGGATCCAGGCTTCCAAAAGCTGGAAAACCTTCAACTGTGGTAGCATCTAAATGCTTATACGAAACATATCACCATTGCTACAGACTCCAGAAGCTTTACCTATGCACAGTATGGCTTACATCGAAGCGCAGCGGCACGGGACTTTACGGTCGACTCTCGGGGGACGTCTGAGGACAGACTCCGCACACGCTGCCCCACACCTCCCTACTCTCACAGCCTCTCTCACTGGACTAATGTGCAGAGACAGGGTCATTGTCACAGCAACTGTCCGGGACGTGTAGATCTTTGTGTGTCCTGTTGAAGCCCGTCAGGCTTCCTGTTACGCCCTTGCCTTAACAAGCCGCTTCTTAATAACCGAGTTTTATGCTTTTAGTGAAATCCGTTGGATTTCTTCACGTTTAGACCGGCAGTGCGAATTTTAACTCTTGGTTACATCGACAGTGTCGAAAGAATATCTTGCATGTGTAGGTGGCAGCTTTCATTGGCATTACGCTATACCGACTTGTTGACATATCATTTGTAGTTTTGAGATGTAATGGTATTTTTGTAAGCTGTCAGAGCTGAGAACCTCATTGCCAGGGCAGGGACAATAAGTGTGTCCCAGCAGCAGGGCAACATATAAACCAGCCAGTTGTTTTTCCTTTCATTCCGCACCGCCAGCTCCCGTTCAACTCTTTAGCAACTATGAAGTGGACCTGCCTAAGTGACACCGGTTTTAGTTTTGGACCACATTACGTCAAGGTTCATTATAAATGTATTGGCTTATACTTTGGAAAACACCCCGTTCCTGCTGAGAAGCCGCAGGGGGAAAAGGCCTAAATGTGTTTAAAGACCCTAAAAGAAAAAAACAAATATTTATGGCACTGTGTCTGCCAGTGTCTTTGTTTATAGCATCTCTTACAGTAGATCAAAGCCAGAAAACATTTTCCAAGGTTATTTACTTGTATACAAACACACCAATCACTTAAGATTGCCCATCAATCTCCAGGCACATATAATAAGCATCTCTTTAAAAAAAAACATTTAATTGTTTAGTTTTTAATGGATTAAGTCGTTAAAAGGTTTTAAATGGTCAATTTGGAGGATTGTAACTAAAATGTACTGTAAGTGTAAATTGTTCTTCCATTTGCTGTGTGCGCGTGGCAGGATCAGGACACTCTCTCAGTTGGTCCGTTATTACATTAGTGACACCTAGTGGCCACCCTTGTTATCTCATTTTATTATTTTTTTTATTATTTTATTTTTTTTAGACCGTAGATTTAAGGTTGCATTTAAACATTACATAACTTTTTAATATCTTATCCGATGCAGTCATAAAGTAGTAAAGATGTTACTTGGTCTCTAATTCTGATATTCCTCTTTGTTTAGGAAGTCAGCTTAAGCAATGAGCTTATTGCTTCTATCATGGTGTGGGCAGTGTTTAGAATCAGTTTCTGCTTCCAACCAAAGACAAGTTTTTATTTTTTTTATCTAGTGCAAATTTCCCAGTGTTTCTTTAGATGTGAATATCTCTATTTTGCCCTAGAAGACCTGCACCCATGAGACCAAATTGTAGGTTTTGCTCCAACTATTATTTATATCATTGTTCTGAATATAATTTTTTTGATTTGTACATTTTCAATACATTGACCACAAAAAACGTTTCTTTTAAGAGATTGCTTTATTGGGCTTTATTGAGTCCAGATGTTTCTGTTCTCCTCACAGAAGACAGCGTGACGTGTTCTTTTGTACTAGCTACATAGGGTGTAGGCAAAAAAAAAAAAATCATTCACTTTAGAATATCATTATCACTAGATTACCAAAACTATCATAGCCTCAAAAACAATGTGTGCGTAGAATGTAGAGTTACATATCTCTAAATGGACGCTGTCTCACTAACAGAATTATATATCGGTGTATCAGTCCCACTTGCTGTGCCTTACTGCATCTATATACAAACACAGTACTGCACTAGAATTATAATGCGTGTTAAGTACTGAAAACACACTTGCATACTGTATACCAATGCACCTTCTCCCTCAACTAACTCTGCTGCCTATGACAGCAATCAGCCGTTTATTTCTGCATAATCTACAACTCTGCATCTCTAAATCTGAGACATAAACAGGCATCAGTCTTTTACCTTGCTGCTTTGTCAAAGCGAAGACAAATATACATTTTTATGTGCAATATATATATGCAAACAGTGCACCATGTTTGATTTTTGCTGAATCATATCAGGCAACCTGGGAAACATCCACTGTAGCATACAGTTCAATTAACAATTCTATTTATTCTAATTCAATTCTATCTCTGTCTCTCTCGCGGCCGGACACCAGTGTGAGGGACTGGATATTCAACCATCATGTTTGAGTAAACACTTTGAAAACACTGATTCCAGGAACAAACAATCCTATGTACAAATATTTCAATTCGATATTCTAGTGAACTGTACATGTTAATAAGAAGAAGCAGAAATGCAGAAGAAAAAGAAACTATATGTCATTCGCCCTTTATCATTGTTTTTGACATGCATGTGTACATGACATAGCCTGCCAATAGACCTTGCTGATGCCTTATAAAGATGTTTTGTTTTTCGTAGCAGTTTGTTTGTTTGTTAATTTAATTGAATTCCATTCTATCCAGTTTAACAGACTCCACACTATTTATTATAAGTGGTGTGTTCTTCCTGAACAAGTCCATTTTACAACGGGTCTCATCTGACAAAGTGCAATTGTATAAATGCATATTCCTCTTTCCATGAATCACTGTACACCGCTGCTACCTAGTGCTTGTTCCAATATACCAGACTGCTGGAAATCGTTGTGGCCTTTTTGTTTTTTGTAAAAAAAAAAAAAAAAATGCACACAAACACACAGACCATTTTTTACATATACCTCACAAGAACAAAAAAAAAAGGATGCTCCTAAATCCTGGAGTCAAGACTGTAGGTCTCAGAAACACTAAATCAGAGAGAAAGGTGTGGTATAGGAGGTACTATAGAACAGCATTTTATATTTAGGTCCATCTCGCTGTGTCAGAAAGCCCTAAGGGGACATTTGCTTTATTTGCACATTAAGCAAAAACTTCTAGGCCATTCTTCCCAAGTTGTAAACTCTGCCGAGTCAGCAAAGCCAATGAGCCAAAATGTGTCCTAATTAAACGAAGCAATATTGACACTGTTCTGTGTTGGCCGTCGTGACAATTAGTGCCATACAAGCGGAATTACAAATTAACAAACATTCCTTATCGCACACAACTATCACTCTCAGTTTGCATCTGACATTTCACAGTTAAATTGTGACAAAATAAAAATGTCTACATACATATGTATATCTACTGTGTTTACTAAAAAATCAGCTATTCTAATGGTAGTCATGCAATTCAGGAAAGTTTGCATGTTAAAGTACATACCCAACAGGCCCATTAGGACAATGGCATGCTTTGAAACCCTGGCAGTTGTGATGAGAATGAGTACTCAACGCAGATGTGAAAGAGATCTGTTTATTTCTTTTTAAAAGATCTTAACAGTGTAAACGAAATGTAATATCACACACATCAGCTGCTCAGTACCTCTGGTTCATTCAGTTATCAATAAAAACCCTTTTACTTTGCGACATAGCTTGTAAAATAAATTATTACACTACAGACTTCATAACCTGGACTCAGTGCTTATGCCAGTATGTTTACAGTGTAGGAAAGAAAATGTATTTATGAATAAAATATTAAATATAAATTACCACATTAATTAATAAAGAGCCTGGGTGATTTATTTATTTATTTACATTTTCACAGCAACGAGACGTTTTCTTATTTTGTCATTCTGTAAAAGACCTCAGTGGACTTACATTAAATGAGTAACAATAAATATTACATAAAAAAATAAATAAATATCACCCTGAGGGAATGAATGACATTTCAATAATAAAGGATACAGATTTATTTGGTTTAACAGCAACGATGAACTCTATTAGATCTAATCAAGTGACAAAATACAAATAAAACATTTAAAACACATGAAAGGCTATTTTTTTTTTCTTTTTTAAGTGTCAAGGAAAACATAAAACCTTAACACTTTTCATTTCAAATTTTCTCATTTTTTTGCCTCCCAGCATGTTTCATCAGGTAAAGTGTAGTTAATTTAGTGTTCACTTTAGTGTGAGTAATAACATGTCTGACTGAGACCAACAATGCAAATATGTGCATTTTAAACACACATGGATGTCACACATCCATCAAAGAGAAAAAAATGTCGGTCATTAATTTTTTATTGCTGTGGTTGAGCAAAATGGGCAAAGCACAGATTCAGACACTGATCCAGTTTTTTTGATTCATTTAAAGATGTTTGATTAATCTGTACAGTATAGCTGGTGATTATAAAGTACTAGTCTTTATCTTAATGTATTGTAGAGCGCTGTGAGCTGCATCATTGTGTGCATTACTGCAGGAGAGCCCTGTACCATGACACACAGTAACTGGCATGGTGGACAACTCAACCAAACACTGGTACTGCCCATTCACTGTAAGTTCACCTGCAACACACACACACACACAATTAGAATAAATTATGACAAGTTCATCCATAAAGATATAAATCCATATCCTCCTCCCATATGAATAAATATATGTAACAATAAATAAATAATAAATTCACATATTAATTTATTTTTATATAATACATAGGAAACAGAAACATTATGTAGCTATGAGAAAACAATTCAACTGCAAAATGTAACAATACCCAGGTATGATTCAGATACGAGGGAAGCACTTTAGGAAGAAACCTTTATCACTTCTGCATTATCACACAGTGAAAAGTATATTCTGGTCGTAGAAACACTAAACTTACCTATGTCAAAATATGTGACCTCAAAGCCCTGCTCCTGGGATAACTCCAGGATCATTTGTACATAATCTGTGTTGGGAATACTGAGAGGATTCCTTCGTAGTAACGAAATTTTCTCTAGATCCGAGTTCCTCATACTCTCCAGATACACATGTGGTTTTGGATTCTGCACAGAATCAGACAGACAAGATGCCAGAGACCATAATTTAGGAAAGATCAAAATAATTTTAAAAAACCTTTAACACCGAGGGTCAAATGAATACTAATGTTACCCATTTAATCTCAGTAGACCCTGAGAGAATTTGTAGTTTCTCCAACATCTTTTCTGCTGCTATTTTCCGGGCTTTCTTTTTAGAGCTCCCTGTACCTGATTGGACACATAAGCAGAAATCATTACTTTTAGACGCACATGTTGGATATTTTCTTTTTTTCTTTATATGGATATCTTCTAAAATGTTTTAATTAACTAACAGCACTAACTCTTTACTTTTAATCTTATATATGATTTACCATACCAACATTATAGCATTAATAATTCAATATAAAACTTTTACTGTAAATTGTGTGGACAATCTTTTCACAATCTAAGATTGTTTAATTTAAACATAATGTAAAAGTATTTGTTCAAATTTGTTCAAACCAGACTGAAAATACACACTTGAGTCCATGAAAAAAAAGCTACAAACCTTTTTCCGCGAGTGTGTCCAAACGGCAAATAACTGTAAACTCTTTCATGTGACCTGGACCTGCTTCTAAACATACTATATATTCCGGCAGACGCCACGACCTCTGCATCGCCAACTCCTGCAAAGCAGATACTTATTCATAACTAGACACAGTAATTCTTGATTTAAAACAATAGTATGAGAATACTTCATGAACACAGTTACGATGATTTGGGACTACTACTATAACATGTCTTCTGTAGAAATCACAGGCATTCACCAATGAGAAACAATTAATGGAGTTAAAATTAATGGAGTGATTACCTGCAACATTCCTACTGGATTATCCTGATCGTTGCCTTCAGCGCAGCCATTATTTTCCATTATCTGATTTTGGAGGCTTTAAGAGAAAAGAGAAATACCTTGTGAAAACATGTATACAATTGTATACAATTGCACTTTTACAAATCTCCCTACACCACTGGCATTTTTTTACGGTGTTGCTGAAGCCATGGAGACAGTGACCAGCGCTGGTAGTCAAAACAATCATGAAAATGCCTTCATTTAAAACAAGTTTGTTTGACCCACCAGCACCTACATTTATGACAATGTAAGTAATTGCTTTATTATTTATTTTTTTATTGCTTTACTATTTTACATATCTACCACAAAGGAAATAGTTAACAAACTATAAACATTAAGAACTATGAACAAATGTAGAACACAAAATGCCTCATTGTGGAGAGCACTATATGTTTAACATGATCAAGGATGTCTGTTTACTAACTGCATTACACCCAATTCATTTCAGATCCTTTAAACACCTGTTACAGCTGTGCTGCATTCTTGCCTTCCGTCCTGAATTTCAGTACTGGGAAAAACTGTGTATGCCAGTATCCTCCTTCACAAATGTCATACTCAACCAAAGTAAGACCTGTTGCGTACTCACCCATTTTTAAAGTCTAACTCAATGATTTTCAAAGCCGCAAATGCAGCCTCCTGTTTGGCAGCTTTTTTAGAGGGGCCATGGCCTATGAAGAAAAAATAAAACTAGTAAAAAAAAAAAATGATTGAGTGTGTAGTAACATAGTGCAAATATAGTTAACATGCTGTGTAGTAGATTCTTGGTGCTTTGAAGTTTCAAATTTGACTAGCAGTTAAAAAAATGTGATTCTTCTATTGTTAAAATTAGTAAAATAAATAAATGATCTAACAAAATGTACACCGTTACCCTATACAAGGCTGCTGCATAGTTAGTTTGTCTCTAGTAGCAAGCATTAAGATTACATTTATTACTCAACTGCTTCTTCTGGGGAAAGTGTCTATGAGGTCAAGTTCTGCGTTACCAGAACAAAGCAAGCTGGAGTAAACTACTATAGAACTATGAGAACACACAAGTGACAAGCATTAATTTAAACTAATGCTTCAGTTCTATAGGAAAATACAGGGAAAGTCAACACAAAGCTGTGTTTGCAAACCTTAAATATTCACAGATACAAAGGATTTTCTGCATGTTTCCTTCACTGCAACACCTCTACATAAAACAGTAAATCTCATTCAATGTACAGATGAGGATTGGTGCGAGTCTGTGCTGTTCTGCTGTGTGAGGATTGGTGCGAGTCTGTGCTGTTGTGATGTGAGAGGATTGGTGCGAGTCTGTGCTGTTCTGTGCTGTTGTGATGTGTGAGGATTGGTGCGAGTCTGTGCTGTGTGAGGATCTTGGTGAGTGGTTCTGCTGTGTGAGGATTGGTGCGAGTCTGTGCTGTTGTGATGTAAGAGGGTTGGCGCGGGTATTGCACTGTGTGAGGATTGGTGTGAGTCTGTGCTGTTGTGATGTGAGAGGGTTGGCGCGGGTATTGCGCTGTGTGAGGATTGGTGCGAGTCTGTGCTGTGTGAGGATTGGTGCGAGTCTGTGCTGTTGTGATGTGAGAGGGTTGGTGCGAGTCTGTGCTGTTGTGAGTTGTGCTATGTGAGGATTAGTGCGAGTCTGTGCTGTTGTGATGTACTGAGGTGAGAGGTTGGCGCGAGTGACTGTGTACTGTGAAGTGATGCTGTGTGAGGATTGTGTGAGTCTGTGCTGTTGGATTGGTGCGAGTCTGTGCTGTTGTGATGTGTGAGAGGGTTGGCGCGGGTATACTGCGCTGTGTGAGGAGTCTGTGCTGTTTGGTGCGATTGGTGCGAGTCTGTGCTGTGCTGTGTGAGGATTGGTGCGAGTCTGTGCTGTTGTGATGTGAGAGGGTTGGCGCGGGTATTGCTGCTGTGTGAGGATTGGTGCGAGTCTGTGCTGTTGTGATGTGTGAGGATTGGTGCGAGTCTGTCTGTGCTGTTGTGAGGATTTGTGCTGTCTGCCCGATGCTGTGTTATGTGAGGATTAGTGCGAGTCTTGTGCTGTTGTGATGTGAGAGAGTTGGCGCGAGTCTGTGCTGTTGTGATGTGAGAGGGTTGGCGCGAGTCTGTGCTGTGGTGATGTGAGGGGGTTGGCGCGGGTATTGTGCTGTGTGAGGATTGGTGCGAGTCTGTGCTGTTATGTGTGAGGATTGGCACGAGTCTGTGCTGTTGTGATGCGCGAGGTTGTGTGTGTCGGACCTGTACATGTGATGTCCCCAATAGAAACATTAAAGATGAAGAGGGGTTGGTGGGAATCTCCAGCAGCTTTCTCCATCACGTAAGAAGGCACACTGCCTATTTTAACCCCGTATTCATGGAGAAGCTGAATTGGTGTTTTGTCAATGGCATGTTGGTTTGCCAAACCCAAACTGAAATTGATAAGCAGTAAAAAAAAACATATTATTATCATCTCGCAAACTATAAACACAAGAACATCCAGGCTTTACGTTAGTACGCACAGGAATAACCATCTCTAATACAATCTTCATTCAATCTATTTCTAACTTCCAGGTATTTTGATGCTAACTAATCTAAAAGAGCATCCTGAGAAACCCAAAATCTGCTGCATTAATTGCTATATATTTGAATAATCGTCTCGTGAAATGAGTGCATAAAGAAAGCTCCATTAGCGTTAATAAAACGCTCACTGCTCAGCCTGCTCGCTGACCTTTCCATATAGGACGATAATGTAAGTTATTTTAGAAGCCTTTCCAAACACTCCGTTTTTTCATTTGTTTTAATCTAGACAAAAATTACACCGCATTGCTTAAACCAGTAAATAAGCCTCGGCTAACTAGCAAGAGAAGCTCCTAGCATTAACATTTAGCTTGCTAGCAAACCGCATGCACTCGGAATGTCTCGTTAAAATGCGTTGTTAAATATTTCTGTTAAAAGTTCAGACTTACTCGGTTTCGGACATTATTGAGACACTTATGACAAGCAGCGAAATATTTTGACGTATTACTGAATAGAGTAACGGCCAAGTTGGGTCTGAAGAACTGCAGCGTTCTAAACCCGTCAGCTGGAGGTTGTTGTGGGCGTGTTTAAAGCTTCAGGGTCTCTTGATAAGTCGGACACACTGATAAGGTTCACGTCTTTGGGGTATTAGGTAAATGGCATGTGATATTTAGGTAGCAAGCTGGTATGTGATTTCATGCAATGGATGAAACGATGCGTTGTTGGTTGTGCTATTGAGATGTTGGATGCCTGATAGGTTGCATGGCCCGGCTGCTCGGCATTCTGGACTCTTAAGCACATGGCCGAGAGCGGCATTCTGTGAAATCACTGAGATAACTCATCATATACTCAGTGTAAAAGCTCTGTTGGTGAAGCATGGAACTAAAATGAACAGCTTTCCGGTAGTTTAACAGCGTAACACCAAACTCGGATCATAAGCTGCAGCGCCGTCAGCTGGATGTTGTTGTGGGCGTGTTTGAAACGGGAACCAATCAGCGATAAACTAAGATTTTTATTGACAGCCATTTGATCCTATTACATTCTCGCACACTTTGCCCGTTTCGTACGTTATGTTGCATGTGTGTTCTGTGGGAATTCTTCTCAAGGAGATGAATCAACACCCAGCAGCATTATGTGTTACTGGATTACATTTATACAACCACAAACTAGTCTTTGTGCAAGTCCTTCTGTAATTTCACTTTCTTAAAGATTATTGGAGAAAGTAGTCATTACAACTGAAGACTAAAGGTTTCTCTTGCAACATAAAGGAACGTTATCATCCTTATTTTGGGCTAAGATCGTGTGTGTGTGTGTGTGTGTGTGTGTGTGTGTGTGTGTGTGTGTGTGTGTGTGTGTGTGTGTGTTTCGAGGCAGGAGGTGATGCAGGATTTGAAGGAACAAGTGGGCAAGTTGACTGCACTCCTCCAGGATGAACGCAGATCACACCAACAGACTTATCATGCGGTCAGACACACACACACACACACACACACACACACTCTCTCTCTCTCTCTCTCTCTCTCTCTCTCTCTCTCTCTCAGTCTCTTGTTCAGTTTTCACTACTCAGTTTAATTTCCACGTATGACATTTTATCTGACAAATGCTCATAAATGTTTATGCTCATTAAAAATATCCACATATACATCATTGGTGCGTTCATAATTACATTAAAAAATATATTTAAAAAATTAGTCACAGACAAAAATAAAACAGAGTCTGTCTAATTCTTCTCTAGTTGTTGGATGAAGCAGACCACAAGGCTGAAAAATGCAGGCATCATTATCAGATGGAGATGGAGTAGGATTATAAAGATTATTTTCTTTTCTCTCTCTCTCTCTCTCTCTCTCTCTCTCTCTCTCTCTCTCTCTCTCTCTCTCTCTCTCACACACACACACAGAGATATCTAGATTAATCTTTAATCTAGATTAGATCTTTTCTTTTTATTCAGATCCTTCAATTACAGAAAATTGTCTCTGTTAATTTGTTTCTCTTTTATTAGGCAGCTAATGTTAGACCACAAGACTGAGATGACTAAACTGGTGGAATCTCACACCCGGACTTTAGAGGATGAAAGGAAAAGTGCTAAAGAGAGATATGGTATGATCACCGAGTACAAAAATTTATCTACATGATTTCAGCTTTATAAAAGACTGGATATCATGGCAGACTTCTATCTCCTACAGCATAGGTTGATTTTTGTAATCTGGTTCTTTGCTTGTATATACATTTTCCCACATTTTTTCATTCTAGCGCTGCTAAAAAGAGACTACGATTTCCTCAAATGCTCTTTCAGACCTGACAAGGTAAGAATGATTCTGTGCTTTGTAAAGTTACTTTATAATAATTGTAAAGTATTAGCTATGCGTATATTTAAATGAATTGTCTATGTACAAGGACAGTGTGTTTGATGACAAGAAGACTAAAGAGGAACAGGAAAGATGCCTAAAGAAACAACTGTTGTGGTGTAAGTCTAGGCTTTCCTAAAAGGCACTATGTATAGAATATGGTGGTCTGACCTCCTGCTCTTGAGTGCGGTAATGAAATAGTAAAAAAGATAAAGTACTGTATACCATATATCTCTGGCTGTTTTTTCAGTGAAGGAGCAGCTGAATCAGAGTGAAGTAGAGAGAAAGATGCAGAAAAATGCTTTCCAGTCTGAGACTGCTGAACTTCAAGCCAATGTGAAAGCTGAGGTTGAGGTAGGCTTTACAAAGACTTTATACAGACAATTACATACAGAAAATCATTACAAATAATTCCATATGAATGGAAAATGTGTAATTTTTATGCAGGGTTTGAAAACGCAGCTGCAAGAGAAAGATGTGACCATTAGCTTACTGAGGGCGACTCTGCATCAGATTCAGGAGGAACTGAACAGTATGGTTAGTTATGCACTGGTTTTAATCATTGCACCTTGCTACATAAATAGCATAATAGAAGATATATATACATAAAAATTAAAACCAAAGATTTTCATAGCTTGAATAAATATAAACATATCATTATTGTTAGTTTTACTTTTACTGTAATATTTAGTGGCCAATGACTTTTGGTGTTGTCTAACAGACATGCCGTTTCTCCGAGCTGGGAAAGGGTCTTGGACAGCACCCCTCTTCCAAGATGCATTAGTGACCAGAAGCAAGCTAACTGACCAATATAAAGTGCGCCCTCAAATGCAATTAGTCATTTAACTTGAAATATTAATGCAACATGCAAATACCAGTGTGGTTCTGTGAGCCATTAAAAAAATGACTGAATGAATCAATTATTTTCCTTCACAAAAAACAAAAATCCTACACAATTATAGAAGAAAGTGACTGCTGTGGTACTCAAATATGAATACACCCAGAACTGAGCACTTAATGCCAAATTAAGTTTAAAGACAAACCCTCTATTTGAGACCTAGAAAACACACTGATGGTGTTTTAATGACATTCTTTTTTCATAGTTTGATATTTATAATAATGGTACCATGCTGTGTACTTGTGTGACCAAAGCAACACTCTACAATGGATTTCTTTTTAATTGAATTTATTTCAAATCAGGCTACCTTGAACTTCCCTGTAATGAAATGGCACATAATGTTTATCATTCATTCATTTGTAGACACAAGGTAGCTAGTTAGTTATTTGAACAATCGTACAGACAACTCACTATGGAGTAACTGAGCTCAGCATTTGTTTTTTGTTTTTTTTGTTTAATTTGAACAACAAATAATGTATCACGAAAAAGAAAGTAACATTAAAAGTTCTCCATATTGCTTTTTCCTATGCATCTTTAGTTAAGAGCAAAGTCACAATTCTGTATGTGTAGTCACTTATTACCCAGCAGTATATAAACCCAGTGGATGATATTTAAGAGCACAAAAATGCACACAGATGAAAATACATACAGTCTTTCTATATGTGAAATGCATTTAATAGAAAAACATTGCATGTACTGAATGTAAAAATAAATATTTAAAAACATTTTATTAAAATAGGAAGTATATTTTTGTTGAACCACAGTTTTGATGGCAAAATCATATGCGAGTAATGTATTAATGCATCCTATTCCACGTGTAGTCCCCATCTGCTGTTCTGATATGCACCACTCCTCTAGATGTTGAAGTGTGGTTGTGGAGATCTGTGCTTGTTTAACAGGTTGAGGTCAGGGCTCAGTAGCAGGCCACACAGGCAGGTTGTATCTTCATAGTGCTTGCTTTGTGCTCAGGGAAGTACCATGGGATGAGCCATAGACATAGATGAATAGCCATCACAGTGTAATTTTAGCTAAAAGATTATTTAGAAGGCATAGGGTTTTTTGGGACAGGGAAGACTAATCTCTTAGTAAGTGTGAATTCTGGCTGTGGCATCTGTTTCCTAGTTCCAGTTGTGTCAGCCTTCTTGCTCACCTCTTTGTTGACTTCAGTTAGGATAGCCAGCAGATCAATGCCACTGCGTTCAAAAAATAAAAAGAGAACATCTATAAGTCCACAAATCAGCTAATATTTTTTAATCAACGTTTTTTAACTTCTATAATATATCTGTAGATAAACGACAACCTTCGTTTACTAGCAATAAAATGACGTCACAAGATTTACAAGCGTCACATCGTATATGATATCATTTCATAACAGAAACCACCTTCAGCCTGAAAGTGAAAGTATGCAGGGCATCCAAAAGTTCATGAAACACTGGTTGTCTACTTAGAAGTGTATATGGATGGATGTGAACATGAGTCAAGACACAGAAAAAAAACAAATGTTATTGTATAACATTTGTTTCAAATGTTAAACTGATACCAGAAGTAAATGATATTTCACAACCCACTACATTTCTTGTTATACTGCTGATTGGACTATGGACTGGACCATGGATTGGACTTTGGAGCCACTGAATTCATATCCGATGAAAATATAACAAGCAAGTGATAAGCTACATAGAACAACTGTCAAATGCTTACCATGGTACAAGTTTGGTCAGGTGCTCACACAGTGACTGTATGAACCAGGTTCCTTTACTTTTCTCTCTGAATGAGACAAAGCCTGGGACTGTCGCCATGGCCACTAGATAGTCAGCCCTTTCAGCTATAGACTCTCGGGGCACTTGGGCATCGGTAAAGAGGTCACAACCCATGTTTGAGTTGTTGTTAGAATCATCAGATTCTAACAACGAGGCCGGCTTCTGCTCTTGAGTCCCCCGACAGGCCTGGATGAAGAAGAGTTTGGGCTTGTATAGTAGGGACTTGCAATTATTGCCATCCAGCTTGCCCAGCAGATCCGTTAGTGAGACTCTCTCTCCATCCACTCCAAACAGACCGCCATCATAGCCATGGCTCAGAATACAGCACACCACACAGTTGGCCTGAGTGTGATCTCGCTTGCACAGAACATCCAACGCAGCCTTCATGTTGCTGCTGCTGCAGTTTTCCATTACCACAGTTTCAAACCCCAGCCACTGGAACACCTCAACTAAACTCTCTGCACATACAAAAACATATACATTTACAAATATAATCATTTTGAACCAAGACTACTCAATTACAGCATATATACTGTGTCTTTTGTACTGTATCTAACATTATATAATACATATATGTCTAAGTTTGTATGCATTGAACTTAGACACTTACGCTCATCTACTTCTGATCCGTGTCTATCTTTCAAATCTCGACAATTTGAGAAATCATAGTTGTTGATGATCAGGGCGACTCCTCTCCAATCTCCACTCATGTCATACTGCTCCAGCTTCTATCACACAAGTATAGCAAAAGTGGTTATTCCAGCAGTCGGCTGATAAGTACTCCAAATCTTTACGATTACTAAATTAGAGAGGGTTACCAGTGTGTTTGCGTTAGGCTCAGAAAAGATCGGATTCTTATCACCTTGGCCAGACAGATTCAAGTAATGAGCCGGTCCCTCTATGGTCCTGCCTGGAGGCCATATTACAGATCACACAGAGATAACTGAGCATGGATAGAAGATAATACACAACATGTAGCGAATCTTACCACTAATCTACCAGTGTAAAATAGCAGGAACAACAACATACAGTTTTACCACAAATCATTTTAGGTATTCATCTTACTTGTAAAAGTGGTCACTGAGGTATGCATCTGGGAAACGGACAAAACAGCACAACTGTTAATATTCAAAAATGTACTGTAGATAAATGAAAGACAAATGGTGTGTAAACTAACCTCCACACGCTTATTCTGGCTAAAATACGCAGGGGGCAGCAGCTCTTCAGGATAAACCAAATATAAAATTAGAATCTTATTAGTATTAAATAAAGCTGAGCAACACGGTATAATACTGCAGAACTTATTCTCAATTCTACCTTGGCTGGATTTACCACATGTAGGATCCTCAGGCTAATGACCGTGAAATAAAACAAGATACAATGAAAAGCACAGAAATAGGAGATAAATAAAGTTGTCACATAGTCAAAAGATGGTTTTTAACAGTTAACTTGGCCTGTAAAAAAAAAAACAACAACAACAACATATAACTTGTGATGTGAGACTAATTATGCCTATTAGCTTATATAATACCGGAACTGGTATGGTGGTTATTGAGAGGTCCTGCAACTTGTCCCTGCATTGCTGTTCTTCAGGAACACCAGCACCTACTAAATGAACAGCCACAAAAACAAGCGTTAGAATTCTTAAGGCAAATTCTTAAAGCACTTACAGTGCAAAAAAACCTTTTTTAATCACTAATGGCAGCTTGGTGGGATTTGAACCTGTGATGTTCTGGTTCTAAGGCTAATGCCTTACCCACTTTCTATTTTTTATAAACAAAAGTTAGAACCTGCCTTAAGATTCTTTCTATAAGAATTTTCTACTTTCTGCACTTTAAATGTGTCACTTGTTTAGTGAAATTTTGCTGAAAAAAATTTACCATTTATTTGCATAGACTTAACAAGTACAATTGTCTTACTTTAAGATTTATAGTCTAATGTTCAATATGATTTTTAAGACTTTGTATCTTTTATGGCAAAAAAACACTTATTTCCTTTCTTAGATTTCAATGAAATGGGTTTATGTGTAATCTGTTTTTGTCTATAACATTTCTTATCTTTTGATACATCATTCATTTCTGGGTAAGGCTTAGATAAACATGCACAAAGCAACACGTTCTCTGAACCCAGCAATTTAACAAACATGATGAAATTACATGGAATAAATGCTATGCAGTAAATCGTGTAAGTGCAGTTGCTTTCTGTAAAGTTGCGACACATTAGCACTGTTACATAAATGTGATTTTTACAGTGTTCAGATAATGCTAGTCATGATAATTGTAGTCATATATTTGTTTGGGTATCAGCTAAAGTACGACATCCAGAAGTCATTATTTACATCATTCGTTATTTGTCATCATTTGTTTATCAGTAGCGGCAAAAATCAGTGCTTAAGGCCCTGATCGGAAGGTCCGGGGTTCAAGCCACCGTATATAGGCCCTTAACCCTCAATGTTCCAAGGGCTTCTGTAACATGTGCTCTGTCCAAAACTTCTGATTCTGTATCTTTTTCTAAATGTTGAGGAAATCACTTTTAGAAAAATGTCAGTCAGTCACTATTTGGACTGCATATATGAATATGCTCTCCAAATAGTGACATAAGACTGACATTTTGCTGAAGTCCTGTTTCTAGCCCCTCAGTTATGAGTAGTTATAAATGAAATTTCATAATCTCTAATATTATTTTTCTGTCTTTTCTTTCCTGTTTCTGTCCATTTTTTACATTTATATTATGTATTCAACAAGGTCATGATTTTAAATACAAGTCACTGTTAAACTCTGACACATTATAGCACCACAGTTTCCATGCAATATGCATTGTTTTGTACAGTCTATAGATATAGTCATGCCTTGTGATTTTCTGTTAGATGATTATATTAGATTTGACAGATGTCATGTACTTTTACTGCAAGAGACGCTAACAAATCTGTGACATGTTGCTGTGGGCTGTTTTGTAAATACATGCAGGATGTAGATCTAATCAAGCTTGTATTCTTATCAAAAGTAGCTGTACTACTGTAGTCTTTTATTCTAATTTATTTTTTGCAATTTACTTCCAACTTTGTATGCTTCATGAGAATTAGTCTACAAGAAAGACTATTTTAGCAGTGATTAATATTGATATGTTGCGATTTTTTTTACTCACCATTTTCCCTTCGATAATCACTTATTATTTTTTTTAACTTGGGGTATACAGGTACAATGTTGGATTCTATAAATCCAAGGTTGTTAGGACCAATGAGGTCTTTCTTTTCCATTTCCAGAAACAACTGAGGCAATGTCTGTAAAATGTCATAATTATTACAAACATTAATATAATATAATTATACACTAATTTATTTAACTGTATTGAGGTCAGTACTGTAAAGAAACAACAACAATATTTTAGTGTTAACATATTGATTGAGATACGATATCATTACAGAGCACCGAGTGTGTGTTTGCACCGGACACTCTCACCACAATCTGCTGTAGTTTATTTTGCTTTAATGTTTCCAACAGCAAAAATTTGATGTTCTTTAGTTCCTCATCTGTGATGTTCTCTGCTAGTTCAAACAGCATCCTCCTAAATGTTAAAGAGATAAGAGATTTTCAGAAATGAGCATTGTTTTCAGAAGGAAAACTGAAAAATACACACACATTAGCTAAAGATGTACAGTAGGAGAAAAATGCTTCTATTAATTAACCGGTGAGCATTACGGAGCAGAGTGCGTGTTATGTGACAAGGCTGCAGCACTGACCTGTACGGTGAGACCTGACTGCTTGAGAATTGTGGCTTTAATTGCAGGTCCCGTAGAAGTTTATTACGTTTAATGATCATCAGCAGCTCAATAAGCAGAGATGGATTATTAAAGGATAGCAGGTCACGTTTCTGAAGCTGAGTAAACAATTCTCTAGCTGTGACCACACTGCTGAGATCTTTCTGGAGTATATCGGTGCATAGGAACACAAGTTCCTGTAACTCTGTTTTGTTCAGTGATTCCTGAACCTGCATCAGAGTCTTCTGGAACTCCAGAGCCTATCAATTAAAAAACAAATTTAAAAAAAGTGTAACATGAAAAGCTTAATTTTAGCTTACCAATACAGCATATGTACACACACACACACACACATATCTATATATATATATATATATATATATATATATATATATATATATATATATATATATATATATATATATATATAAAATATATGACAAAATGACAACTTTGCCCCTAATAGAAACACCTGTGGTCAGTCATGGAGATAGAAGCTTAATAGTTTAGGGTTGTTTTGTAGAGGGGAAAATGGGAGACTTATTTCGAGTGAAAGAAATAATGAACCAACATGGCTACTATCCATATAGTGCCATTCAATTCCATCTGGAATATGGCAAATTGGAACCAACTTCTATATGCAATAAAGCAATAACCAAAAGCCCACGTCCAAGCACAGTACGCATTCTTTAGAGAAAGAACAGACAAAGATACATCAAAATATATTAGAAAATACAATTCCAAATGCCTTAAGGGAATCATTCATTCATTCATCTTCTACCGCTTTATTCGATCTTCCCTCGGGTCATGGGAGAACCTGGGGAAAAACCCCCTGAGACCCCCTGGGAGAACATGCAAACTCCACACACACACACATGACTGAGATGGGAATCAAACCCGGACCCTGACGGTGTGAGGCGAACGTGCTAACCACTAAGCCACTGTGCCCCCCTTAAGGGAATCAAAATAAACTATTTATGTATTTTAAAAATACTAAAAAAAAATAATTTTACAAGGGAGCATCTTCACAAATCTTCTACCAATTGGCCAATTTGATCTATGCCTTCATTACAGTGATTTGATTGTGATTTACCAATGCTTGTATAGTAACAGTGTTTCTCTGGCCGCGTCATGCAACAAATTTGACATATGAGTTATGAGTTAACAGATCAAATATGTACATACTTATCCATGTGATCTACAAGCTGAAGGATAATTTAAAACAAACAGTTTTTTAATAGTTTGCGAATGACAAACTGACAAACTTGAGAATGACTCATAATTGTATTCTAATCAAGTTACTTGTTTGGTAATGAAGGGCTTATTGACTTAATGACAAACAAATCATTCATAAGAAAACATCTGATGACACTGGTATTCATAGCAACTAGTTTCTATATTATTATGATGTTAGACAGGCTTCTTCCACATTAATCGAATTTCAGTTCTAATCTCAACATGTCTGGGCAAACTACTGAGCGGGGACCAATCAGAGGCTGTGTTTTACGACTCATTTACATTTGCGTCATTTAGACGACACCTTTATCCAGAGTGACTCATACCTGAGAAATTGAGAATTAAGGGCCTTGCTCAAGGGCCCACTAGTGGCAGATTGATGGTGATGGGATTTGAACCTACTATCTCACGTCTGGGGTCAATGCCTTAACCACTGAGTGACAAAAAGTATTTTCATACAAAATATGAAGCCATTTTCACCAAGTCTAGCAAATACACTTGACCAAATCCTATTGTCTATTTGAAATATGTATTCATTCATTCATTCATCTTCTACCGCTTTATCCGATCTTCCCTCGGGTCACGGGGAGTCTGTGCCTATCTCAGGCGTCTATGGGCATTAAGGCAGGATACACCCTGGATGGAATGCCAACCCATCGCAGGGCACACACACACACTAGGGACAATTTTCCAAGGTGCCAATCAAGAAAAAACACCCTGAGGCATGGGGAGAACACACACATGGCCGAGACGGGAATCGAATCCTGGTGGTGTGGGGCGAACGTGCTAACCACTACGCCACCGTGCCCCTATGAAACACGTATTACACACACACACACACACACACTTCCCCAATGATACTAAAACTCCGGAATAAACGTCGTCATCATGTCTGAAAAAAATATTCAACTCGAAGATCACTTGGAAAGCTTTTACATGAGGCAGTGCAAAGTATTTTAGCTGAATGTTTAATATTTGTCACTTGCAGTGTCTCAAAGTATTTTACGCTGAATGTTTAATACCAGTGTCACTTGCACGGGTCTCAAGTTGTTTACTAGTTACCAGGGGTATTGCCCGTGGGCACCAGGTAGCCCCCAAGACCACAAGAGCACATGAGCTCTCAGCTCTCAGGCTTGCTATAAAAAGTGCAAACTCATCAGTGAGATGCGTCTATAATGTAAAATGTAGTTAATTCGTTGTTGATAGTCACTGTCAAGTGTATTTACATAGATAAATGAGTATCATTAATAATAATAATAATAATAATAATATATAACTAAAGGTAAATTTGTTATTTCAGAGGAGTATTTCAAACTGGTAGCCCTTTATATGACTCGGTGTCCATGTAGTAGCTCTCAGTTACAAAAAGGTTGGTGATCCCTGATCTATACAGTACACGCAAATACACACACACACGGAAGGGGGGTGGCGGTTGATATCAAACTTTTACGTAATTTTACTCGTAGAACTTGTTGAACGCTTACCACCGTCTGACGGCATAACAATGCCTAACCACGAAACTTTGGTATACACAAAGTCTAAATAAAACTAATAATAAAACTTTGGTAATGTGCGAGGAAAGTGGACAACATACAAGTCAGTCCGGTAATTCCGAATATTGGAGTCGCTCGTTTGAACGACAAATAAGAATGACTTGTTTTTTTAGTGCCTTGATCACCAGAAAGTTAACTTTTTCTTTTTTTATAATCTGAAATTGCTAGTTATATTTTAAAAACACGGATCGGGATTTCCCCAAACTTACCTTGTCTTCCATGGTGGAGGAGGTCTCTCTCTCTCTCTGTGCTCGGCTATCCATAATCAAAAGCACACGCCTCGGGATTCCTCCATGTTTTTAACCTGCTGTCGCGAAAAGAGTTTTTTTTAATAATTCAGTCGGAAAATAATGAGTCATTCACTCACTAGGGAGCACTTTTGGTTTCTCTTTCCGTTAAAAAAGAAATAGAAAGACAGGGAAAAAAGTAGGTGGTGTTAAGGACAAGAGTGGGAGGGGCTGTGGTTGTGTGGGGGCGGGGTTACGTGCATTCACGATATTGGGCATATCATAGTACACACGTGATTTAATTATTATTTCACTTATTACATATATAATGAAAGTAATCAACTCTCAGTATAGCGCAAACCATAGTATACACTTCTGATTTAATTGTTATTTCATTTATTACATACAAAATGAAAACTCAACTAACACAATGTTAGTTTCATGTATCGGACTACAGAGAAAAATGCGAAAATAAACACGTTTTTATTGATTCTGTGAGGCCTAATGGAAACCAAAACAACAAAAGAGGAACAAAAAATATAATGGTACATTTAATGGTAACAATCTGTCTTTAGGTTACAAGTACGAAACAATCCCTTAAGGGTATAGTGTTGTGCCTTTCTTTCTGAAAATGTAGAATTGCTTATTATTTTACACTATAACAATCTCAGTGTTTTGTGTGTGTATATGTGCACCCACTGTATATGTGTAGTTTATGTATACCTCAAAGTGTGTGCTTAATGTCTTTGTTTGTACAGTATAGTGTATATCTAATGTGTTGTTAATAATCAAATAATATTACGTGACAGATCTGTGAATGATTCTGCCTGAGGAATCACACTATGTTCCATATACTAACAAAGGCATAACAGGAAACCAGGACTATATTTTTATCATATGGGCTTGTGATAATTATAATAAAGTGTTTGATCACAAAGAGCTGTTTGGCTCCATTAAGAAGGACAATATTTATGAAAAATTGTGAGATGTCTGTGAGAATTCCCAGTTCTCCTGGGTGTCTGAACTTCTGCACTATTCCATTACTAGGGTAAGCCATTCTTTGTGAAGATAACAGTTTGAATCTATTTACAGAGGCTCAGTGAACGGCAGAATATGGAAGCCACCATATTGTTGATATGACTGTGTCAAAAAATGGGGAAGGATGTACATAATTCTGTACATGATGTACATCCTACCCCATATTGTGACACTGTCATATCTTAAGCTATTACAACAATATGGGGTCTTTCAGGACTGCAGGAGATTAAAGAATGTGTTCTGCCATTCAAAGATACTCTACATTTTTTTACTCGATGTGGGATTTGTATTTTAATATATGAATATACCACAAAAATACATGTCTATAATAATGGTAATATTTCTGTTGTAAGTTAGTTTATATATATATATTATATATATATATATATATATATATATATATATATATATATAAATAATGAAGATTAGGTAGAGAAAAAGTTAATTAAATTTGAATAATGACCATATTTCATTACAAAAAAAAACATATAGGACTGAGAAAACAAAAATAAATTCTGTGAACAGGTGAGAGTTACTGTGCAAATCAATAGCTAGAACCCGGGTATAAAAAATGAAGGATGTTAGCTTGTCGAAATGTATACAATTTAGGTGGCTGTGTCATCATTAATGAAACTGAAATAAAATGACTGGGAAAAGGTTGTTGGCCTAAAGTTTGCTAACCAACAATAAGTCCAATAAGTCCACATTAGGCACTTTGGGCTTTGTTAACCCATACTTTGTTAACCTCTGCTTACGAGTGTACCAGTATACGGGTAATTCAGTTTATGAGTCATGATTTGTAAAAAAAAAGTTTGCATCGGATTACGAGCAAAATCTCAGGTTGTAAGCAATATGAATTTGACGGGAAATATGTTCACACAGTCAGTCAGTTCCTTTGTTGAGTTCATAGCGAGAGCATTGTCTTAGAATTGTCTCTAACACTGTCTGTTTCGTTACTATTCATTACTGAACAGTACTGCATACACTGTACTGTACTAACTTTATCATAGTGCATCTTGTGTATCACATTCTTACAGTGCTGCATTATTATTATTAAAAACTTTAAGTATGCCACTCTTCTCAACGGTAAAGTACCCAGTGAAGAACGCTTTCCTCTTTTAGATATTAAGGCACAATTATGAAATGCTATTATTAAATAATATTAGTGCATATTAATTGTATTATCATTTTAAACGTAATATTTTTGCTCGTCTGGAACAGATTATCTGAATTTCTATTATTTCTTACGGGGAAATTTGTTCCAGCATACGAGCATTTCCGTGAATGAGTGACATTCCTGAGCACATTAAACTCGTAAACCGAGGTACCGCTGTATATGCCTTCAGCTTGCCCATTAAGTGCCAGTGTTTCCTGGAATTAGCTTGGTATACAACACTCAAATAAAACTGAAACCAAAGGTTAAAATCTGAGGTGCAAATTATTTTATTAAACATTTTTCCATGGGTAAAAATATTTGTAATCTTTCACTGATCCAAGATGTGAAATTTTCTTTGACGTTTCTTTGATAAACTGTGCATGCTGTGTGGTCCATCCTGTTGCACCTGAATTTGAAACCAGGCCCGAGTAAACTCCTTTGACTTGGAAAAATTATTCTGTGATTCTTGCACAAAAGACTCTAGAGGGAGCAGACAAAACCAGTTTCACGTGACTGAAAAAAAAAGCCAAGATAATAAACATGATAATCACAATACTTTTGCATTGCTTTTGAAAATGAAACAAGACTGTTTTGCTATTTGTTATTTTGCATATGTGCAGCTATGTAGACAGGTATAAAGCCATATTTATTTAAATATAATTAATCTGTAAACATACATACGGTAAGTTGTAGTCTTTAATATCAATTAATATCAGACTTGAAACTGTGGAAAAGAGTTTCATAAAAAGTTTTACATTTGTTTCTGATGCATTTTTGATGCTTGTACACCAGATCATTCTTAAAGCTGGAATTACACTTTAAATTCATTCCTAACCCTAAACACCCTTTTCCCACTCCATGGAGCTTTCAGCCTGTCTGCTCAAAACATGTGGTCTCATGTTTTCTACCCCTGTGCTTACACCTTCCTTCCACACTGTAGAATACAGCTGAGCCTCACCTTCATTTCAATCCACACATCAATCTTATTATGCCCTCAATGTTTTATTTTGCTTTTTGTATTTTATTTTTTATTGTTGTTCCTATTCTTCATCATATCCCTCTTATTATTATTATTATTATTATTATTATTATTATTATTATTATTATATTTTTTATTATTATTTCTACTATTAGACACATGTTACATAGGTGAGATTCTGGAATATTAAAGCTGTATTAATTTATTTCATTTTATTTAACACTCACTGGAAGATTTAGAACAAATATAGTTCTTCAGCAGTTCGCAAATCACAGTATTGCATATTAAGGACTGCCTGAACTCTGTGGTAAAAGAAAAGATCATGCTCAATTATGATGGCTATGGACTATAATGGTATGAGAATGCATACGAACAGTTATAGCATAGGTATATATACCTATTATAACATTTCCCCGAAGCTACTTAAGTAAAGCCAGTAAAGCCCTGATCTCCCTGGGACTCTTTCCCTTCGAGGAATACAAAATAAAATTACATCTAACTCTCACATAATCAGGCTCCAGAGAAACAAAACAGAAATGTATCAAACGTGAGAAAAAAATATTCCTGAAGATGTTTCTGTTTGTTTTCACACAATATATCCAAATCTGTGAACTTGATCATGTTCTATCACTCGCCCTTTAAACTTACTGTCCGCGGAAAGAGAGCGCGCAACCGTGAGACGCCTCTCGGTCTGCGTGACGAGTCTCCTCCCGAGCCCATGGTTTCGGGACCGGATGCAGTCCACATAGAGATCCCAGAAGACTTGTGCCAGATCCCAGAAAAGAGCGCCGTGCTTCCGGTTGTCTGAGGACTTCAGAAACACCATGAGGTCCCAGAAGTCGGGCACCGTGTGCGCGATTCGCGGCGTGCGCATCTCCAGCAGGAGCGCTGAAGCACTTTCCCAGCAGCGCGGGTCCGCGCGGCTCAGCGTCAACGGGTCCACGTGACCCAGGCTCTGGCCCTGCGCGGAAAGCGCGTTCACCAGCGCGAGCAGCAACATGGCCAGACGCGCGCGCGTGACTACGTCATCCATCATCTGCGAGGGTCAGATATCAGTCGTAAAAGCTGATCAACAATCACAAGTGGCCACTTTTTATTTTAATAAACAAATGAACAGATTACTTTTAAACGAATCAAAAACAAGTTTGCAGTGTATTATGTATCGTTTGCACTCTGGGTATGTTAATCAAAGCGATCCGTCAAATGTTCTCCAAATTACATATATTTATTTATTTATCTGTGAGAAGTCTGATATAAACCCAGGAAAACGACAGAACGCATTTTTTAAATTACATTTAAACCAATAATAGTAACTACATTGATTTTCATTGATTTTTGTATGAATGGACATTGAATTATTCAGATTTTCTATTGCATTATTTTTCTATTCATCTATTGCATTCTATTTTCTATTGCTAAATACTTCTAGAAGTATATATATATATATATATATATATATATATATATATATATATATATATATATATATATATATATATATATATATATATATACATACATACATACAACACATACATACAAGCATAAAGCAGAAGATTCGCTTACCTTTGAGCTGTCACTGTTGACTGACAGGATGTGTTTGTGAAGCACCGTTACAAGCCCAGCTTCATTAAGGGGTGGTCACAGTGTTAAAAACGGATCCACTCAAGCTGATGGAAAAACACACCAAAATGATTGTGCTTCAGATCATGCTTTAGCCTAGAAGTGTCTAAATAAAATGATTAATTATAGTTATATATATATATATATATATATATATATATTATTTATATTATATAATTTTCATTAGTCGTATATGTGAATTAATTTGTGGTTAGAGATTTTGCAATGTAAGTTGCATGAGGACAGCACTTTTTCACAGACTGAGGTTTCGACTCTTCTTTCGGCGGATTTCTTTATTGCACCTTCCCAAATTGTGCAAAACCTATAAGTACGCCAATGGGTTTTTTTTGCCACAACCTTTACGTCGATCAAAATATTTAAGCAACGTAACTCCGATTAACTTCGCCGTCTTCACAAGAAGGTTTTCACAAGAGCATCCTAAAGACTTTCTTTAAAGTCAGAAATATGTGTAAAACGATTCCTCATGCTCATTACCGCGCAGAACATAACACTGCCTTCGGATGCTTGCACAGCAGGAACTATACATGATAGGAGCGTCACTTTACGCGCTTCCATGTCTTTCTGAAACGCACATATATTTGGAACGTTATCAGTCTGGATTTATCAGTTGCTCCATATAGCAAACTTGTCGGTTTCCAATTACCTTTAAAAAGAAAAAAAAAGTAGAAAAAAAACATTCATTCTTCACGACCAGCTTAGTCGCGTAAATGCGTATTAAATTGTGCGTGAAAATGTCCTTCTCTAAATTTAGCCAAATTTAAACATATCCGTGCTGTCTCCAAGTATTTTACCACTGTCTTTCATATTGCATTGGACAGGTCAGGTTAACGCAAAAATTAAAAGCCCCACAAAGGGTTGCCAGGTAATGTATATGTTGACTTTGTGCTTACAGACCACCAAATCTCGAGTGGGATACTTGGTGTCAATTTGGCTTTAATAGTTCATTACAATGCAAAAGCATTTACTGCGACTAAACAGCTGTATTGTATACACTTTGTATTTTTTGGCCTAGATCTAGACAAAGTGCAGCGCAGTGTACTAGGTCAAGGGCGGTCTAGGGTGATATATTGTTTGTCGGTGGGGCTAGAAGGTATTGCATGAATATAGGACTCATTTCTCTAAACTACGCAGAGTCCGCACACTTGAATGCGTGTGAGAGCGCAGACTCCCCGCCCGCGTCCCGCAGAGTGAGGCAGTAAGTGCGCAATTAAGAGCAGGGGGAAGGTAGTAGGTAGTAAAAGCACCCCCTCCGGCTCGCGCACTCTTTTATTTATTTATTTATTTGTGCAGTGCACGGGTGGGTGCGTGTGTGCGTCGCGCTCATGCTTTTAGCAAAATGCCACGTGAATGAGTGGTGGATGCGTAATTATTGCCTAACGACGGGAGCGCACGCGTAGGACTAGAAAAGCCTCTCAATGGCCTATAAATGTGCATTAGAAGTCATTTTACCTTGTGTGTACAAATCAACCCCTCCCCTTTACAAATGTCTGAATAGGATGCAACATTGGATTTTTCATTCATTCCGGTTGAGAGGAAAGGATAAGTTCAGAGTTATTACGGGAAAGATGACGTGTGGGGGAATGACTATATTTACTATAAACTCTCTCTCTCTCTCTCTCTCTCTCTCTCTCTCTCTCTATATATATATATATATATATATATATATATATATATATATATATATATACATCCACAGAGGATCTGTGTTTATTTCTCCAAGATGGAACAACCTACCAGCCCAGTTCCTTCCAAAACGTGTGTGCAAGTGTACCTAGAACCTTGCTGCTGTTTTGAAGGCAAAGGGTTTAAAGCATTCTTTGTTTACAGTATTATTATATATATATTATATATATATATATATATATATATATATATATATATATATATATATATATATATATATATATATATATATATATATATATATATATATATATATATATATATATATATATATATATATACTTATATATATATATATATATATATACACGTGTATGCACACACTCCTATACATGTGTGTGTGTGTGTATTTAAATGTGGAATTTGGGTTTATATTAGGGAGATAACTGTACACCAGCTTCATGGTTCTCTACATTCAGTATCTCTACTTTTCGGAAGAAAAAATGCAAAAAAAAAAAATGGAACCATTTCATTAAAACTGTTACATTGGTTAGATCCTATTTTGGTAATACAGATTACAAATTATACCCCCCCACACACACACAGGAATATGACTTCTAAGGCACATAGGAGTTGAGAGGCTTTTCTAGTCTGATGTGGTCCGGTAGTTATTATGCATCCATCACGCTTTCACATGTCATTTACATAGGACAGGGAGGCATGTGTGGTTACATGGATGTGCGTGCCACATGCAGAATAATAGTTTTAATAATAGAACAATCCTTCCACCTTGTACACAAATGTCTTATAAGAGGTATATACTTACAGTATACAGTCTTACAGTGTAGTATTTCTTCAGGTACAAATATTTGCCGTAAAATAATTGGTATGGATTTTCTGAATAAAATGAAAAAAAGATACTGTAACATATCTGGACCATGCCTTATAGGACTACGGTTCCCAGAAGCCACTGGGACAGACTCCTCTCGGTTTCCTACAGAAGGACTATATATTCTGGAACACATTCTGTCTCTCACACACACGCACTGATTATTGACGTGCATATATTTACATTTACAGCCCTTATCCAGAGCGACTTACATCTTATAACTCTGAGGGTTAGGGGTCTTGCTCAATATCCCACTAATAGCAAACTGGTGATGATGGGATTTGAACCTTTGATTTGATCCGATCTTCTGGTCCAAAGGCCAATTAACCACTGAGCTACCACCTCCCCCATACTGTTTGGTCTTGTTTTGTCTCTTCCTGCACAGGTTCCACAGGTTTTCCACAGGTTATTGGTAAACAGTCTATGTAAAGTTAGACTATGAGTGAAATGACTAGGATGTGAAATGTAAAATGGTCTGCTATTTTATAGAAGCTAGTAGGTTTTTGGTTAAAATAGATGCATGGGTCCATCGATCCTGACTGACTCCAGCTGAAGAGAAGCTGCTCATTTATAGGTCATGCTTCATCAGTGATATGTTCTTTAGTTAAATGAGCCAGAAAGTTCTTTTTTAAGTTATACACAAAAATAGGTCTCATCAGGGGTAATGCTGTTTTGTTTAAGGGCGATCATTTACCCAATTGAAATGTACAACTTTAGCCTAACTACATTTATAGGGTGTTTCTACAGCCATTTCTGTCTCAGACTTACATTTACAGTATTTGACAGACACGTGTTTATATATATATATATATATATATACACACGTGTATGCACACACTCCTATACATGTGTGTGTGTGTGTATTTAAATGTGGAATTTGGGTTTATATTAGGGAGATAACTGTACACCAGCTTCATGGTTCTCTACATTCAGTATCTCTACTTTTCGGAAGAAAAAATGCAAAAAAAAAAAATGGAACCATTTCATTAAAACTGTTACATTGGTTAGATCCTATTTTGGTAATACAGATTCAAATTATACCCCCCCACACACAGGGGTAATGCTGTTTTGTTTAAGGGCGATCATTTACCATTGATGTACAACTTTAGCCCCATTTATAGGGTGTTTCTACAGCCATTTCTGTTTACATTTACAGTATTTGACAGACACGTGTTTATATATATATATATATATATACACACGTGTATGCACACACTCCATATACATGTGTGTGTGTGTGTATTTAAATGTGGAATTTGGGTTTATATTAGGGAGATAACTGTACACCAGCTTCATGGTTCTCTACATTCAGTATCTCTACTTTTCGGAAGAAAAAATGCAAAAAAAAAAAATGGAACCATTTCATTAAAACTGTTACATTGGTTAGATCCTATTTTGGTAATACAGATTACAAATTATACCCCCCCACACACAGGGGTAATGCTGTTTTGTTTAAGGGCGATCATTTACCCAATTGAAATGTACAACTTTAGCCTAACTACATTTATAGGGTGTTTCTACAGCCATTTCTGTCTCAGACTTACATTTACAGTATTTGACAGACACCCTTATCCAGAGCGACGTACAATTGATCAATTGAGGCTAGGGGCTTTAAGGGTCTTGCTCAAGCGCCCACTAGTGGTAGCTTGGTGGTGGTGGGGTTTGAACCTGTGATCTTCCGGTCAGACAGAGGCCAACACCTGAACCACTGAGCTCCAAACATCCTTGGTGTCTGGATGCATTTACACAGTATATATATATATATATATATATATATATATATATATATATATATATATATATATATATATATATATATATATATATATATATATATATATATATATATATATTTTTTTTTTTTTTTTTTTTTTAAATGCAGTACAAAGGAAAAGCACTTTAGGAGAAAAATAAATAGAAAAACATGCCTTCAAATTTAAAACATTGAAAGTTTATTGATTATAATCTTTTTTTATTACTATTACTTGAGTGGATGTCTGTACATGTACTGTGAGTAAAGGTGGCAAGTGTTTATGTCTCCTGCTCACAACAGAGTTGCCAGTAATTAATGAAAAATAAAGCATTACATTTTTATAAAGTTATAGAGATATTAAAACCTTACCTACAACATCAGACAAGGAATTAATTCCCACATTTATTCCCAAAACTCAACACAATACATTCACTCTCATAAAATTAAAATACATTCATTCAATACCCACATGAATTCTGCCAACTGTCCTGCTGTAGTATGAAGTGAAACAATATATTCAATAGTTTGGATAATTATAAAAGAAGAAGAAGAAAAAGATGCCCTTACAGGCAATCTTGGTGTTATGTCATTGAGTTTATTTAGTTGAGGTTGTGCAATATTTTTATTTATTTTTTTTTTGCATAGTAAATAAAAGTTAGATGTTTGGTTGCTGACATGCACATGTATCCTTCTGTAGCATACGTTTCTTATTGGGTCAGGGAGTGTTTTACATAGTAAGAAGTCAACTATTCTGAATGCATGCAGCAAAGCAATTGCCCCTTACAGGCTTAGCAGATAGAGCTAAATGAAGTGCCACGAAATTGAAACGAGACCTTATCCAAGATCAAAATGAAACATGGACGTGTTTGTGTGATTCTGTATTTTTCTGGGATGTGTATGAAGGGTTCCTGTAGGGTACCAAATTGCTTAGCACCAGTAAGTCAACGTGACAGAATTTGCAGTGTAAATATGAAGTTGTTTATACCAACCAAACTGGTTCAGAATGAGGACAAATCGATGAAAACATCTTCATTACTACACGGCAAGTCACTTTGTGACTTACTGTTACATGTTACCTCTCCGAAAAAGATCGATATACTAAAATGTCTGCGATTGTATTTTCTGTTAATTTGGAAGCCTTTAATCCTACATAATAGATAAAGTGTTCTCGATTAGACACCTCAAAGTCTGAAAATGTTTCTTTGGCTTTAAGACCAAACGGCAAGCGCTCCCCTTTTTTTGGCTTATCCAGATTGATTTCTTCATTAATCCCTGACCAGATCCGAATTTTTATACAACATATCTCGAGTTGATTTAAACCTACATATATTTGTGTTTAAGTTGTGGTTGTAGGACTGTTTCAAACTATGCCTGCATCAAAAGCAAAGCATAATTCTTAAAGAGTCAGTGTAAAATGATTGTACAGATCAGCACCGTATCTTGATCTCTGCCCGTGCAGCAGTAGAGTCTATTATCTATAATCTACTTCCTGTCTCTTTGTGATATGTGTAATATGTTAAGGCCTATATGCAGCTTGGTTCAACTCGACGTAATAAACCACTGAGGACTTGCAGTCTGTCGTGATTTACATGTATCCCAGAGTAAATTCGGTTCAGTGAGCAGAACTCACCCTTTCACACCGATGTAGTACCAAAGCAATGGCCTATTTACCTCCTTATATGCGTGAAAGGGCATTTTCTTATTTCCCTTTCAGAGGGATTACTGCTCTTTTCTGTCAAGTATCGATAAGCATAGGTAGCCATGCAGCCCTTTGGCCAGGATGTCAGAGTAGCTGGTTCTCTGTGGTGTGATGAGGTGATGCGCGTGCGTTTGTGAAAGAAGAGGCATGAATAATAAAATCGTCTCGATGATCTTGGGATTTGAAACAGTGTAGGGCTGAGAAGCTGCAGTTCTACATAGCTAGGTGATTTGTTATCTACTGCATACCATTTTCTTTTGTTTTATATTATACTTTATAACTCAGGAAGAGCAGCAAAAGATTGTAGTTCAGCGATAGATTACTTAAGAAGCTTCGGAGGATCATCGTCCATTCCCTCCACTAGATGGCGGCTGCGTTCGGGTCATACCTTCGCTTTTTGACGTTTCTTGTAAATTGAGAGAAAAAGACACAAAACATTTGAGTTAGATATACAATAATGTTAAAACTCGGTGTTTAACACGAAAAGGCCATTGTTCGGTTCTTGATCCACTTTGCTTTTTACAGCTACACACAAGCCATACATCTAGACCTGTTTTGGGGACCAAATCATGCAGTTGAAGTTGTGTATGTTGAAGCATGCACAGTGAATGTCAGTGAATAGGTGGACTGAAATGAACAGGTTTTTTTTTTTTCTTTTTTTCTCCAAACACACATGGAATCCTGGCATGCTAGAACTGGCACTGAGATTAATGCAAATATCACATGACTAACGTTTGTAGAAATGCTGTGCTATAGTCCTCTGAAAAAAAGTAATATACACTAAAACATATTACAATATTTTCCAATAGGCGTATTGTCATAACATCAAAAAAGCTGATGAGATAGGAAGGAGAAAGTCATTCATACGGAAGTTGTTTGGGCCCATGCATCTAAGAGATGTCTAAAATAATATGACATGATGATAAATGTGCAGTTTTTTTTTTGGTATTTCATTAAGAAAAAAAGAAAAATTGACACGGCATGCCATATTTTCTGAGGTCGGCCATACCAGGTCTTTGCAGTTATATAGGCACGCATCATTAATGAGTCTCTAGCTAAAGCTCAGAATGAAATGCTCAGTGAACCTCAAAACAAACACTGATGCAGTTCAGTGGCGAATGACAATGGACAGTTCAGCCATAATCAAATATGATTTAATTAATCATATGATTACTAAAACGTCATGTGCCACAGTATTAACGCTACCCATGCCAAGAAGTTGGTATCAAATACAAGCCTGTATTTAAACATCAGTGCCCGGATAGCGTAGCTTTTGTGGATTTATATATTTAGCATGCATGTCAAGCTTTTATTCACACATATCCAGTACATTTGAGGTTCTGCCATAGTTTAAAAATTCCACCTCTCCCAATACGCAAATAAGAATATTTACATGAAATGGCTGTAACATAGATTACATTTTTTTTGTTTTTGTCTATAGCAGAAGCCCAATGCCAGGCGTGTGTACGACATACTGATGTAGTAGGCTGCAAGATAAACACAAGCAGGCCAGTCCTTACTTAAAGCCCCAGCCTGTCCCTCCCAGCACTATGGCTGCCACCAGGATGGCTCCAGCGATGGAGCCAATGATCAGGTTGGTGGCACTAGGTCCTGTCATGGAGGGGCAGCATGGGAAAATATATATTTTTACTTTGACTAAAACTCAAACTATCTAGTTCAAATGTGGTTGCTCAACATTGTTATAAAGAGTTTATGATTGAAATGCTTGTTTCTTCAAGCACGTTAATGTCTACTTCCGCAGAAGTAATTAAACGTAATTCATTCTAGTAACCTTTATTTGCAACTATAGTTACATAGAAAAAGCCTATTATTGAAAGATAAACACAAATAAAATTAATTTGTACACAGTTAGCTGTTTGTGATTTGTCTTTGTGATCACGTTCAGAAATAATAGTAGCTGGTTTTGGAAATGTGACTCCCAGAATACCTATGCAAATCAAGTTTTTACATTTTTTTATGTGAAGCATGCCACAGTTAAAACTGATGATGTCATCACTTAACATTTTATATGCAAGAATGTGTGTACATATATATGTATGTATGTATGTGCAAAGTGCCAGTTTTTGCTGAAAGAATGATAAGTGTTTTGAGAACTATTCTGGATTTGCAAATTAGGTTGGTAAAATATGTAAAAGGGAAGTAGTATGTCAAGCGGGGTGTTATGGTTGAGTGGCTCTACATTGCTGGTTGCAGCAGCGCCCATTTGCCACTTTTTAGCCTTTGAGCAATACCATTACTCCCTAAAAAGTTGTGTCTTTTCATTTAAAACTACTTTGTATAAATGTGTCAATGGAATATGTGCTAATCAGATATGAATGTAAAAACACTGTTCAGTTCACACTTTTTCTTGGAGCAAAAAATAGAGCAAAGCCACTGCAATAGTTCACTTTTGACACTAATAAAGTATTCCAAATTATACCAGTAGCAGAACTTTATACCAGAAACGTACCAAGTTCATGGGGCAAATGAGACACAGTGCAATGAAAAGGCCTTAAGATCTGTCTACTTATATACTGTAGGTATCTAGTTTGCTATGCACATTACACAATAGTCGTCCAGCTTTTTGAGAGGCACACAGGAAGATTCGACCTTACTGACATGAATGCCAGTATCCATGATCTCAAACAACACAAGAAGATGCACAGCAAAGACAAAATGGACAGAATATTTGGAAAGAGGTTACAATCAATCACAGGATACCACACAGACACTCAATCACACCACCATAGTTACAAGCTACATACAAGTTACAAGTTACAAAATACAGCCACGGCACATACTGTACACACAAACACAATCACACACCAGCATAGGCAGGTCACTGCACCGTCACACACAGGGCAGCAGCACCATGGGAAAAAATTGCTTACTCAAGTCCCCACCCAGTTCCTCCAAACAGAACCCCCAGCGCCAGAACAGTCCCTGCTAGAGCCCCTATCAGCCTGTTAGTGGCCACATTTGCTGTGCATGAGAGAGAGGGAGCATCATTACTGACCATGCTGCTGCTCTTCCAAAACTGCTTCATCTGTGAGGACTGCTTAGTGCTCGATATTTACGGGCCATCAACTTATTTTACAAATTAAACTTCCAGGCATGGGTTTAGAATGTCTGACACACAGCTCATTGTTTGTGTGTGTATGTGTATGAATAAGGGTAAAAGAATAATAAAATAACAAACCCCTTGGCTCATCATCATCACTGGAAGGGGGCACTTTAGGAGGGTCGGATATGCTGCAGTCAGTCCCAGCCCATGTCACATCACACGTACACGTCGCCTCATTATTACAAACCTGTCAGCCATGCAGAAATAGTCTATTTTTACTTATTCGGATATTTATACATTATACATTTTTATATTTATGAAAAATATAATATAATATAATAATAGAAGAACTTTGATTTAACGGTCCCAGAACCAACGGTCATGTATATATATATATATATATATATATATATATATATATATATATATATATATATATATATATATATATATATATAAAATATACAGCTGAATATGTATTTCAAGAAGAAGGAGTAGGATAGGGTGATGTGTAAAAGGGGAGGAAGGTGCACACAGGTAGGACTGCATTCTGTGCAGGGTGCAGGAGATGCAACCAGAAAGGAGACTGTAAGGTGGTGGCAGGGCATAGTGTAGCTAAACATCATCGGATAGTGGCCTGTAGGAGGGTTTTGTAGGTGATGTGGATATGGCAAGGAAATGCGTAGGAACTGCATGTGAAGTTGGAAACTAAGGAGAGAGGGAGAGAGAGAGAGACCCTTTCCACTTATTAGCCCATTAAATCAAAGTTTTATGTATTTATCTTTAATTTATATCACTGTGCAAAAAAAAGTTCATGAATCAATCTTGTATAAAATGTTGTACAAAAAGTCTGTCAAACGCATTTTTTGTGATTACAGTGAATTAGATTTGTCATGATGAGTATTTACCCCATGGTTTGAACAGATGCGGTTGTTGGGCCCGGCAGGACAGGCACTCATGTTGAGGAATTGGATGGGCAGACACTTACGGTCAAGGCACATCATGGCCGGCCCACATGGCATCCCGTCTTCTACATAACCCAGATCAGTGTCGTCATCTAATAACACGTGACCGCCACTGAGACGCAAAACAATGGAGCAGATTTAAACATACTATTTATCCAGCACTGCAGAGGGACACGCCTGAATGCCCTCACCTGCATTCAATCAGTCGGCCCTGGTGATTAAAGGATGTTGGTGTGATCTCTCCTTTTATTCTTCCGATGCGGGGCACCGGCCCAACATTAGTGCACAGCAGATACCCACAGAATACGTCGCTGTAAGAGGAGAGAGATATACAAATGACTACAGGATACAGACCAGATCAAAATACTGCTAATGAGGTAAAAATACAATTTCTGCTAATGTGGCAGATTACATCAGCAACGATGGACATCACATCACATCTATATAATAAGAGGGTAAATGTACAGTCACAGAGGGCAATATTCATCTAAGTAAAAAGTCCTCTACTATAGAAAGTTCATATTCAGACCTAGATGTAACAACAGATTTAATCCCTAACCATAAAGCTGCACCAAAAGCACAGAGTGGTCTCCATTATGTGTAGGTTAAGGTATCAGTTCCAGTGCCACCATCTAACAATTCTATACAGTCACAAAATATCATACTGAAATGTATCTACTGTACTGTAAATCCACTTAAAAAGTAGAAAATAACATTTTAGGCCAATACAGATTACAGAGAATAGAAGAACAGAGTAGATGATTGTATTACTCCTTGAAAGGCCACAAAAATGACTGTTTATGCAAAAAAAATACAATTTTGCATTGTTTTAGTGTACAGTATATGTATTACATTATATTTACAATCAAATACATTACAAATATGACCATTAGTCTGCTTAATCAATTTTCCCAAGACTAGATACACTGTGCAATGTGCACTTTAGAAGCCACGTACTGCTTTCCACATTGGATCCATTTATCTCCATCTTCCCCACAGTTTCCTTTCTCGGATCCTTCTGTGTTCAACTTCTCATAACAGAATTTCTCCGACCCCCCAGAGTCTACCCATATATAGGAATCAGACAGAGATAGAGAAAGAATACAGAAGTACTAAGAGACAGTGCTTTTTAAGAAAACAGAAAATTTGGAAAATGTATATTGTATTTTTAAATGGGCTTATCGTGGAGGCAAATATTTAGCTCTATATGTTATTCAAGGGAATTATGGAATGTATTTTCCTCCATCTATGTATGACACTAGCATAACATACAGAACGATAAAATGGACATGTATGAATTGTGTTAAACACATCACTCACTTGGACCCCACACATATTTGCATTGGTTTTCTCTGGTTTTACACTCTCCACTATAGCAGCGTCCCTGTGGGAGGATTCAAAAATATGAAATACTAGTATATGAAATAATAGTATAATTAAAAATACAATACAATAATATTTTTTTAACATCATTTAGTGCATCATACCTGGTCAAGGTGGCATGATGAGCCATCCTGTTTATGGAGGTTAGGAGGACACTGAAGAAAGAAAGACATATAAGGGGATATCAGTGAATGGGTTCTGCCGTCTTAACCAAAGGGGGAAAAGGTGAGCAAGCTATATTAATGGTGGAGGAGAAGATTAGCAATCTGCATTATTTTATTCTCGTTTAAATATTCAGAGTAGTTACCACTTACACCAGGCACTTAAAACCTACAATAAAAGGCTGAATGTGGCATGCTGCTTCTAACCTGCCCGGAGTCTCCTGAGCAGGTTTCTGAAATATCACAGTCATTCACTGCATAGCGACAGCTAAAACCTCTTGGGTAAAACTTTAAGAGAAAGGGGAGGAAGACAGAGAGAGAAAGAGAGAGAATAAAAACGTAAATGGGATTGTCAGCTTAAATGCATCCTATTCATCAAAATGTTCTTTTCAAAATCTGGACAATGACACAGACGGAACAGACAATGGATCCTCCCTAAACAAAGACGAATCAATTGTATGATTGCATGAGGCTGATGATAAACTCGCTCACTAGACAGGTGTTGTTGCAGCAAGGCCCATCACTGCAGTGTGCTCCGTTTGACAAAGAACACTTCTTGCAGCATTCTTTATAGCATTCCTACAATAAAGACGAAAAAAATTTCGAGACATAAATGAACCGCTTCGATTTATAACAGCATGACTGGCAGAAAAATAAATAGTTAATGTATAATATTATATCCATTAAACAATATAATATTAACTTTCACAATATTTTTTTCAGCAAAAATGACAAAGCAATAACTCACTGCTCTTACACCGCAGTCACACTCTTCTCCCACCTCCACATATCCATTCCCACAATCTGTCGGCTCAAACAGCTGCACAGGTGAAAACAGATTACATATTACATCTTCATGCCACGAAGAAGAAGAAATGCAAAACTTTAACCTGAAAACATCTGTTCATTTATTCATAATTGGGAATTTTTATTCTGTCGATCAGAAATCTGATGGTTTAGGGTGATCTGTGGTACCGTCAAGGCCTCACATCTGTGTCTTGTTTTTTTTAAATGAGACAAACATATGTGCTTTGTTCTCTAAATCACATGCTGCCTTGATTGTTACAGACTTCATATAATAAATGTTGTATTTCTATGCTAGCTTAACATCAAAGAAAGTTGAACGCTTTCCAATATAAATTATTTAGACTATCTTTGATGGTGCATCTGTTTTGCGGCACAATGAAGGCTTTTTCTCATTTAACAATTACATCCTATCACGTTCAGCAAGCAAGCAAGAATTGAGCAAGCAAGAAGATATTCAGAGAGGAGAAAAGCAGAGAATTACTCAACTTGATAAGAAGCAAATGTTTCTGGGTGTCATGTTTTCATTCATTCATCGTCAGCTTAATAATGGAACCTATTGAGGATCACTTGGAATAAACCTTTAAATCACATGCCCTTAAATGATCCCTTATGGGGGGAAATTTGCAGTTGCCAATTCACCTACATGCAGGAAGAATCGGAAGAACCCAAAAGAAACATATATGTAACACACATGTAACACATATTACATTTGCTTGATTTTTATTTTTGAAATTAATAAAAATATTGATTAAAAGAAGTGAACTCGAATTAACCCAAGAGCTTTAAGCCTGGAATGACATCACCCTACAAATGCTTTTTCACCCCCACCACACAGTGTTTATATTGTTTATAAGATTAATAATACCCGTAATTTCTCCATTATCCATCACCTGTTTTAAGTGTGTGTGTGTGTGTATATATATATATATATATATATATATATATATATATATATATATATATATATATATATATATAGTGATTAATTGCCATATTTCCATTCTGCGATGTACAAAAAATATTTATTTGATTAAACTCTGCATGCAAATTTACATACATTTCAGCTAGAATAATATTAACAGATGAGAAAATAGCAGGCAGACTAAAGAGCCCTTACCTTGTTAGGTCTGTTGAAGAGGCATGATCCTCCACCTTTCAGAAGGAAGTCCTGATAGTCTGTAATACTACACTTAGAAAATCTTCGTGGGTGTTGCACTCTACAGCAGAGGAGAGCAGGAGTTTGAATGCCAACCCCCAAAAAAAGTTAAATTGTGTAAATGTGAAATCAATAGTCCGAGAGAGATTATTCGCAGTGGACCACATCATTAGCAGGGCTGTTAAAACTGTTAGCGCAATCAGGTTTAGCATGATTTGACATCTCCTTCCTGATGCCAAATATGCTGATTGTCCATGAACCACCTGGTTAAACAATCAAACCCTGTCATCACAGTATACCCACGGGCAATTATGTATTGGGTGGAAAACGGATAAAAACACTTTGTGGCATATCTAAATAATTACGATGCATCTAATAACAACAATGGTGTTAATGACCCCCCTTCCTCTGCCTCCATATCCTGTCATTATAACCCCAGGTGTGAAAATGTTTAAATATGTGTGCAGCAGTAGATTAAACTCTCACCCAGTGTCCTCCATGATGCAACCCACCCATGAGTCAACACAGCCACACTCCTCTGAGACAGAAAGCACATGCAACACACAGTGCAGCACCTTCATATGACAAAGCAACACAATCCACCAAGTACCAAGGTTTTTAATTTTAATATATCCAAGTATGTACATACTATTCTTGCTGGATGTCGGATCCCACTGAATGCCGAGATTCTGGGCCAGACTTTGGGACAACGAGACAGCTACAGTCCATGCAGATCCATACTACACATTACACATGAACATAAAATGGAAATTACATTATAATACTATATTCTAATGTTATATTGTAAACTTTATAATTACACCTGATTCATACAGATATGTTTACTGCACTAAATCTAAAATAACGTATTAAAGAAACGCCAAAACTAGAGTTTTGAATTTATTCATAACTAGAAATCTGTTTTAGTATCTCACCTCGTTAACTCCAACCCCTCGACTGAGAGAGCACATCCCGCCAAAGAAAGCAGCACTGCTCTGACGGTAGTGAAACGTCACATTACTGTAGATACAGAAAATAGACTTAGTCTCTGCTAATTAATGATTACATACAATGAAATGATATGATATGGCTTTGTTATAATACTGCATATAATCTCTATCCATGTGGGACTGGCTTCTTCCAAAATGACAGTGTAGCAATCCTGTAGTTTATAGGTTAAAGTGTCCCAATAATATTGAAATTAATTCTAAGTGCAGTTATGGCTAGACTCTAGATATTGCTGTATAAAGTCCTTGTATTGATAATCCATATCACCTGGCAGTAGATATGGGTGGAAATATTGAGGTGTGCTGAGTGTGAAGGGTTATGTGTGTTGTTTGACGAACTTCTGTGGTTTTCCATGGATACAAAGAGTGCACTAAACTCTGCATGGACAGTAATATACAGCTTCAAATAGCTTATTATAACTGTTAATAGCTTCTATCCATGGCTGCTTTTTTACCCTATAGCTCTCCATTCTGAGTAGTCTTTGGGGGTTTTTGCTATCTTGTGCTTCTGATGTGTGGTTTAATAGCTTTGATTAGGTCATGTAACAGTTCCTGGCCAGCTCCGAGTGCTACGCCGATTCATCATGTCCTGAAATCAGACCTATAATGGTGTGTGATATTTGGTCAGCATATTTAAAAGGCCTGGCTAAGCTGTTTGGACTAATGTCTCCATTAGGGAACATAGCACAAAAGAAAGTATTAGAAAACATGTCCTCTTGAGCACTTGTGCTGAACGACAAAAAGTAATAGCCACTATTATGCACTTTTATGAACCGTATTATTAGCAATATACAATGTGAAGTAGTATAATACTGGGATATGCAAGCATATATTCTAAGAGACTCCAGATGTTTAGCAATGTGCTAGTCAGGCTGAAAATATAATTTCAGCAGGAAGGAAGCAAACAGGTCGAATGATTTAATGGCCATATGTGAGACCACACCACCCTCATGTAGCTTACAATGTAATATAGTAATTATATTATAGGGGAGGGGTAGCTCAGTGATTTAAGGCGCTGGGCTGCTGACCAGAAGATACGGGTTCAAGCCTCCGTATCACCAAGCTCATGCCCTTGCGTTCTTGAGCAAGACCCTTAACCCTCTGTGCTTCAGGGGTGCCATATCATGGATGACCCTGTGCTCTGACCCCAGCACCCAACAACAAGCTGGGATATGCAAAGAAAAGAATTTCACTGTGCGGTAATGTATATGTGACAAATATTATATTCTTATATGCCACTTCCACTAATAAATCTGCTACTTATTATTATTATTATTATTATAAGTCAACCATTGCTAAATCTATGCTACAAAATATATATCTATTTTTTAATTCAACAGCCTGCATGACTGAACATGAAACTATTCGTGTCTGTGTGACTATAATAAAAGCATGAAGAGTGGGGGGAAAAAATAAATCAGACTCACGAGAGAAGGTGCACTGCATCTGCATGTTGTCTTATGTGCTGCTGTCGGTATTTGGAAAAGTCTCTCAGCATGTTCAGGGGCATCACACTGATTGGAATACGGTCCTTATCAGTCCATATTTCCATAGCAACCAGGACCACACGCGTGTTCAGTTGTTCGGTAAAGACCTACAGACAAAAATAAATGATTTGTGTGTTAGTCTAACTGCTGTATTACACACACACAACATTTTTTAGAGTTTACTTATAGAGGATTACTAATCTGCAGTTCAGGAGAAAGTAAAGACAGGACTGAGCTGGACAAGAAACGCTACAGGAACTCAGATAACCACTGTGATATGTGTGTGAGCAGAAAAGCATGGCAGAATCCATAAAACATCAAAATCATACAATCATTGGTTGACTGGCAAAGTCTAGATGAGTGTTGTTGCTGACCATGAGCATACATTTGTGGCCACGATTTATAATCTCTAATAGTTGTTTCCTGTAAGGCCTTTAAAAAGGGTCAGAAGGGAGATTCATGGAATAAAACCCACTTTATAATGTGCACCAACTGAATGAAACACATACACCAGACTCTCAACTTATTTATTATTTTAATATGCATCGATGTACTTATATTTTTACTTTAAGTATGCCGCATAACAGAATATAAACAATTTTAAAAACAATACTAAGGAACTTACCCCATCTACCAGATTCACCACAGACTTTGCAAAGTTACGGGTTTGCTGTTTGGTCTTCTGTCTTTTAAACTGTGCAAATAATATCAGTTAGATACAACACATGTAATAGCAACTACCAAAAATAATCTGTATTTATAAAGGCATTTATGTTCATTTATTTATGTTAATTAATTGCAAACCATTCATTATAAATGATAAGAGCAATTAAAAGAACTGGAACCAAAAAAGGTTTATCATATTTAGTATAAAATGTAGGAGGCACACGAAAAAAAGACAAATACATTTTGACAACAAAAAAATTAATAAATGGTAGCTAATTAATATTAAAAGTTGCACTTCTATAGACAGTAATTACTGAAGGATTCTTTGGCAGTATTACTCAAAGGAAACATTTCACCATGAGGGACAAAACTGAAGCTCATTTCTTGGATTTCTTGGTACAACTGGGATGGCACTGCATTTGAACTTATAAAATAAAATAAGTTCCCTCGGCGACCCGCAGAACCTTTAGGATGAATTGGAAAGAATGTTATCATTGCTTAGACTAAGATGTAAAATGGAACGCTTCCGTAAATGTAACCTGTAACTGACAAAGTAGAATGAGCGCCCTCCTGTGGCCTGTTTTCACCGTGTCTAACCTACAACCCCCACGTGTCTAGACCCAAAAACCAAATGACACTCACACTGGTAAAAAAAATTCCCCAACATATAACTATGGTTACAATAAACTGGATCACATTTCATTTGAGAGTAAAATGCAATCTGGATAATTTACACACCCAACCTCTCCAGGTTTGACGTCACCTACACAAATAAACAGAGTGTCATCCATCAACCCACAAAAACATACATGCATAAACACACACCATATTGTGGTCACTGACAATCATGAGCTCTATATACTTCATCTCCTTAAACACATTCCTTGGCATCTGAAACAGAAAAAAGAGGAATAATACCAGAAACCAGAAGAGAGCTGCAAATCAAAACTATGAAAGAGAGAAAAAAAACACTAAAGAGGTTATTAAATATCTCTACAGTCCCCAGACATGTGTGTTCTCAATTAGTTGTTGTTTGTCTTTTGTCTGGTACTCAGTATGAATAACTAATGAATTTCCGCTGTCGGTACAAAATATTCTGGAATTTCTAAATAATCTGGATGGTAGGAATTTTGGGTTAAGCATTCCCAAATCTGAAATCACCAGGCACGTCTGATGTTTTTTTTTTTTTGCATAGGTTTGATAGACTCCGCAACTATGAGACAACAATCCTAGAAATTGTAGTCTACCATTGCTTCTATAATTTGAACAATTTGCTCTAGTACAATTAACCTGCCGTAATTCTGATTTAATATAAAACATTTACTATATGCAAGATAGCTCATTAAAATAGTTGAAACATTATTTAAGTAACATTCTGCATTTTATTCTTGTTTTTAATTTAAACTTGGCCACAAGACTGTGGCAAACATAATTAAAACAGGCTTTTGTATTAATCCATAACCCGCATTAGAGGTTTGTAAGAAGAGTTTTACACTTTTTGGTAACTGATATCTACAGTCTGTTTTGTTCCGTATATAATAAATACAGATTTGTGGGAATACAACACACCCTGTGCCACTGACTACAGCTCTGATGCATTTATATTTTATATGATCTCATGGTGCAGGGGAGGCCCCAACCTAGACTTACAGCACGCTTTTTCCTGCGGCGGAGCCAAGCCATGTCATCCAGCTGGTCTTCAGAATCTAAACACACACACACACATGCACACTCTTAATCCAAACATTTTTTTGTTTTGTTTTTGCACTTAACTACATATTTCGTTTTTTTGCCAGATTTCTTTTATTTATTTTTTCTTCTCCTCATCCATTTTCCACAATCTCAGTGACTCACTGGTGGGGTTCCCGTGTAAGTAACTAAGTAACATGTAAAACAACAAAACCCTACCCACTAAGGTTGTACGTAATACTTCAGAAAACTGATTCATACTGGTCATAGCCTATCCTTAAAACATACTGCTATAGATGCTGAAACCCTGATATTTAACTACACCCAATAAAAATGATATCTCTTATTTATTGCTTTGTGAATTTGTGTTTCTTATGTGAAGTAAGCTTTTTGTCAAATAAAGTAGAAAATGAACGTGGTCATAACTATGTAAGATGTAAATATGTAAGATGCACCTACCATCTGCAATATATAAATATACTCTAATAAACCTGAATCCTAAAAAAAGTGTTTGTCTATACCTGCATCTTTGAGCTTGTGAGAGCTTAGAAAGCTGGCCATTCTGTGCAGTCTGTGAGGTCTTGCTGCTCCATCCTAAAGACCAGACATTACAATGTCTTTACATGATGAACATATTATTTTACAAAAAATACATTTATTTCATGAAGCAGTAATATTTTCACCGTAGCACTTTTAAATAATCAATTTTGTCTGAATTCTGTAAGACAAATCACAAGTTTTACACAATAGACTCACTCTTATATACTGCTGTTTCTCAACCTGCACGCTGGAACTTGGCCCTATGTAATCTAAGATTAATATTAAGCGGCTTTTAGAAAACTCCTATTATTTCTTTTGCTAATAAGAAATCATTTTTACTTCGCACACAGTAAAATAGAGCAGCTGGTAAAGAGACTTCCGTTTAAAGTTTGTAATTAAGTAAATAACAAAAAGTCTGTGGTGTAAGAGGAATAAAACATTTCAGGATGCATTTAAACAGGGAAAAACACATCCTTATGAATGAAGAGTTTGAAAACAATGTCAAACATTGATTTTCTTCCTGTAACGGCATGGTTTTATTCGTTACGTATTGAACCAGTTTTATTACCAATAACTCTCTGGGTATCACATGAAAGGGATTACATGAATAAATAATGCAGCAGATGGTCATTAGAGGCTGCTGGAAAAAAAGAACTATTATTAGTTGCATTAATGTTAAAGTAAATGTTAACTGGTGACCAGAACATTACTAAAGATTAATGCAGTAATGAAAACAGCAGTAATAATAATTGCTTACATAGATCCCTGAGATTGTCAGTGGTTTTAAAATATACTTACAATCAAGTGTTTCAAAGGCTCAATAAAATACACATGAATGCCATCATCAAACATGCCACTGGTAGCCGCAGAAAGAGAGAGGGGGAAAAATAGCACTGAGAAGTAGTACAAGCACTTTTCTTAAGATGTGGCTTTTATGAAGTGTGATTCCAACAAAGACTAAATGTTGTGCTTATACTCACTGCAAGCCATCACAGGTTGATAGTGCTACACTAGACGCTTCATTTCCTCTCACCTGGCCGCGGTAATAACAGTGCTCTCCACCCTTAGAACACACAAAACACACACACAAAATCTTAAAATCTTTCAGCAAAATCTTACACAGATCATAACTCTTAGATTTGTCCACAACACTGTTTGAAATCAAGCTATAGTTCAGATCATCTCAGAGAAGGGTAAAAACAACCGGAACAAGAATTCAAGCAGAAAGACTCAAGTTACTCCTCTGGACCATTATTGTGTAGATTAGATTAGAATAAAGATAAGATGGATAATATGGTTAAAATACTGAAATGACTGTGATCAAATCATTCAACTAGAAGTCTTCTCAAAATACGTACTAGTTACATAAATAAGATTAGGTAAATAAAGACTGCAGTTTCCAAACACCTTATAATATTCCATAATACAATTATACTGAAGCTTTTCTTCAGCAATATGTGTCATTTTTGCTTCTAATACCAGTCAGCTAAATATCGCCAGTTCAATGCTGTCATCGTACTCTGATGATTAGCTCAAGTCCATATATATCCTGCGCATAAATATATGAGGACCCAGGACTTTTATTTGAGACTGCAGTCTAATTCTTTCTCACCTCTCGGTAACACTCTCACCACAGTGTTTGAGTCACATTCTCCCACTCTTTTCTCACACTGCACTATTCCTGCAGAGTAATGTCTGATAGTCATGTGATCTGAGCTGCAGCAATGCTGAATCAGTGACTAGCCCTTTTGTTTCTTGCCACACTTAAAGCTTTTTAACTCGTCCATTCTTCATTATTCATTTTGTCTCCCTGTTGCAAACTCTCGTTCGAATGTAGTCATTACTCTAAACCAGTCACAGTAATATGTTTTAGCCTCAGGTCTTTAACGGATTAAGCAAGAATAACTTTTTTTTCCTCTGATAGTACCATGCTGCTACTTGTCACAAAGAATAACTTAGGTTTGCAATTCTGTCTGAAAAGGCCTTGGATGTTCTGGTCAGGGATGAGTAACTGGATAGTATCGTTAGGTCCAGTATTGGGGAGTAACTAGTTACATGTAACAGCGTTACGTAATCTAATTAAAAAATAAAAGTAACAGTAATTCATTACAGTTACTGAGAGAAAATGTGCAATTAAATTACAGTTAATTTTGAAAATGCTAAAGATTACAAATCCCAAAGCGCCCCTGTCCACTGTCTTATTCTGATGCAGCTAAATTTCAAGAAATATAACCTACTTTTTTCTGAGGGTTTGCAATTTTTTCTTCTTAAAATGTTCATTTCAGGGGCATGGTGGTTTAGTGGTTAGCACGTTCGCCTCACACCTCCAGGGTCCTGTCTCGGCCATGTGTGTGTGGAGTTTTCACGTTCTCCTCGTGCCTCAGGTTTTTTTTTTCTTCGGGTTCTCCAGTTTCCCCCGGTCCAAAAACATGCACGGTAAGTTGACTGGCACCTTGGAAAATTGTGAGTGTGTGTGTGTGTGTGTGTGTGACCTGCGATGGGTTTGCACCTCATACAGGGTGTGTGTCCTGCCTTAATGCCCACAGACGCCTGAAATAGGCACAGGACCCGAGGGAAAATCGGATATAGCGGGAGAAGATGAATGAAAGAATGAATGAAAATGTTCATTTAATCAAGTGCCACCTACTGGACAATTGAAAGTAATCAAATGTAATCAGATACTTTATTTTTATAAAGTAATTGAAAAGTTACACTGCGCATTACATTTAGAGTAATTTGAAATCTGTAATCTATTACATTTCCAAAGTAACCTTCCCAACACTGGTTAGGTCACAGTAACATTAGCGGGGGGATTAGCAGCAGCACATATGAAACACGACTATATTTATTGTCCAGTTATACTGTCCAGACAAGTTACAATTTAATGTACTATTCACTATGTACTATTTACTATGTATTTTATGAATGTACTAACTTTACACCAATATTTCTGTCTAGAAAATCATTAAATTAAGCAGCATGTTTAATTTCTTGTCGTTATAGAGATCATCTATCATCTATTTCACCATGAGCTTCCATTAAAGTATACAACCAGATGGAAAACACCCTGGGAAAAACTGGGAATGTTAAAGCTCATTTGTTTGGACATAAAAACAAAACCACTACAGCACTAAGGCCTTTTCATGTGGTCGCAAAACATACCTTGAATATACTGTATGATATTTCCAAAACAGAGCCTCCAAACCAGGTTTATTAAATCTGATTTTGAAATGAGCAGCTCATGTATTACAATTGTAAATATTAAAGTGTTTGACTGCACACACAAAAAAAATGCCTGGATAATTTACAAAAACAACAAAAAAAAGTATGATCTGATAAAAGGTCACTGGAGTAAAAGCAGCAGGATGTAAGCATAAACCACTACCTTAGACATGATGGGTTTTCCTTCCTCATAGTGAATCTCCACATAATCGGAGGATAGTAGGTCACTGTAACACAGACAGAAAACAAATATTATGACTTCCTACAGCAGTGGGTTTCCTCTGCTGGGCATTCATATTGCAGAACACAATATGAGAATCTCTAGTACAAGACAATACGGCAAATGTGCGGTTAGGCAACCCTGGCTTCATAGTTCATAGTTTTCAGAAACGTAATGAGAAGATATTGTTTTGACATAATACCAGAACAACATATCCTAAATGCGTGCAATCTTTTTAAGCCAAGGCCAATACACAGCACATAGTTATTATAAATGTGACATTCTAATTATCTTTATAATTGACATGCATCTCCATAGCTTCGCACCTCAACGATAGGTCAACGATATGTTATGAAGCAGCTACCAATGCAATGGGATCTGATTTGCCCCTATTACTTTACAGGGCGATCCGATATTTATTTGATTCAACGCAATACAATTCAATGGGGGGGGGGATGTATGTTGCTACGGAATTCAATATTACAAATAGTTGGCTTTTGCTTCTTTGGTTCTAACAGACAGCAACCAGAAATTTACTTAAGTGCCTTCTGACTTCCAAAATATGGCTCTTTCACAAACAGGCCTTTGTTGTGCAAAAAACACTCCAGTAAAACCAGACATTCTTTTCCTGTTCCGTCTCCAAGAAAAACTCTAACTCTTCCATGTTAATGTATAGTCTATATCCTCAGGACACGCCTCCGTCTCTCTTGCTGGGAGAACGCACTGAGAAACAGTTTAGCCTTTAGAGATCAATCCACAATTTTTTTTACTAATCATTGGTCACTTTCCAAATAATAAAAGTACAATGCATCTACTATTAATATGTAAATACATAGTTTTTTACTGATGTTAAAGACAAATTGTATCCAGTGCACTCTCTTTTAAATCGCTGAATCAGAGCTTTTAAGCAGATGCACTGATGCGAATTGGTGAAGCTTAGCATTCCTATTCTTTCCATCTGGAAGTACATATTAGTTTAGCAATCTCTGCTGCAGTGATACATACTGCACTGATAAAATGCTCTTAATGTAAATAACAGCAAAAAACATGGAGTATGATTAAAGGCGCTACTTTCACACCAGGGGTGTCCTGGGGTGCCGTGATCTACCATGCTTCTGATCGACGTTGTGCCCCTGAAGCTGTCACATGAACTTTGGTTAAACTCCTTTATCCAATTCACATTTACTGATTTCTTTTGGAACGAATAAACTCTGACTCCAGAATTGTTCCTGTGATTATTCCAAGCTTTTCAATCTGCGCATCTTGATTAAGGTTTGACCGTACACTGGTTCACATTTGCTGATTTAGTCTTAATGCCTTTTTGGTGATTGGCTAAACCACTTGCCTGACTTAGGTTTCCGAGCATTGCCTAGGATTTAGGTTCGACTTCTGTTTTAATGAAACCAGGACACCTAATTGCATCTTTCTGCATGTATTATGACGGAAGACTTTGCCTGGAGGAAAAAAAAAAACATACACAAACAGGAGAAGCCAGCTTCCATTAAGTCAGTCAAAACCTTTCTGCCCGAGGCCATAGAGCTGACAAACAACATAGCCTTGCCATCAGGAAGATGTTTCCAAGTGTCTACGTTTCCAAGTTTCCAACTAGTATTCACAGACTTTTTCTTTTTCTGCCTGAGACTCTCCTGTTGGGAAGTGAACTTGGGAACAACTCAAGTCATGAGAGCTCTTTGTAATTTGAGACTTCAGTGCAGCCACATTCATTCTGTTAACCTGGCATCAATACAAAGTCGCAAAACTATTACAGGATGAACTTAGTCTCTTCATTATCATCACATTTGCTTGTCATTTCACATAATCATCATAGCTAACATGCCTATAGAAAAAAGTATGACCCCTGTATACTGGATTCTAGAAAATAAATACACTGAATGTAGCCTATGCTTGACTTCTTCACAGGATCAACACCAACCTTGTCACGCATATACCAACTAACCTACGAAAGTAAAATACCATGAAAGCATTAGGGCTCTAAAAAAATGAATGTGCCTCGACGCTTATTCATCGCCCGCTAAACTTGGGGTGCTGTGGACAGGTAACAGAGGAGGCTGCAGAATAAAATCTGTGAAAATTTTCAAGTAGCTTTGCTGGACACACATCACTATACTGTGCAAGATTTAATAATGAATAGGTTTGAATAATGAATACACAAGTGAGAATAATAATGAGTTTAATTAAACAAGTAGTTTCCCATGAATTACTCTACATGAGAACTGCCGAGGAACTTTGTAAACGTGGTGTTTTTGTATTTTGATGTAATATGGCAATTAAGTACACTAACTGGGTTTAGTTTTCACTCATATACTTGTATGTTATTTCAGGATTCAAATGCAGATTTTTCTAAAAAGAAAAACAACTTACTTGTTCATTTTAAGAGACCTGTCTTATTCAGTATTGATCTTTAATAAAGAAAAGGTATATCTGACTACTTGATTAATTGATGGAATAATCGTTAGAATAATAGATTACTAAAATAATTGATAGCAACAGCCATAGAAAGTAGTCTCGGATTTTGCTGCATAGGCTACATTACACTCCATTTCTCCAGTAGAATATATAATAGAATATACATGGTAGTGTCATTTGTTAGGCTCAATGTTCATTCGGTCTTCCCAGCACTCATTATTGATATACATATGATGTAAAATAATTCACCATCCTTTATATTGAATCAATTGTGTAATTTGAACTGGAATCTATGCTGTATGTCTGGTACACAATAATGATGGAAATACTAAGAGACTTCTGGGGGCTGGATTCACCTTCAGCTCGTATGTCCTCTAACACCTCACAGGCTTCTGAGCCTGACTCAGCGAACACACACACACACACACACACACACACACACACACACACACACACACAAATAGATCAGTCTTTTTATTTTTCCATTTTTGGCCCAGATACATCGTTCTTCAACCTTGTGTAAATGTTTTCAGGGCACACACAAATTCATCACTAAAAAGCGTTCATTCAGTCGTGTGTGTGTGTGTGTGTGTGTGTGTGTGTGTGTGTGTGAGAGAGAGAGAGAGAGAGAAAGATAGAGACCTCACACTATGCAGACTTTAAATAAAGATTCCCAAATACAGCGGGTGTTAGACAAGTCAGATCGGATTAAAAGCATTTTTAAATTTAGGAAAGGGTGCAGGGAATTTGGTTATGTACCAGGCTACAAGTGAGAGAATGTATATAAAAAAAAATTTAAAAAGAGAGAGAGATAGAGCATGACTAATTGACATGATACGGATAATCTGTGTTCTCTTAAACGGTGTATAATAACTTAAATGGGACAGTATGTGCACAATTATTGCTGGTGATGTTGAAATGTTAATATCCTACACCAAACTTGCATAAACAAACCACATAAACGTATTGACTGCCAAATGAAAACTCACCTTTTTCAAATTCACAACCCAAACATACCTCTAACCTTACATAAATATGTATGACCGGACCTGAGATCAGCAAAAACCCAACTACACATGCTCCGATTGACAGATCCGTAAGTTCCCCTGCAGAGGAGAGGCCGGAAGCGGCTGAACGCAAAGTAATTTTAGTTCTTGGCTGCGGCGCGATGTGGACAACTAAGCAGAATTGTGCAGCACAGGTGCAGTGAGGGGAGGAGGCCAGAGCAGCACTATAGGAGCAGGAGTCACTGGCAGCATGCAGAGAGATGTCTATATTTAGATCAGATCATTGCTGCTGCACAGCCGCAGCTGCAGTGTGTTCTGAGAGCAGACACATAAACATTTGATGTCACACACTAAGTGCATCCACACTAAGTGATATGACTCACAAACTGTGAAAGGACTGCCGTGTCTTTTTCTGTAAATATTATACACCAACCATGAAACCCAAAAACCTCACAAAATAATGCTGTGTGTATATATATATATATATATATATATATATATATATATATATATATATATATATATATATATGTGTGTGTGTGTGTGTGTGTGTGTGTGTGTGTGTGTGTGTGTGTGTGTGTGTGCCCTAATCAAGCGAAAATCACGAAGTTTTTAGACAAGAGCAAGTTCCTTTTACATGTGTAAATAACACTGTTGCTTTCAGATTTAAGAAAGATGCAAGGAAGCGTGAGAAAAAAAAAAAGAACACAGAGACTGAACATGCACTCGGTCTTTAACAGAAGCTTCTCTTCTGCATATCAATGAACTTAAAGGACTGGCAGGGACACGATTCATTCTCTATTCAATTGAAGTAATCAAAGTTACTCAGGACATGAGCCAGCAGCCCTCACGCCAGCAGCTACCAGCACATTTTCTATCGCACTACTGCTCTGAAAATAACAAGGGCATCGGGTATGAGTTATATTTAATTAAAGAAAGCACAATAGTCATCATTCATGCCTGGCAGATATAGAGTATCATCCCATATTGAGTCTGTGCTGAATTTGTAC